>CM053585.1:341741421-341798421 GCA_028646515.1 Pseudochirops corinnae | reverse complement strand
AGGTATTGAACATAATTTCTTAATTTCCATAACTACTCTGGATATAAAGTGATAATAAAAACAGGATATTATATTTATTATATCTTGTGTCCAGAGGATCCCTTATTTATTCAAGTAGAAATTCTAGGTTGCATCAAGATGTTTTTACTTTAGTGTTAAAAAATTGACTACAAGTTTTTGCATGACTTAATTAGTCATGCAAAAAACTTGTAGTCATAATTTTTTGTATCAATTACATGGCATTTTTGAACCACTGTAAATTAGAAACAAATGTAAAATGAAAGGGTTGAATTAGATCACCTTTAACATTGTTTCCTGATTTGAAGCCTGATGAACCTGTAAGGAGGAATTTTCATTCTTTGTCCTCTTCAGCACCTCCCATCATTAACTCACTAATTTTGTTGATAGATTTGACATTTAACCTTCATTGGTAACTTCAGATGGAGTTTGACTTATGTAATTAAGCCACATTTCCTATTGAAAGCAGTATATGGGCATTTAAAAACATCTTATTTAGATCTGATGTGTTCTGCTAAACTAATGCTTTCTCAGGGGTAAGGGTATTCAGGAAAGAAGGGTTGAGTACTCTAAGTATGTAGACTGAGAAAGCATATTCCGCCAATTAAGAGGATCACTGGCAACATGGGAAAGGCAGTTTTAGATAGGGAAAAAAAACAAGGATTTTGTAGAATTTTTTTTAAGAGACAGTTGAGTTTGCTGAAGTTGAAGGATGGAAGAAAGTCGAGTGTTTGTGTGCAGCAATACAAGAACGTTAAGTGGTTTTTCAATCGTCTGAAGTCCGAGCCTTGAGGGCAGGCAATGTATCACTGACTCTTTGTGATGCCTTCTAGGGGTTTTCTTGGCAGATACTGGAGTGGTCTGACATTTTCTTCTCCAGATCACAGTACAGATGAGGAAACTGAGGCAAACAGGGTCAACTAACTTACTCTGGGTATGGTGTCTACGGCCAGGTTTGAACTCAGGAAGATGAGTCTACCTGTCTCCAGTCCTGGCTCTCTCCAGCTGCTCTAATAAAAGGACTAGCAGGGAATTATTGAAACGGTAAGGGGGTTTAGGAGAGGATGGGATCAAGGTACACAGAAAGGTTGACTTTGGTGGGGAGTTACCTCACTATCAGAACCTGGAGTAAAGGACAGAGAAGATAAAGTCAAGGTGTCTAGGAACAAATAAAGGGGGTAAGAAAAAAGTTAACAGAGAATGGCCTCTATTTTCTTTGTGAAATATGTGGCATGGTGAGGTGGGAGATGTGGAAGGTCTGATAAGCTTTCAACAGCCTTGGTGGGAAGAGGGATACACTCGCATACCCAGTCAGCACAGTTCTCTGACTTCCTCCGGGTCTATTTGAGACTGACTTAGTTAAGAAAATTTAGGATTAGGTTTTGGCAATAAGTGACAATTTAACTACAAATCAGGACTAAGAAAGCGAAGCGGTCAGAGCCTGAAGTTATGGCCTGAAAAGAGAACTGATGAAGGGGTGTGATAAAGATCATAAGGAGAAATAGGTTTCGGTTAAGAGGTGATCAGCTAAAGGTCGTGTCAATAGTTTTTTGACCAGGAAATTGAAAGATCTATGGTGTGATTGTCCCCTTGAGTGTCTAAAGTGGAAGAGAAGAGTATAGGCCATGGCATGATTAAGTTGAGGACTTGCAATATCACATCAATATTTCTGATGGAAATCCCCTCAAGCAATCTGGAATTAAACCCAGAGTTATTCATCTGCCTATACCCATTGGCCCAGCAATATCAATATTAGGTCTTTCTCCAAAGATGATTAGGAAAAGAACCTCTATGCTCTAAAATATTTATAGCCACTCTCTTTGTGGTGGCAAAGAATTAGAAATTTCAGTATGCCCATCAATTGGGGAATGGCTGGACAAGTTATGGTATATCATGACATAAATACTACTAAATGCTGTAAAAAATTAGCTTGGTTTTTAGAAAAACATTGATAGACTTGTATGAAATAGTGAATAGTGAAATAAGCAAAACCAAGAGAAACGTTGTATAAAGAGCAATACTGTTTTAAGAACTAAGTCATTTTGACTATTACACCCAAATTAAGTACAAAGGACATATGAAGATGCTATCTGCATCCAGAGAAACTGATATGATTTACACATGTTTACACACACACATATATACGTGTGTGTATACACACACACATACATTGGTGTTTAATGATAATCATCTCCAGGGAGGTGGTTAGGGGAGAAAAGGGAAAATTTACCCAATAACTTCATAGACTTGCAGTTTCATGTGTGATCATCCTTTTTTTCTGTGCTAATATGTATGTAATGGAAATGCTTGTTTTATTTCTTAAATTCAGAATAAGAATTTTCTGAAAAGCAGTTCAGGAGGAAAGGAAAACACTGATCCAGGTACTGAAGTCCTTAAGGGAGAATGACACGGGAGTCAATAGATAGAAGTCAGCATAATCTGAATTGGGTCATTTTGATAGTGAACCTCAGTGGAGAAGAGACCAGTCAGATCTCCGTGTTGCATAATTGTAGTTCTAACTGAAGCAGTCACCAAACAGAGGATCTCAGGATCACAGACATAGGAGCTGGCAGGGACACTGTAAGAGGTTTCTCATTCAGCCATTTTTCAGTCGAGTTCAACTCTGTGACCTCACTGGGGTTATCTTGACAGAGATACTGGAGTGGTTTTCCATTTTCTTCTCCAGTTAATTTTACAGATGAAGAAACTGAGGCAAACTGGGTTAAATGACCTGCCCAGTCACAGAGCTAGTAAGTATCTTAGACCAGATTTGTACTCTGAATGTGAGTGAATTCCCCCATCTGCAGGCCTGGTGCTCTATGCACTATGGCATCCCCTAGCTGCCCCACCTTAAGAGGCTATTTTTTTAGTCCAACTCCCTCCGTCAGGTTTAGCAGAGCAAGGCCGAGGGGTACCTTGTGTCACAGTCACTGAGTTCATTTAGACTATCACTGACATTTTGTGGGACCAACAGTAAAGAGGCTTTAAGTCTGGGTAACACACAGCTTGGAAACTGAAAATAAGTTTGGTAAGTGGAAAATTATTCTGGGTTGTTAAGCTACTTTAGTTACGTTTACAAAATACTCATGTGTTCAATGAGTATTTCAACTCTTAATTTCCTTATGCAATTCTATGCTAACAAAATTCAGGGGAAAAAAGTACAAATATGTCACGTCATGCTACTGGGTTGGTGGATGTTGATACAAATACATGGTACGTCTGCTATCTGTGGTTCTAAGCCAAACGATGCAAATAAGAATGTCTTACACCATGTAGGTTTTTTAGAATTCAGCCTTCTATAAACCTAAATGAAAGTCAGTCTTATTAATGGAAGTACACATACTCAGGTGTGTGCGGATGTATCTACACTACAATGAATCCTTTTCTACCCCCTCCTTAGAATTCCTAGGATTCTCCTTAGCTTCCTTCTCCAGCATTTGAATTTCAAACACCAAATTTAGAATACTTAAGTTTTGTTCAAACTCACTTCAAGGCTATTTTCCTTAGCAATGGAAAAAAGCTATTTGGAAGATAAAAGTAAAACTCTTAAGGGCACTTCGTTGCTTAACTTGACAATCTATTGCAATTTTAACCTTCTGCCTGGCACTCCTAAAATGTTAGGAAGATCTATTTCTAAAGCAGTGATGATGCTAAATTGGGCATAAAGGAAGTAATTATTTGTAGTACCCAAAGTTCCTATGGCTAACAGATTCTCTATCCTATAACTTCAAGTACGACCACCCTACACTTTGTCAGCCTATTCAATTATCACTTCTAGGAAACCAATACATCAACACGCACCAGTTACAGGGCTTCTTTTTAGCTACAAATGAAGTTTGTGGGCTTTCTTTGGTACTAACACATGTGGAGGACACCGCTGTTCCCAACAGTGAAACACCAAATCTGTGGCACGTCACCTCCCCCCAACCTCCTGTGCCCACAAGCTAATATGAGATAGCTGACCTCAGCCCTGCCCACATAAGACTGGTGAAAATCCAATTACTGAAGATAAAGCCTTACTATGGCACATCTTTGTCTACCTCATGTCCTGGTGAGGCTTCTACTGGCCACAAGAAATTTTATTAGGAAAGGATTAAGACCTATGTACAGTATTTTTTTATTTCCCTTGGGCATGGTGGAGTTTAATCAGAAAATCACTAATATTAGAAAGCAACTGTTAACTTAGTAACAACTAGCAACACCAAATGCATGCATTTAGGTATATTTTAACTGCCTATATTACAATCAAAAGAAATAGAGAACAGAAAAAAAGATTATTAGTTAAGGACTACTTTCACTTTGTGACTAATATTTCCCCAGAGCAGTGGTTATTAACTTTTTTGGTCATGAAACTTTGTTGCAGTCTGATGAAGTCTATGGGCTTCTCAGGTGCTTTAAAAAAAATGCACAAAATACACAGCATTAAAAAAGGAAGCCAATTACACTGAAACAGTTTTCAGCTATTATAAGAAGTTTACACAGATGCCATGTTAATTTAAGAGCTCCTATCCTAAAGAAAGCTGGGTAGGGGTTGGACCAGATTTCTTTTACAACCATTTTTCATGGATTCTATCTAAAGGTAAATATACTAAAGAAAAGAATACTGTCTACCACAAAAGACATGGGGCATTATCCCTATCTCCAATAATGCATGCAGTGCAGTTTAACAAAAAAATTATCTATAAATCAATGAAGAACTGCTCACTAGAGGTCTGTCTGCTCTAGTGTGGGTGTGATAAAAAGTGGACTAAAAGCATTAGAGATATGTTTGATTAAATCAAGAACTACAGAAAGAATTGGACTGATCTAACACCAAAGTTAGCACATGTATGAAACAGAAGGATTACATTTAGATTTACAGATATATACGTAAGAGAGATAAAATTCCCAAGAGAGAGTGTCAGTACCAACTGAAGCCTGGGGACGCAAGCTTCAGTAAGAAAGCTTTATGCATGGTTATAGTAGCATGATTTTAGCTTGGGGATCCAGAAAATTAACTTAAACAACTACTCAGAAATTCTTCAGCAACATTAAGTGTTGCAATTTGTAGAAGTTAACCTCAAATTGGACACCCTAAAAAAAATGGCCAACATTTGAATTGGGGGGGAGGTAGACAGAGGGAAAAGTTGGGTTGGGTTCTCAACAACCCCTTAGAAGTTGCTTTCAGCTTTAAATTCTACATTCAACTAACTTATTAACAATATCCATTTGTCCACAGCAGTACTGTAGACCCTGGAGAAGATTCTTGCCCTCACACTTCACTTGACTTTATGGTTCATGTGTATATATTAGTGTGATCTCTACTAATGGAGTACTCCTAGATTCAATTTAATGTACTAATCTGGAAAAAATCCAGGGATTACAGCCATCACAATCCAGCTACAAGAAAAGAAAAACGTGGCTGAAAAGTAAATAGGTTTTATCTGCCAAATCTGCATCTCTATAAATATCTGTAAGATAAGGCAAAGCTAAAATTAAACACTAGAAATACTAATGCCTGGTAAATGACACAATCCTGGTCTTTGACCTTTTCCCCAAAGGCAAATTTTAATATCTACATTCTTCTAATAAAATTCCCAGTATGTCACTCAGGTCAAACTTTTTCTCTCATAAATTCTACATCTCATGCAAAAAATGTTTACCTATTGGGGACCATAGTACTCAAAAAATTCTAACAAAACTTAGTCCATAATTATTTCATCAGCAAAATGGATTTAAAAAAAAATCCAACTGTTTCCCTTTTTTGAAATTAACAAAATGCAGACTGTTTTCTAAAATTATTGCAAGAATGCCATGCTCTATAATCAGTCTGTTTCACTTCTAAAGAATAACATTTAATCTAAGAACTAATTTTATCACTTCAAAACAAAGAATGCTAATTTTTTTTACATGAACTAACAAATCCTGAAAGCAAAGAATTAAAATAAAAAGGCATTCAATACTTGCATATTAAATGGTTTAATATATATTAAATGGATAGGGATGGAAATGTTTCAGCCAGCCACAGCTCAAGTTCTACTTACAAGAATGGGAGTCATATCTAATTAAACCAAGAAGAGCACCAAATTTACACTCTCCCATAATAAGTAGTTATATGTAAACGCTGAAAGTTCAGTTATCTTTAGTGACCCTACTGTAATCACCAACTACTTTGCTATATACTATTCATAGTGCAATGAAAATATTTCTACCAATGAACTGAATTCTCTTACAAGGAAACAGCCAGTTTTTTAGGGCTAAAAAGTAAACAAGAGACAGGTAGAATCCCATTTTAGCAATGTAGTGAGGCATAGCTCTACATATACCAAGGCTATTTCCATGCCAAAGAAATGCATAGGAATACTGCTTTGCTGACTTGGATACTAGTTTTGTTCAATGAGAAATCGACATAGCAAGCATATTTCACAAGTCTTTTATGAAGTTGGCAGTCAATTAGAAAGTGTTCTATTATTTATATATAAAAATATAAATATCAGTATATATAACAGTAAGCATGCAAAATGTTATGTTGGTTGGTCAGAGTTCTTAAAAGAATAAAAGTGAATTGTTTCCTGGCTCCCAGTGGCTGGGCTGGTGGGGACTATAAAATGAAAGTTAAGACAAATCATACACTAGCAGAAATCTTAGGACAACAAACTTCCTCAAAAACCTCTGAAATGTTGTGAATTACCTTCTGAACTACAGCGGTTCACAAAGCAACTTAGAAGTCCTAACATTTTATAGGCCCTCCCAGTTTAAGTAGGTAACAAGAAGCCAGGAAACAGTATTTCTACCACATTCCTCCCTTTCTCAACACAGAAAAGCCCAAATCATTACCAACACAACATTCTGAAAAACAAGTCAAAATTTATTAATAATCTTTGAATACAATCAAATATAATTTCAGCAGAAGGGAATAGTATTTACTCTCTCAGGTTCTAGTGAGTTTAGGAACGCTTCTTTTGGAAAACCTACTCCTCCATTATTTGGTCACTACACAAATGTGGCATATCACTGACAATTGTTTCATGTAAGTAAAAGCAAACAACCATTTACTCTTTCATTTTTAGCAATAAATTTTTTTTCAAAAAGGGCTGTATAAAACATAGCAATTTTGATATTCCTTAAAGTTTACTCAAATGGGATTCTACCTGTTGAAGAAAAACAGAAAGGCAGGAAAAAAGTGATCAAAAGATAAGATACAGAGAAAAAAAATTTAGATCACCAAAATTAAACTGACAGTAAAAATAACAAAGGACGAATAAGAGGTTTAACGCAAAAATCTTTCCATAGCAAATTTCCATACAGTAATTCAATAAGTTCAGTTAAGGATTTCCAGAAGTTATAAAATTAAATGTTCTGAAGTGAAAAAAAGATGTCACAATGCAAATACCAAGTGTTTTCTGCATATTACCCTAAATCATGCTGTGGAAAGGAGGGAGCACAAGAAGTTATATCATCTCTTTAAGAATGAAACAAATATAATCTTCAATTCTTGGCCTTCCCTTTTTTTAGAATTCACTAATGGACAAGATCAACTTCACCGTCAAGCCTTGAAATAAATCAACCCTTCTACCCCTCCCCCACCCAATAACAGTAATTAGCCTGAGGTATTTTAGTATGGCTCTTACTTTCCCAACTTTCTTGAAGCTGTTTTGGAAAAGGAATGCATTACTGTCTTTAAATCCAGAATCCCCAAATGCTTTCATACAGTGCAGATTCCTAATTCTAGCAGAAGCACAAAGATCTGCCACACAAATGCCTCTTGTACAAGTCTAAGACAGAAGTACTAGCCATTGGTTTTCCAGTCTAAAAATTATAACCCTGGTTCAAACAAGGTGCTAAATATAACACATACACAATAAAGGTTAAAATTTCTGACCTTTTAATGACCAAGAACAATTTTTATATAATGTAACTTAATAAGCCTCAACACTCTTGTGAGGTAGGTAAGTCAACAGTACTACCCATTTAAATATATGGATAGATTAGAGGTATGAGTAAATAACATACTCACAGATTAAGCAATGAGAATTGGAATAGAACTCTCCCTAGCTTCAACCCCAAGACTTTAAAGTTAAATTTAACTTTAACAATAATGATCTTTAAAGGGTTATTATGACTTAAAATTTTGTCCACTGGTTCTTCACTCACAATTGTCTATTGGTAGATGCAGGACTGCTTTTTAAAGTCCGGTCAGTTCTCCCAAATAATGTCCATTAGTTACAACTATCAAGGTCAACTTCCAAATGTGTCAAATTAAAGACATTATCTTATGAGGACTAAATTCTGCTTGGTAATTTATTTTTAAATAGCAACAAAAGAACTTGCAATGGGCTTCTATTAGGTGGTATAAGTGATCATTTCCAATGAAGGTGCACCACAACACCACTAAGAAAAGGAAAGATGCTTTCAGTTTGAATGGACACAGTTACACAAGTAGAAGAGGACGCTAACTTCTGAAAATACTAGGTTTTATTCACACCCCAGTGGTAAACAATAACCTTAATAGGATGACTAAGTTTCTTTATAGATCACTGTCACATTAAAATACAAAAGTCCATAAACAAGCAGACAGTTAACGAACATTAGATGTGGTCTTACTGGAAATTCTTAACCGTGTATTACTCTCTTCTCAAATCAAATTTCAAAATGCTTTGTCTCCTAGTTAATACAAATCACTGCATTTCTCTAACAAAGTAATGAAGGCACAGCTAGTGCAAGCAGACTTAAACCCATTCGACTACTGGGCTGAAAAAATACTTTGGTTGGTTCTTCAGAAGGATTTTTTTCTAAACCAATATTGGTCTCAAATAACAGTTTGGATAATTTTCGCAGCTGCAGTCTAATAGCTACATGACAAAAGACTTCACAAGAACCAAACTATGTAGCAATGGACATGCGTTAGGGGATTCACTGCATTCTACATATCCGGCAGAAATTATACTATTAAAATGCTAGGTAGAATGAACCTATAGTTTGAACTGGTTCTTAAACGTTCATTTTTTCTTTTTTTCCTTTTTTAACAAAAATTGTTTACTTGATTCTACCAAGAAAATACAAAACATAAGGCTGTAAGTAACTACAAGTTGTGTTTAGGCTGGGACAGTGCAGTAATCCTCAAGGCCACAGCACACACTGCTCACTGCTGCTTGCACTCGGCTGGGTTTGGATCTTTCTGTTAAAAGGAAGACAGAAAACAGCAGTCAAGGCCACTTTCAGCACCATTCTGTCAAAGCTGTCAAACATTCCCAGGTAATTCCTCCAATTTTTGTCAAGGCGGGTAAAGTACAACTCCTGAGATGGTGAAAGTCAAGAGATCAGAGTTGTGTGCTTAATAAAACACAACAGATCCAGAAGATGGAGCGCCCCATTTAAAGGTGGTGAGAAGTAGAAGCAAAACAGGCTCCCCACTAGTCAACATATAATCCCTTGTAAGGACCTCAGGTATCAATTTGCTCACTGGACTTTATCCAATATTTAAATGACTTACTGGGACAGTGGAGGGAGAAGGAAAGTTTTTTACTTCGCCACAAGAAGAAAGTTTCGGTAACAGATTAACAAAAATTAAAGTTGCAAGAGTAGTAAGATGATATTAATATTTTAAATGATTTAATAAGGTGATATTTAGACTTTAAAAACATTTTTACACATAAGATATTAATTTTAGATCCTAAGCCTCAAATCATGAAGAATCAGATTGAATTAAATAAGAATTCAAATTTTATCGGCAGACAGAACCATTTGTAGGAAATAATCACACAAAGTTCTAGAGATTCTGCCCTAGAAATCCTAAATCCATAAAGGCCTACTTTAAAGAATCTCATCTTACAGCTAAATTCAGTCTTTAATAACAGAATACTACTCAAAATGAAACAAAAACATCCAAAATCACATGATTATCTAGATAGACATTTAAAAAGGCATTTTTTTTCTCACCTTCGGATCATATTCTGGATCATTTTCCTCATCAGCCTCTTCTTCCCCTTCCTATATTAAAGTTCAAAATGCATCCATGAAGTAGGTACAGAAGAAATTTCATAATGTAGGCAGGTTAGTCTAAATTATAGTATAAGTCAACAAGTTTTCATCATTACAAGACTGTGATGAAAAATGCAATTTAATCTGAAAGCTTCTAATAGGAAAATTTCCCAACACTTGAGACACATCCAGTTTGCTTTTATTGAAAAGATTTACTGCAGCCAACGTTGAAAAAAATGTACTGCAGCTTTTGACTTCTTCAAAGAGCTGATGCAAATCATGAATTAAACAATTTAGCTGTCTCATCTTGTAAATATTACCTCATCATCAGCCTCTTCACCTTCTTCATCATACTAAAAAGACAAAAAAAATTATTTGAATATGGAGGCGTTAAAAACTATCAGTATCTAAACATTAAAGGGAACCTCCCAGGCCATCTAATTCAAAATCATAGCTATGTAAGGCTATCTTCATACAACACACTAGCATTTCTAGTTCTAACATTAATATGAAAGACTAACCAGAATATTCCCCTTCTCCACCCTATCCATCCCCATTCATTGGATGCAGGCAAAATACATTACTTAAGTCATCAAAAAAACGATAAGGATCTTATATAGAGATCATCTAGTCCAACCTTCTTCATGAGAAAACTGCAGCTCAGAAAAGGGGAAAACCCTGGGTTAATCAAATATAAGACTGCTAGTGAGCCAATTAATTTTAGAAGCACTTAGTTTTCAATAGCATGACTACAATATAATTATTTCTTCAATTATTATCAACTATCCAGTGGGCAAAAGATCTATTATTGTCAATACCTGGAAAAAAAGATAAAAATTCAATTTTAATGAGCGTCATGCCACTAATGTCGACATCATGATGATCATCATCTAAAAGACTCAATAAATATGATCTCTGTCCAACCTATGCCCTCTCAAATGGTCAACAACTCAAGCACCAACCACAGTTTAAAACAGGGATAAGGAAATTCCATGAATATACCTAAGCCACCTTGCTATGATATGTAATTCATTGTTTAACTCAGTTACTGTAGGTCCTGGATTATTTCCAACCTCAAAAGGATTCTGCCCTTTAAAAGAGGATGTTACTCTTACTGATATTCGTCTTCACTTACATCATCATCATCATCTTCAATAGCTTCTCCTGTGAAGTATAATACTGATCTTGGGACTATACGCTCACGTAAAAAGTGACCAATTTCAAAGTCTGCTGCAAGGATAGCTTCCGCATCATCATCCTGTACAAGATGATAGTACTTTATAAGTAAAAGACACAAACACATGAATAATTTCATTAAGCTGGTTATGAAAGTAATCTTTATAAACTGGGATGGCAGCCATGCCAAGCCATTCTAATGCTTTAAGAACACCTTTTCCTAGCTTATTTTCTCAAACCACATACAAGTCAAAAATGGTGAATTAAATAACACATTTTAATTCAATAATCTGAAACAATGTTTTTAGCCAATATAAAAGGGAGTCCTGGTACATTCAATAAATGAGCCACAAAAACTCAAGAAGTCACAAAAGTAGTATGGTCACACTTTATAAAGGTCAAATGTACATAACTGTATTTTGTTCTTCAGAGACCTCTTGGATTTAAGAGAAAGAAAGAGGTTAAAATCTCAAGATAATCTTGCCTTTACCTTCCTGAAATTTTAAAATTAGCTTACATGTATGGCTATGTGGCAAACAGCATGATCTAGGCATACAATTCTTTACTGAAGTATGGGGGAGGGGTGGGAGAAATAGGAGAATCGAAGTAGTAACCAGCTTCATAAAAACCAAAAAATGTCAGGGTAGCAAAAGAAAACGTAAGTTACTGATCTTTCCCTGTTTCATCTACTATTCATCTAAATCATAAATTCTTTTTTTAAGGATAGAATATTTTAGAATATGAAAACAATGAATATTAGACCTCAGAAAAATATATATTTTTAACCTGCTAGGGCATTAAGTTCTAGCAAACCAATAGGCTAAAGAATCCAAAAGACTATTACATCACTTAACAAGAAGACCTGATTTTGAGATTACAGGAAAATGCCCTAAAAGAAAGAGTCTGGGAGGATATACACAATTGAGTAGTATGCATGTGGTTTGAAAAACAGTTAAGTTCAATTAATAATTTAAAATTTTATCTTTAATTAAAAAACTTACAAAAAATTAGTCAATGGCAAAACATTTCAGAAATGTACTGATTACAAGCATACAGATTCAGAATAATGCCCATACAACTCTACCCCCTTAGTCACTGAACAAAAACATTTTAAATATTAATAAGCATTATAAATAAGAACTCCAAATAAGAATACTAAAGCAGTGGGTAAAGATTTTGTAAAGGAATGAAACTGATACGTATAGAAAGTCATTATTATATTTCACCACAGAAGGAAAACTTATTAAATCAGCGCCTATCACAGAACTCTGTACATAGTAGTTAACTTACTAAAAATGGTCAAATGAATGAACAGATGCCATTCTGTATGCTGCCATAGCTGCAAATTATTTTAGGACTGTATTCTGCCTAAAAACATCAAAGATGATGACTATCACAAAAGGCATTTTCATCAATAAAAATTAACACTTCAAAAGCTTTCTACCAAACTCATATTAAATATATGGTGAACTCAACAAAACAAAAATCAGACACAACTCTCTCTCTCTCTCCCTCTAAGTCTACTCAATGCTACTGCATTCCCCAGAATCCAGCAGGGGTCACCACAGCATCCAAGAACAAGAACAACAAATTCTGACTTCCAGAACTGAGATGGCTCAGACACATAACATTCAATCAACTTAACATTAAGGACTTGAGCAATTTCTGCTGGAGTAAGCCCAATCATTAAAGGAAGTGTTATTCTGTTTATTTAAGGCACAAAACTGGTACTAACATCCTTCAAAAGCCTTTCAATCTCTGCAGTTTTTTTAAAATTACTTTACTAAAGAAAACTGGACTCACCAGGTCTCCACTCTCAGGAACTACAGATGAATGATAATGGGAGGAAAAGAAAGAAAAACAAAAGGTGAGATTATCAATATTATAAGAACAACACCTAAACCATCCACCTAATCCCAAATTAAAATGCTGTTTACCTTCAGGAGGAGAAAAGAAATTGAAGAAAGAATCATTGGAAACTGTTTTTGTCACAGTTCGAACAGTCCCACGTCCCTTGTGTTTCTGTTTCTTCTTAATAGTTTTCAAAGTGACATTTTTCCCTTTTTTCCAATCTACCTGACACCTTTGAGACACAGGGAAGCTTTGATCACTATTACAACACTAAAAAAAAAAATCCTCTCAAAGGAAAATATAAACTAGGGGAACAAATATGCTATTATACATTTTACAAAAACATCATGGTATCTGCAATTGTCTAAAGTCCACAGCAGAACAATAAAACTGTTTCTTCTAAGAGTAGGTACTTTTTAATAAAACAAATTGTTTTAAGATGTAACATCAAGATCTGACTAATTCATTTAACAACTGTAGTTCGCCTTCTATTTGGAAGAATCGTACAGTGAAATATAATACAAATCAACCAATCAAAAGGCATTTATTAAGCACCTACTATGTACTAGGAATTAGGAACACGAAGGCAAAAAAAAAAATCAAAGGCCTAGCTCGCTCTCAAGGAGTTTATATATTCTATTGGTGGAAAGAAAAACCTATACAGAAGTATACACAAAATCATGTGGGGAAAGGAGTAGAGAGATAAAAAAACAAGGCCTCATATAGAAAGAGACTATATGAATATGATTAAGGAAAATATGTTAATTAGTTTAAGAAACTGTCTCTACTCCAACAATTTACATTCTAGCAGGTTTCAAATCAGAAAGTCACAATGATTAGAAAATAGGTCCAGCTCTGAAATACTATGATTTGAATATGGAATAAGATATTCCTTTATAAATACATGTTAAACAATTACATTTAAATTTATAATGTTTTTGAAACATCAAAACAATCTTACCCTGTACAACTCATAATTTCTGGCCCATCAAAGGAGAAGGGATCAGAATCATCTGGCTCTGACCGCATACGATATGTCTTTGTCAACACCTCATTTGTGAAATATTCATTGGGTTCAAAGTGAAATTCTAATGTAAAACTCTAAAAAAGACAGTTGCAGAAATTAAAATATTTTTAGTTGGAACTTGTTCCCATCCCACAAAGTAAGCGCCTATTTGACAGAGCATTAAACAAAGTTAACCCAAAGCCCTACCCTTTCTAAGTGAATATTTTTTATTTTGCTTGAAATTTTTAAAATGGTTAAACACTAGGAAAACACAGGTGATACACTAGATTTAATAAATTTTCACAAGAACTTAATTTTCATACATCCTGACTCTTGCCTTCAAGTAGTACACTCCCTACCCTCCAATATCCCATTTAACAGTCATGCTCCAAATTAAGATCAGTATTATTATTTTTAGATTGTTTACCATAGGTTGGCCAGCATCTGAGAACTTCACTTTAATATCTTTCAAGTGCTTCAGAATAGGTTCATCATGTTCCTTCAAATAAAATTTTTTAAAAAAATGATTATTAAAATGGATATTTGGGCTGAATATTAAAGGTAATAAATATATAAGAACTATCCTTTTTTCCCCCAAGTCAACAATTCGGACAACAAATTTGATCAATACAATGACTAGTCTTATTCTTTTACTATTTCCTTAATGCTTAGCCAGTCAATCATATTATATAGGTGTGAGATCCTCAGACCAAAACATATGTTTGTTAAAGACCATAATGTGGATACTTTGAAAAAATCCCCTTCTACTACTGACAGAACAGAAGGAATACGGCTACAAGAAAGCTTCCTGCTAGTCATTCAACCTAAACAGTGGTTTACATGTCAACTGGTCATAAGGAAGTAACCTATGGTCTTTTGGGTTTTTTTTAAAGCTATTCATCAAATTATGCATGAAAAAACCCATTTTGCATGTAGTCAAATGAATGGTGCTATGCTTGACAAAGATACTAACTACTATGACCTCATCTGACCCTAATTACTATGACTTCATATGACCCTCCACAGCATGTTTACTATGAAGTTACCTGAACCATATCACTGAGCAAGTCAACATTTTTAAAAACAGTCAGCCAAAATTCAGGAATTCCTTTGGGGTCTTCTTTTTCTTCATCTTTTTTCTCCTCTTCAAGCTTAGCCTTCTCTTTCATTTCCTCCTTGAAAAAATACACATATTACTTACTAAGCTTGGGAGGAGGAACTTTCCACTTCATTTTTACTTCCAGGTTTTTCATTTGCCTCCCAACCACCAAAATATAAAACAAGTAGTAATATAGTTTTGCTGTAGCACATCTCTGTCCCACTACCAAATATGGGGAATCATTTGTCATATTAATTCTGTTAACCAATTAAAATGCGGCAAAGTTGGCTTGGTACCGTTGGGCAACTTAAATAAAGCAAAACCTAAATGGATCAAATAGAAGAACCTCAATGGCTGGTTAATTTTGTTTAAAGTCTGTTTAAACATGCTATTATTACCTTAATGATTCAAAGTTGTACATTTCTAACAAAAGAATACTCACTGAAATCTCTTCATCATCATCTGGTTTCCATTCACATTCTTCCTCTGTAGGTTCATAAATTGCATTGATGATTTCACTTCTCTGAAATGATTAAAACATTAAGCCTTGCAATTTATAGTTTGTAGTCTTGGTTAAGTACTCTAAGTTACTGCCTCAAAAAGCCCTATATTTCTGTCAAGTAACCACCCTACAAAATTAGGGATCCTTCTTCCCCTCTGAGCTCACTGACACCAAGATGCACTGGCATCTTGGCCTTTTACCAATGGTAAATAATTCTAGGCACACTATGTATAATAACAATTTCAGCATTAGGTCAAGAAACTAAAACATTTAATTCTCTTAATTTTAACTGAAAGCACAAATTTCCAATTCTTAAAACTGTATACTTGAGGTAAGAAATGGTAGGGTACATTCATTACCTTATCAAAAAGCGGCTGGTACAGAACAGCATACTTTCTTTCAAGAGCATGAACCTCCTCATAGAACTTGGCTTCTATCTGTGCACATTTCACCTGAAGATTTTTGAGAGCATTCACACGTCGCTTAACTACTTTTGGCAAGCTAAAAGATTTAAAGAGAACCCATAATTTATCCAAGTTCCATAGTGAAGTTACATATTAATACCTTTTTTCTTATTTATGCCATACAAAGCAAAAAAAAGGGCAAAAATTATGTCAGTTCAGCAGTTAGTTTACCATTAATGATAAAAAAGACTCAACTCCTAACCACCAAAAAAGGATTCTTACTCATTCACAAGGTTACACTAAAACAAAATGGAGTAGATGTTTAGTAACCAATTTTGCCCTAACAACAGAAAGCTAAGAAATTTATACAAAACTGATTCTCCAAAAATGAAGTTTTAAAGCAATTAAATACAGTAAGGAAACACTTACAGTCAACTATCAGTGAATCAATAATAATTAAACGAGGGTTACCACTAATCAACTAAGCCAAAGAATGTCTCTGATTTATGAATGCTTTAAAATGCCCTTTTTCTTTTCAAAAGTGAATATAGATCTTCACCTTACCAAACAGTTACATTTCAATAATCAAGTTTTTCCAATGATATATGACTTCAGAGACATTTAGCCAATCATACAAGAAGCTAGGCTTTCGATTTAACAAACTGACATATCAGCAAGTTACTGCTAGGTAAAGTACATAAGAACCATGCCTTTTCTGGTTCTTCTGTCCATAATCACCCTTAGATAATAATGTCCTCTTTTAATTCACAGCTACCTTACATCCTTCTGTCACAGGCAGAAGGAAGACCAAAATCTACCCCCCAGTCTCCAAACAAATCTCATTAACAAGAGACAAAGACAGAGCTGTATAACAGGGGGAAAAACAACCCCTGAACAAGAGTCAAGTGACCTTTCATTTTCAGCTCTGCCACAGACTTGTTAGGTATCCTTCAGGAAGTCACTTAACTTTGTTAGCTTCAGTTTGTCTATAAAATGAGGGACTAAATCACTTCAAGTTTTTTTTTATTCTTACATTTCTTGATGTCAGGCTATAACCCTACATACTAAAACCCAAAATAAGCTTCAAAAGACTGTCATCATCCATGCTAAGTTACTTAATGTGACAGGATTAAAAATCTTTGGCTTTATAATAGGTGCTAGTAAAAATCAACCTTTTAGGATTACCCTGTTATATAGAGAGAGCTCTTTAAAACAGGCACACCGGTACTACAGCTACAGTGTAAGAAACACTGATTACAGAGCAGGATATCTACCTTTCAATGTATCCAGTTGATGTTCCCACTAAACCATCCAATCTTTCTTGAAGAGCTGCAAGAATCTGAGGATTCTGCATCATCTGAACAGTCAACTGACGAGCTAAAGTGAAAAAGAAGGAATAAGATATCTCAGCTTAGTGTAAGAATGAGCATTAGGCTAATGAAAAGCACAATGGGAAAAAGGTGTCCTGAATCCTGGTAATAAACCCACACCATAGTTCTGAAAAGCAAATTACTCAATGCCAATTTAATTCTTGAATTTTATTCATGATTGCCAATATGAATTTAGAAATTAAAATGAAATGGCTTTGTCAGAATACATTCTTATCTTTTATGTAAAAGAAATCAAGACAGTATCTGGCTAAAACTCTGAAATACCAGTCTTTAAACTCATCCTTATGGAGTATTTGGTTTTAAAGGGGGGAAAAAATTCACCTGAATCTAGAACCTTAGAGTTACACTTCGATCTCTTCCTTTAATTCTCCCTCTAACCCTCACTATAAAATAGCAGATAGGTGCCAACCTGCACTGATTGGTACAGAGTTCCTCTCCAAGATAGCTCTCTACATCCGTGAAAATTATAGGCACAATTCAAAACAGGAAAAAAAAAGCAAACACACAAGAAAATCCTCTGCCCAATGTTATAATCGGCATGCAACATATGTTTCACCCCAGCCCTTCAAATGAGGAATAAATCCAAATGGGGTTGAGGGTAAAGAAAGAAGTTTGGGATATACCAAAGACATCTGTAACTCACTGACAGAGTTATCAGAAGTTATAGATTCACATCAACAGTCAAGGCACTACCTTTGCTGTTTGCGTCTTCACCAGTTTCTTCTTCCTCCACTTCTTCAACATCTTCCATATCTTGTTGGTCAAGTTCAGTTTCTTTGCTATAATTCAAAATTGGCAGATCAGAATTGACATGTGCTAGGAAAGAAAATCTTCAAAAATTCATTTTCCTACACTAAAAAACATTCTTTTAAAAGATGGTACACAATAGGGAACTTATAAAATGATGCACAGTTCTCTCTCTTTTGTGCTAAAGACAAAATCAACTTGCTACCTCCTGGCTTAAAAAATGAGTGGTCATTGTGGAGAGGTTTTATACTGTGATAGATAAGGAGAAACTGGCCTTTAAGGAGAAGAATTCTGCCTTCCTGCTCTTGGAAAGTGACTTCCCTGATACTCTCTAGGGCAGGGTTTCTTATCCTGGGATTTATGGACAGTCAAGATGTCTGTGAACTTAGAAAGGAAAAAAAATATATTACATAATCAATTTTATGGAGTTAAACACATCACTTAAGTAGGGGTTCAGGGGATAAACCAAATGGCCTAAGGGGCCCATGACACACAAAAAAGTTAAGAACTCTTGGTCCAGAGCAAGTTTTTCCCAACCACTGTTAGAACTAGCTCATAATATATAGATAAGACATCCTTGAAGTATCTCACCATCTTGGACTGTCTCACAACCTTCTTCAACTTTAAATCAGGAGGACAGATGGGATAATAACCGTGATAATGAAAGGAATGGGGATGCCTATGTGTACAAGGGGTATTCATAAAATCTCTGCACTATCACAACTTAAATATTGCAGCTGCAGTTAGGATAAAAATCAACAGATCCTTGAGAGCAAGGATTTTCAATTTTTCAAGTCTTTGTATTTCTGACTAAACCCTAGCAAAACTTGTGGCACACAGTAGGCATTTAGTAAATGCCTAATTAATTAAAACACATTTAAGCAAATCCTCAATGTTTAGAATCACTTTAATAATAAACAATTTACTTTGGAACACAGGGCAGTCAAGCAACAGGCAGAAAACTCTAGGCTAGTGTTGAAGCTCATAAATTACCAAGTAATGTAAAGGGACACTCATTTCACCTTTATTTTCTTGGGGAATACTAATAACACACCAATCAGAACCCTAAGAAATGGGAAAATATGGCAACCTGTTATTACCAGATAAAGGACTTTAAAATAAATGAGCCTTTACTCAAAAAAGCATTCTGGAAAATAAAAACTAATTAAAAAATTATTCATTAAGTCTTTACTAGACGCCCAGCACTATGCTAAGCATACGCATTAGCCAATAACTTGGTAACTTAAAACAATTTATCAAAGTTACACTTTATCCACATCTTATGTGAACAAATACTCAACAATTAGTCATTTAGCATACACTATTGCAAATGGTATTCACACACACCACTACTATAATAAAAGGCAAAGGTAGGATCATTTTTTTTATAGTGCAAAGAACCAAATTACTTACTTGTCAATGTCCGCCATGTCTTAAGACTTCTGAATATTTGAGATCTATAGAAATAAACAAGTGTTAAAAATATTACTAAACAATAAGTTGTTTGAGAAATCAAAAACACAATGGCACTAACTTTATAATTACCTTAGAAAGCCAGCAGTCAACACATTATAGCCAAATCCCAGACTCACCATCCTTCACAAGCAACAATCCCTATACTTCTGGTAAGCCACCACAAGATTATTGTTACCAACACCTTTTTGGGACCTGCAAAAATTTCATTAGCTTCCCTAGGATAGCAAGGCAAGTTTTTTTTCCCTCCTTATCCAACAAGAGTATAAGACAATTATGGGAAATAACAGAAGAGTAATAAATTGGTGTTCCATCATCCAGCCTAATTCTTGAATGTATCTATTTTGGAAATCAATAGTCTGGTTTCTTCAGGCACAAGAAAGTAAAACCACAAGAACAGTAACCCAGGGTTCAGCTGTACAAATGCTTTTCTCTTCATCTGAAGCATTTCTTTAGGACCTACTCTGAGAAAAGTAAGTTCCCAAAAGAGAATGCAGGATTTTATTGATAGGTTCAAGGATCTAATAAATAAATTTAAAATACGGTCAAAAATAAAAAAGATTTGGACCCATAATGGCTCCTATGAAACTAAACAAAGCATACAGGGAAATACCATCATATCAAACTGCTTTTATTGCACAGAATTTTGCATAAGTAAACCCACTGGTTGGTTGTTATGACAACTACAATGATAAAAATTGTATTTGTTGTAATACGTACCTTAAGCTACCAGAAAGGCAGCATTATCTTAATAGAAATAAAAGTCCTGACAGTCTGATATGTCACTTGATCTCTCAGTGACCCAGTCAAACCTACAAGACTATAAGTTGTAGGTTAAATAAGAAATAAGTTCCCTCTACTAAGGTGAAACCCCCTAGTAGAGCAAATTTCTTACATGAATAAAATCATAGGTCTAACTTAAAAACATTTGTTAACAAGGGACTAAATCCACTCGATCTGGGTCCACTTGCTCTTAATAGGTCTCAGCTTTTGCCTCATCTTGTCAAGAAGCAGGCCTCCGTAGCACTTGCCAGCTGAATTCACACCATATCCTCATGCTGTATCTGGTTTGCCTCCAGCCCCCTTTATGTACGATTTCCCCCATTAGAATATAAACTCCTTGAGGACTGAAATGGTCTTACTTGTGGGTCTTGGTATGCCCAGCACCAAACATCACATGGCACAGAATAAGTGTCTAATAGATATTTAACCCAGGTACTTATGCTACTGGATAAAAGAGAAAAGAGCCACAATCAAGGCTGCTGGATGACATTAATTTAAACATAATATAAAAGATGATGAGAGCCTTAAGCCACCATTAGAATGTAACCCTCAAATTAATTTTTTAATTCGTTTTCCATCTCATTTATAAACTAATTCATTTTAAAAAGCACAGCAGTTATACAGGCTGTTGTTTGAGTTGTGTTCAACTTTTTGTGAGCTCATTGGGGTATTCTTGGCAAAGACACTGGAAGTGGCTCGCCATTTCCTTCTGCAGCTCATCTTACAGATTAAGAAACTGTGGCAAACAAGTGACTTGCCTTAAATGATTTGCCCAGGGTCACGAAGCTAGTTGTGTCTGAAGCCAGATGTGAACAACTACAAATCATAATACAAAGGGGGATACAACAGGTATTCAATTCAGTGCCCCATTTTAGCCATACAAATAGAGAAAACAAGTAACTGTGTGTGGCACTAGTATGAGGCACAGGCATTATGCCTGAAACAATACACAGATATGATAATGAGTGTCTCCCGAGCCAATATGAACAGAAAAGATCACCCCTGGCTAGCAGATAAATTAAGGCAATGTTACAGTATTAGTATCTTAATTCACTTAAAACAGGAACTCTACAACAGTTGTGTTACAGATGGGAAAAGCAGGTGAAGAGAATGGCTGAACATTCTACATGCACTGCCTTTGCCAAGCTAGATTACATTAAAACTCATGAAATGCTTTGTGTAGCACTTGGGAGGTACTAAAAAAGATACTGTGGAGAATCCAATGCACACTCACATTCATCAACTGTCTTGCCCTGCTTGGCAAAAACTAAGATACATAACAAGATGAATTTCAATTTAATGTATCTTCATAGCCCTTGTGAAGAGTAAATAAAAGCATGTTAAACATTTTCATTTAGAAGAAGAGGGAGGGGAGCATGGATATGCTATATTGGCTCCACTTGTGGGCTCTGCTTGACTGTTTCTGTCATAAGGAAAAAGTTGGGGAAAAGAGGAATAGATGTGGAAACAACTACTATCTGAAAACATCAACAAGTTTTGTTTCAAAGTGTGAGAGTCTTAAAAAATTTAAAAGCACTATACAACAGGCTCGGTCATCTTGTCTTTCTTAAGAGCTTTGAATATGATACTAAAACGAGCATGAAAACAGTAGGTGAAAAAACATTATCAAATTACTTGATCTAAAGACCACTTTCATAAAAATAGTAAAATATTAAAAACTGACACAAAGGCACTTCAGAAAAAAATCCTAAATACACTTAAATTTTAAAGTAATCTCTTTGGAGCTGTCAATGGCTCTTGCCTTTGGTAGCACCAGCCCAGGTCTACAATAACACAAACATGTGGCAGTAACAGGCAGGACAGATTGAAAGAGGAAGTGGTGCACTCACATAAAATCTATAGGACTATAGAATCTATAGAATCTGTAATACAGGAAGCAACACAGTGGAAAAATGATAGATTTACAATGAAAGCTAAGGACTCTAGGTTCAAATAACACCTTTGACAACTGCCATTATGACCCTTCATAAATCAAAGTCTCTTCATTCACAATTCTTTTCTCTCCCCCACGTGTCGATTAAGAACCCACCACTCAAAGCTCAGATATGCCATTGTGTTTTTTAAAAATAATGCCATAAACTTCTTGAAGGTTTCCTCAAAGCAGAACAGGTTACACAAAATAGGTTAGGCACTTTCTATCTTGCTGCGTATTAGAGGGTAATAACCGTGACTTTGGCAAATCACTTCTATACTGTGAAAAACTTGATCGTGATATGTAAAATCGCAGTCAATTCTGAAATTCTCTATTGCAAATATTTACTAACCTATTTCCTGTAAGCAGAATAATCTGAAAGTTCAGAATCTAGGAGCAAAGAAGAGACTATATACTTACGTACATACATACATATATGTATTTATATGCCTAGAACACTGCCCTTACTCCAGTTTCCAAACTAAAAATAGACCAGTTTTGCTTCCCACATCTCCTCATATAGAACCCAAGAAAGAAAAAGGTATCTTAACCTATTACTTAGAATCCTCTTGGTGGCAAGTGGTTTTGTCAAAGTCTTCTAGGCAAAATGGTATTTTACAAGAAATAAAGCAGTGCAAATCACAAATATTATTATTCTTCTTTACCCAATTACTATTTTTCTCTTGGGCATATATTAGCTCAAAGACAAATATGGGTGCATGTTTTAACTGAAAAACAAAAACAAAACTAGACATCACCTTAATAATTTGCTCAAAGACAAAAGAAAGCAGTGGAACAGAATATATGACTATGACCATAAAATAAAACTGGTTAATGGAGAATGGAAGGGAATGAGGATGTGTATGTGCATAAAACCATTTTGGCCATTTTATATTTACAAAGAAACTGTGAGGCTAGAAGAAAAAAGTAGTACTCCCAAGAAAAAAAGCATTTAAACCAGGCTTGTCTATCTAAATATCCTAGTATGTTTGTATTGCCTATCTCTCAGCTTTAGTCCTAAGAGGACAAATTATCTCTGCCACTATACCAGCTCAGTCCCCTAAAGAAGACAGTAAGGTATAAATACAATAATTTTCAAAAGTTCTAATTATACTTCTAACAATACTTTTCAAAAGTTCTAATTATACTTCTGTATTTCATAAAATGTCAATCTCTACACAAGGAGTCTTATAGTTACAGGACCACCATCTTGTACAAAATATAAGCTTTTTTGAGAGTTTTGTTTCTTTTCTTTCCCTAGGATCAAGAACATAAAAAAAAAATCAACCAATCACTTACGGCTTACGTACCACAGGCCAAGTCGCTTCACTGTAATGGGAGAGAGCACAAATAAAGAGAATAAAGACAGAGCAGTCAGGAAGACAGCAAGGTACCCACGGAAGGCTGTAGGAAAGAAGCGGTTGAGAACAGCTGTGGAGATTAAGACAGGCCAACAATCAGAGAGAATTTCAAGGGTTTCCCTCGCTGCAGCACGGCCCAGCTGTATCACATGGATTTATGCTGTAGCAGTCACAACTGTGTAACTTTGGCTACCTTCAGTCAGCAGCATGAAGGAGCGGAGGAAGTGAATGGCAGAAACAATCCCAGGTGGGATTTGGTAAGGGGTAAGTAGCAACAAGACAAGGGGATTTTGAATTGATGACCCTGTGCGGTCGAATCACGTATTGCTGAGACTAGGTAGCAACAGAGCAGGAGCCTAGGGACAGTGGAGTGAAAAGGACTAGAGATTACTAAGGAGGCAGAAAAACAGATTTAGAATGGGCAAGACATAGGGAATGAAAGGAAGTCAGGGTCAAAGAGAGGAATGCTAGTTTTTGATGAAGGAATTAGAATGTTCTGGAGTTTGAGAGAATATTAAATTAATACCCAAGTATGAGGGCAAGAGCTGAATCCCTTAAGAAAGGCTTGAGAATGACCTGAGGGTTGGGTATATAACAGCCATAAAGATCTGAATAGGCTGGAAATTCTTAAGGAAATGGGAAAGGGGGGTCAGGGAGCAAGGAGTATTCTAACTTCCCCTCCAGGACCAGTGTATGAGTCGTAAGAGTGAAATTACATCCAGAAAGAGCACTGGAATCAGGAGTCCTGTCTAGTTCCAGGCTACCCCTAACTTAACCTATTCCTCTACTGGTATCTGCATTAATCATCTAATCAAATATCAGGTTACTTTGAAACTGTTAACAGTAGTGGCTCCCAATTGATTACGCACTTTCAAAAATATGGTACTTATTACAAAAAGAGTTCATAAACATTACTTCATCTGTGAGTAGGGACAGGGTTTTCTTTTGTCTCCCTCCCCCCCCCCCCCCCGCCCCCCCAGACCTATAACTTTGTTAGACTAGCCTCAACAGGTCACATCAGTTTAAACAAGATCCTCCTATGTTTTATCCAATAGATTTCAAGAGACAATTTGGAACCTTCTTCCAAACCAGTATCTTTCTCTGTAAAAAATTAATGAGTCAAAATTAGTGCACAAAGTCTACAGTGTGTAGTAAAATATTCATGTCTACTATTCTTATTAAATTTAAGGGTTTTTTCCCTATTGTTTTACTATGGCTGGTGATGCTTAGAATTTATTACACTATGTTTACTTTAGTTTTAAGTTTAAATTTAATTTAAGTTAATATTTAATTTATATTTTAATTGCAAACCATAAGTAGTAGGAGTTCCTGCTGGTAAAAAGCTTTATGGTTTGCAAAGTGCTTTACAGGTTATCTCCATTTGATCCTCACATCAACACTGAAAGGTAGGTGCTATAATTCCCATTTACAGTTGAGGAAACTAAGGCTGACAGAAGTTAAGTTACTTTGCTTAGGATCACACCCAGCTACTTCAATGTCTTGAGGGAATATCTGAATTCATGTTCCTGATTCCAACTCCAGTGCTCTGTCCACTTCTCCACCTCATGACATTACATTCTACATAAAGGATTTTTCCAAGCATCCCTGGCTGCGAGAATAAATTCTATGAACTTTATGGAGCCTTTGGTTAGTCTGTTTTGAACATAAAAGATATTCTTAATAAATCATGGCTTTTAAAAGATGTCTAGAGAAAAAGCAGAATATTTCCTGGGCCAGAACTAGTACTTTTACCAATATTTAACAAACAATAAATGCAGAGTTATGATTTTTAATAGCAATCTACATGTGATTCTTGTGGCATTACTTACCCTGATACTGCCCTCACCCCCTTCCATTATCAAATTTGGGATTGGGTAAAAAGGAGGGAGAATAGTCTTTTCCCTGCTTTCACTGCCACAACACCAGTTACATAACATATCTCACCTTTTATGATCACTCCCCACAAAGAAATACCTTTAGTAAAATGTTGCTTCCTTCTGATTCAACTATTTCCAGGACTCAAAAGTTCTAGTAGTATGATCCTAGAATCTAGTTTTTAACACAGAAAGGAGATTTCTTGTACAGTGCCAGCACTGGTTGTTGATCATGATCAAGTCCAAAGTTTGGGCACTGGGGCTGCTAGAAAGAGGATAACACAAATGGATCTTCTGCAGTTAAAGAAACAGCAAAGGGAGCAAACTATGACATAAAGGATTGGGGGGAAGGGTTACTGGAGTGAGAAAAGAGGTTAGTCCAAACCACAACGTGACAAGTCTAAAAAATTCCTATAGGAACTTTGAGGAAGAATAACAACACTAGAAACGGTCAAGAGGTCTGTCCCCCAAACAACCACAAGTTTAGTTCCCTTCCATGCAAGACCTATACATCTAAGTGCTTTATGTATTTTATCTGTTTATAAGTTTTTGTGAGTCCTCTGAACTTTCTATGGGAGTGAAATAAAGGCTTCCTCTACTCCATATTTACACTTCCTTGAATATTTATAAGACCTGGCTTCAAGTCCTACTTCAAATACTTATTAGCTGTATGATTCTGGCAAGTCATCTAATCCAATTCTCAGATTCCCTATCTGTAAAATAAGGGGGTTGGACTCAATGACCTCTAAAGTTGATATGATTCTATGACATCTCCCCTAGGTTCTCTTCTCTCCATTTACACTGCCTACCAACTTAGTTCAGGCCCTCACCACCTCTCAACTGGACTAATGCACACAGCATCCTAATCAGCATCCATCCTTCTACATAGCTGCCAAAAGAAATCTTCCAAATGCACGAGTCTGAAGAGATACACCCCTGCTCTCAAAAGATTATTAATAGGACAAAATACAGCTTCTTACCTGCCATTTAGGGCACTTCACTCTCCAGCTCCAACCTAATTCATTTCATTTATACTGATACGTGTATGTATTAGATATAGCACACAAGGTCTTTGTATCTCCAGGTTCTACCTAGCACACAGTGCTTGAAGTGCAGTTAGTCTTGTTTTGATTTCCAATTTTACAAGCACTTTCTAGCCAAACTGGCCGACTGGCTATTCTCCAAACTCAGGCCAAGCAAAGTTGTTGCCTTGCCTGTGTCTGAGCAACAGTCCATTCCTGGAAAGCATTCCCTCCTCTCAGGCTGTTAGAATTCTCCTCTTCCTTTCAAGCACAACTAAAGTGACCCCTCTCTTCCACGAGACCTCTCCCAAGCCCCAAGCCCCAGCTCAAAGACCTCTTTCCAAAACTCTACTGTCTGGACCTCATCTTTCCCCACACTATAATCTTATACTTAGTGTTCAAGTACATTCTTCACCCTTCCCAACAGAATTTTCTTCCTTGGTGGAAATGACTGCAGAGAATGAATTTTAGCCTTACCAACTCTTCAAAACAATTTACTAGCAAGTACTAGTCTGTATTGCTTTGACGCTTGCTGCCTACATGCAAATGTGAAGGAAATGCTACATTTCAACTAGAGATTAATGAAAATAAGGATGTAATTTCCCCCTCTGTGCTAGTTCAGATTCTCCTTTCCCTTGAAATCTACCCCAGGCAATGAACTCTTGCTCTAAGTATCTTTCAGGATACCTTTAAAATATCTGATACTCCAAATGTCTTATTTAGACACTTATTTATAGGCTTATGCCCCCACTTTACCCTCTCATCATAATTTCCTTATTAGGGGCAACTAGGTGGCGCAGTGAATGGAGCACCAGCCCTCTAGTCAGGAGGACCTGAGTTCAAATCCAGCCTCATACACATAACACCGTGTAACCTTGGGCAAATCACTTAACCCCAATTGCCCTGCCTTTCCCCCCTCCAAAAAGACAAAAATAAAATAAAATAAATTTCCTTACTAAAGGGATGGAGCTCCAAAGGATCTCTCCCTCCTCTGAAATCATCTAGTACTTAGGATCTACCATTCTTGCACAAGGAACAGTACATGTAAAGAGAAGTAGGAGACAGAATGAGAATCAGGCAATTAGAGTCACTTTTGTTAACAGTGTAAGGGAAGAAACGTGAAACAAAAAGGAGGGCTAGACAACAGTCATCCTAGTAATAAACATCAAGCACCTAATAGGCGGTACTTTTCCAGCACCTACGATACCAGGCAAACATTTCATTTGATCTTCACAACCTGGTTAACGTAGGTGCTATTATCCCAGGTCAGATGACATGCCTAAGATTACACGGTACATGTCTGAGGTAGGATTTGAACTCAAGTCCTTCTGACTTCAGGCCCAGCGCTCTGCCTAACGCACCATTTAAGCTGGCTAGAGTCAAAAGATGACTAGGGTGGATGGGACTCAATTTCAGCATTATTAACTGTCACACTTTTGATATGAAATCACTTTGCTAAATTAATGACAAGCAGGGCAGAGACCTTTTGATTTTTATACCTATCTCTAGTACCTAGCACAATGTCACCTAATAGGAAATTTAAAAAATACTGACTGGGTGATAGGCATGTAATAATCAACTGTGGTTAAAATCATGTTATTCAGTTTACAATTAACTAACAATAAATTCAATAAAACTAATTTCAATATGAATTTTAAATTTTTCTAAAAAGCATCTCAATGACATAAGAGTAATACCCCTTTAAGTAACTTTAACTGAT
This sequence comes from Pseudochirops corinnae, assembly GCA_028646515.1. Taxonomy (NCBI): domain Eukaryota; kingdom Metazoa; phylum Chordata; class Mammalia; order Diprotodontia; family Pseudocheiridae; genus Pseudochirops; species Pseudochirops corinnae. Next base: position 341,770,101 of record CM053585.1, on the reverse strand, counting down.
TCCCTTCACTATAAAAATTCCTTTTACAGACAGCTCCAGCCAGATTTTGATCAAACTTCACCCATTCCCTCAGCTGTAAAGTTTCTTGCAATGATGCTCCCAAGTCACAACTCAATTATAAATGGATGAAATGGTTGATCTAGGCTAAATGATAAGCAAATGCACTAGAGGGCAAAAAAGTTCAATTGATTAAAAGATAAGATGTATAAACTGAAACCCCCACCAAGTGTGGCATTTAATGAATCAAAAAGCTAAGTACTTGAAAGTGTATGACAATACTTTGTTTAAAAAAGCACACCAGTACATACCACCTGCCTGCCATCCTCTTCTAAGTAGCTACCTTAGAAGGTATATACTCATTCCAGTAGTATTTTCACTGCTCAAAATATTTATTAACTCCTTGGAAACACCTTCAGGGCTCTTCTTTTAAAGGCAGTCTAAGTTGTTAAAAAAAAAAAAAAGTCAAAACCCATCCAGATCCAACAAGGCTCACAGACTCAGTTCTGCAAAGAGTACTGGAGGACATTTAGTGCCACCCTCTCCTTTACAGATGAAGAATCTGAGGAAAAGGCTAGGTGACTTGCCTAAAGCCACACAAGAAAATACCACTGCAGATACAAAAGGAATTCAAAAACAGGCTCTCAAGGCAATTCCAAAATGGGAGTTTCAAAAATGTTGATCAATAAATCTACTATATATGGCTTCTGATTAGACTGTGAAGTTTAACGATTATTTGGGTATTCATGGTCCAGTGCTTATTGAAGAATGACCAGTTCTCATTTGTTGTCATGAAAACAATGATTTGTTTACAACATTCTGTTCCAGCTGTCTTAATATACATCTAAATGAAAAGCTACAAAACTGGTATTTTGTGAGTTACTTTTAGTGTAAGTTAAAAAATTGAGAAATAGCTGGGAGGGACCTATGTGGTCATCAAAATCAATCCCTTCATTTTACACAGGAGGAAAGACTCATGGGGTAACTTGTGACTAGGGTCACACAGCAAGTGTCTGAAAGATTAAAACACCAGTCTTCCTCACTCTAAGCAAGGCTGGCCTCCTATCCATACCACCCAGCTGCCAAGAAAAAAATCATGCAATCAAGAAAAACAACTGTTGGTCTGAGGAAAGTTTAATCAGCAGGCCCAGCAGGGAAGACATACATTTGCAATGACAAAAAATGCCCCTAAACCTTTCCAACTAATATTTAGCTTCCCTCAGATTCCAGTTATACTAGGTTTCTCTAGTATATATGCTATAGCATATACAGTAGGGTCTAAGTTGTGTGTATATATCCATTTATATACCAGAAGTAAGATCTTCTCTGATGGACGAAATGTTAAACATTCAGTTTGATTTTTATGACACCAAACCTAACTCTGCAATGTATTCTTTTGTATGAAGATCTGACCTACCAGATCAACTCCCAAGAAACCATCCCTTCTCCAACCACACAGCATTCGATTCTAGCAAGTGAGCTCATATAGTGTTAGTCAAGAGCACAAGGGAAGAAGCAACATTAGCCAGCCAAGACTAGATTAAAAAATGCCTGTGTTGGTATTCTGTAACAAATTTTTCAGGGATATCAAGTGAATGTGCTCTAGTAGAGCTGGCCTAGGAATCAGGAAAAACCTAGGTTCAAATACTAAGCCAAGATAAAGCACTTAACCTCTTAGTGCCCCAGACAACTCTCCATGACATTTAAGTTATTGAGAAGGTATAGAACTACACTGGTAGAGGAAATTCCCTTAAGGAAGTTCCATATATATGATAAAAATAAAAATTACAGGTCAAGTTTCATCCTGCCCTCCCTAAAGGGAACTGGTCATCCTAATTAAATGTAGTGAGAGATTAGCAACAACAAGAGTACAAACAATCTGAAAAGGAAGACAGATTTTTGATTTATTTCATCAGTCTGAGAAGTCAGTTCCTAACCTGGAAAGGCAAAAAAGAGCCATTTAATGAATGAGAAGCAGCCTTGAGGGGCTAGAGGAAAGCCAGACCTAGGTTCAAGTCCTTCTTCTGAGATGTAGTGGCTATGTCAGCCCACAAGTTGCAAAATCTATTGGTGCTCTTGGGGACCCAAGCAGGTGCTGACCTTGGTACAAGGTACTTAACTCACCCGGGAAGTGCCTATACTCATGAAATTACTGATCCAGTACCCTATCCCTCTAACCAATCAGCAGCCTTCGTAGGGATTACAGATTTAGATTTAGAACTCATTTAAGAGGTGAGTGACTTATCCAGGGTCACAAGCTTTATTAATAAGAAAAAAAGGAATAGGGGCAGGAGGACCTGTGATTCCACGGTATGGGAAACTCCACCCCCCCCCCACCCCCGGGAAAGGACCAGCTGCCTCTTACCAATGCAAATTCTCAAAGCTGCTTAGAGCACTCCTGTTAACTGGTCAAAGCACGTGGCCAGGGTCACACAGCCAGTCCCACATGAGGTCTTCTTCATTCCAGATCCAGCGCCCTATGCAGCTCTGGACATCCAAAGCATTCAGATCTGCCTGACTTGGGGCGGGGAGACGGACGAGCACCCCAATTTCTGTTACACGTCTTTGCAAGTCATGCTTAGACCCTCCCTAGGCCCCAAAACTGAGCATCCTCCCGGCTGCTCTTCTGCCAGGGTTTAGTCCAAGGTCCCCCTGGAGCAGAGACTTCAGAGTCAAAAAGGATGTTTACTCTGCGTTCTCACCCACCCCAGAGAGTAAAGGGGGGGAAAGGGGGAGGATGAGAAGGGGTAATGGGCTGACGGGAGGAAGGGGGCGGGAACAGTCAGAGGGGTAGGCCAGGGGGAATGAGGAGTTGGGGGGGGGGGGCAGCACCCGCGGGCTCGGCGGCCATGCAGCCGCCACCACGTGTTGCAGGCGGCGGACAAACGTCCCCTCGGCCCCGACCCCCAACTTTGCCGCCTTCCCGGCGGGGTGTCGCACCCCCCCACCGCGCTCCCTGGTGGGGGGGGTCGTGGGCGCGAGACCCGTTCAGCGTCGCCCCCCACCCGCACTCACAGGACCAAGCACGCGCGCGCGCGAAATGTGCTCCCGCGGCCACGAGCGGCCGCCGCCGCGGGCCTGCCCTCCCTCCCACAACCACGGGGGTCCGAGCAGGGGCTTCTCGTAGTGGAGCTGCGGCCCGCGGGGCTCACGCCCCTCGCCCCCGCCGCGGCCCTCATGGGAGCCTCGCCCCAGCCCCAGGCCCCGGACACTCCCACGTCCTCGCGCGGACCCGGCCCCAAGCAGGCCCGGGCAGGGCAGGCGGGCCCCGCCGGACTCCCCGCCCCCCCCCCCCCCCAGCTCAGCCCGGTTGGTCGTTGGAAGCCCCGAGCGCTTACTCCGCTCCCGCCCCGCTTCCGTTACCTGCGGCTGCTGCAGGAACCGAGCGGCCGGAGCTGCGCAGGCTGTGACTCAGGGCGGCGGCAGCGGCAGCGGGAGGAGGCGAGGGAGGCGGAGGAGGAGAAGGAGGCGGCGCCCCGAGCAGATGGCGCTAAAAAAGACCCGAGATCCCGCCGCTCGCGCTCATATACAATTAGCGTCAGCACGTAAGGGCCCGTCGCTCCCTCCCCCTCCCCTCCGGCGGTCACCCAGGTAACGCAGAGGGGGGCGGGACTGGAGCTGGGCGCCTAGCAACAGGGCCACCTTCCGGCACGCATTCGGCTCCCTCTTCTCCCTCCCTCTCGGACTTCCACATACCCTCGCTGCTCTCCGGGATCTGGCTCTCGGGCTGTGCGTCCGTCTGCCCCCTCCCGCTCGGGGTCACAAGCCCCCGGCTTCTTCCGCGCGCGTGCGCGCGGGCCAGAACGCGGGAAAGAAATCCCGGGCTTGGGCTCTCCCTCCCCCGGCGCGCGGCGAGCCTAGTTCTCGCCCCGCTCCGCTCGGTCCAATGCGGCGCCCCGGCCCCTTAGTAGGCGCGTGCACTCGCCCCGGGGTAACACCTGGTCCCTTCCCTCCCCTGGGGCTGCAGCCTCTTCCCCTGCTCCCGCCGCTGTCTACACCCTCTTTCCGGGCTTCCCGGGAGTGCGAGCCACGCCTTTAGGTCCATCAGTTGGTGTTTATCAAGCGCTTCTTCTGTGCTAAGCGCTGGCGAGAAGAGAGAAGGGCGGGGGGAAGGAGAAGCTCCATACCTGGCCCCGGAGCTCGCCCCCCGAAAGGAGAGCCGTGCAGGGCGCCCTGCACCCACGACAGAAGGGAGCCGCTGGAGAGTGCTCCTGCCTAGGTGGGGCGCGCGGGGCTGTGCAGCCAGAGCCCCCCCCCCCCCGCGGCGGGAGGTCTCGGAGGGGAAGCCGGACGTGAAATGGCCCAGACCGGCCAAACTCGGCGGCGACTTTCTCAGCCGGGGCCGGACTGACTCATATTTATAACGACCCAAGCGCTCCCTCCGCCTCCCCTGCCCCCACTGGAAACTTCGTACTGTCATTAAATCCACAGACTGAGGGGAGTCATTTACTCTAATCATCCAATTTAGCAAATCACCTCCACTCTGTTTTCACTGATGCAACGCTTTTCCCAAGCCGCCCTCCAGCCCTGCCCGTTCTCATTAAAATGAGCTGACCCCCGATCCCTGCTGTGCAGATCCCCCTCCCAACCCCCCAGCTTTTCTGTTTTCTTCTCTTTTATTCTGCAGCTTGGAAGCTTTCTGTGGTTCTTAACCATCCTCCCTCATTAACTCCTCTATAACCGTCCCTAACCTGGTTTATTTCTAAAGCCTTTATGAAAGGTTAAAATGAGCTGTATCGATACTTACACTTTATTAGGAGCCAATAGGGTATTGAGCACTCTACGCGATGAAGATGATCTAGCCTTCCACTCTGCTGTTTTAGTGGTAAATTTGTATCGCGCTTTTCATACTTTAATATATTTTCACGCAATGAATTTAATGAATAAATTCCAAATTGCCCGATCTGACACTGTGACCAGGTAGTCCTAGGGCAAACAACACAACTGATGTCTTCAAGTCCATTGAAAAAAAAAAAACTTAAAAAAATTCAGTGGAACATGAACTGCAGAAATTCCAAGACTTCTTGAGTCTGTTTCTGGAGAAAGAATGGGGGAGTAGTATACCACAGTTCCTGTAGTGTGGCACCTGCAGAAAAAGTAGACCATCCGAGAGCCTCCTGTTTTAAATAATTATTCTAGCCAACAAAGTGTTAACCTCATTTTTTTTTCGTGCCTTAGAAAGACTGCGATGTTGTCAACACCCTCTAAATGTCATTGCACTGAAGCAAAGCTCTACTTGCCCTGCCCTAGTTATAACTCTGCTCATTTCCCCAGAATGAGCCTCCCTTTCCTCCGCTGTAAAAGAGAAATCATAAAACTTGCCCCCCCTCAGTGGGTTGTGAGGAAAAGTGCTTATTGAACCTTAAATCTCTAAATAATGTAAACTGGCAGTCAGTTGTCAGAAGTGTGGATTGGGATCTCTTTCAGGGGGTCCATGAGGACAAAACTTTTCCTATGATAGTAAGACATTTTAATTTCTAACCCAGTAGAAATGAGTAGATATAACCTGCATAAACAAAACCTCTTTTGGGGTTCCTTAGTAAATTTTAAGTGTGTAAAGGGGTCCTGAGACTAAAAAGTTTGAGAATCACTAATGTAAATTATACATGTATCTATATATCGATATATGCATCTGACTTAATCCCATACATGTATGTATACCTCTTAGTAAATAAATGCTTGTTTGTAAACATTGATGTCTAGATATTATGACCTATATTTTACAGATGATGAAACAGCTCTGAGAAGCTTACATAATTGGTCAAAGGTAAGTAAGCTACCTCCTAAGTAGCCCAAGTAGGACCTGATTCCATACTGCTATATGGTGGTAAGGCTGGAAGCGAATTATGAAATCATCTAATTCTACCCTCTCCTCAGGAACCATTTCACTCCCAAGTCCAATGCCTTTTACACCCTGCTTCCCAAATGTGCTTTACAAACACTTGGTACTAATTGATTTGATAGGACTCTCAAGGATCTTAAGTTATAATCAAAGCTACCTGAAAAACAACTTCTCATTGTAGCTTTAAACAAAATTGTAGAAATGAGCCCAATTATTTTCCCCACTGCATGCTAAATTCTGTCTGTAACTGTTGTCCCAGGCCTATGTGAAATGGTGAAGGGTGTAAAATTAGTCTTTATCTTTACTGACTCCTCCCAGAATTCTTCCCAGAACTTTCTGTACTGTGTCACTGATTCTACAGTAGTAATAATAAATTGTAATCTCGGAAGGCCAATGGAGATAGATCAGGAGCTCACTCCCCCATTCCCCTGCCCAGAAGCAAAGAGCCCCCACAGGAATACCACACTTAACCCTTCTCTCTTTAGTCACTGGCCTTTGTCAATAATCCCAACACATCAGACAGTACCTGGACATAGTAAGAACTTAATGAATGATTCCTGACTGAAATTTAATTTAATTCTTCTCTTCTGCTGCCCCAGTTGATCTTAACTTGCTTCCCTCCTCCTATTTTCTATCCCATACCTCATGTCAGGGCTAGGCTCCCTCTCTGCTTTCTAAGGTGATAATTAGTGAATCAGATGAACATATTAATATGCTAATGAAAAAAGTCTAGAGAGCTCTTTTGGGCCCTCCTTTCAGTTCCTAGGCCCCATGTATGGCCTTCTGGAGGAAATGATAATTCTAATTTTGTCTTTTAATTGTCTTCTCTATGTTTTATTGCAGTGTTATATACTGAGAGGCAGCCTGGTGTAGAGGATGAGAGTTGGAGTGGAGTCAGGAGGACCAGGGTTCAAATTGCCTTGCTCCCATTGGCCATAGAAGCTTGGGCAAGTCGATTTCCTTTTAGTGTTCTAAGCAACTCTCCAAGACCATAAATGGAAGAAGAGGTGCTATCATCTCCTATTTCTGGGAGTTCCCTACATCAATGAAATCACAGCTCAGATCCCTACCCTATTATATTTTAACTTGCAAAAATAAGATAGTTTAAACCAGTGGTTCTCAACCTTCTTAATGCCGCGACCCTTTAATACAGTTCCTCGTGTTGTGGTGACCCCCAACCATAAAATTATTTTCATTGCTACTTCATAACTGTAATTTTGCTACTGTTATAAATCGTAATGTAAGTATCTGACGTGCAGGATGTATTTTCATTGTTACAAATTGAACATAACCCACAGGTTAAGAACCGCTGGTCTAAACTAATACAGGTAAAGTTGGCATAAAAAGCCCCAGGCAGAGTTCACCTGGCAGATGGATTGCTTGATTTCCTGGTAACCTCATGTTCTTTCTGCATGTGAGGGGACTTCAAACTCACTGTGGTGCTACAAATCTGAAAGACTCCATACGTGTTTCTGAAGGAGGCAAAGCTTCAAAGGACATCAAATCCAACCTCTACCCTACTAAGGATTACTTCCATGGAATGACCAACAAGTTGGCCCTTCCAAGCTTCCCCTTAAACATCTCCAGTGAGAAGAAACTCAGTACTTGTTGAATCAACCCAGTTAGTCCACCAGCATTTACTAAAGCAATCGGCTAACCCATTGCACTTTTGGACAGTTCTAATTGTTGAGAAGTATATCCTTCTATTATGCCAAAGTTTGCTTCTCTACAACTTCCCTTCCTTACTTCTGGTACTGCCCTTGGGCCAAGCAAAACAAAACCAATCCCTCTTTCATGTGGTAGCCCTTCAGGTACTTAAATAAAGGTCCTCTTTGAAAAAGATCTTCTTAGGTGCCCCCTAAGACTTCTCTTCTCCTGGTTTAACATCTTGGTTCTCCCTCTCCTTCTCAGCTTCTCCAGGTGCCTTCTGGAAGATGTGACTCTTAGAACCCAACCCAACCCTTCAGATGAGCTCCACTCACACAACTGTCACCTTACCTCTCCTAGTCAGTAGGCCTGACAGGTCAGCATAGGAGAGCATAGGGATTTTTTTAATGCTCTGTCATCCTTAATTGACTCAATTTTGAATGTGCAGTCCACTAAACCCCTCCAGATCTTTTTCACCAGACCTGTCCTGTAGCTTCTGAATTTGTTGTATAAGTGTTATATAAGATGTCCAAAGGCTACAGCAATGGGATGCAAGACAAAATAGTGGTAAATAACTAGCATCGATTCATTCATATCTGAGTCTGGAAGGGCTTTTCTTCTGAGTTTCTAGCTTTATAAACTCTGCCTTCCCAGGTTTGATGTGTTCCTTTTGTTTGTTTTTTGTTGATAAAGATCCCAATTTCACATGGGCCAACCATTTGGAAAAACCAAGAGAATTGTAACTTGTAAAGCAAATCACCATATTCTATAGAAATGCTTGCCTCATTTTCATTACATCCCTTCAGATGGGTTATCATACAATAGGATGTATGAAGTATATAAGTCTCGTCCAAGGGGACATTTCAAAACTTTGTTTTGAATTTGTTTTCTTACCTCCAAAAACAAAAGCAAATTTCCCTTATAGGGGACACATTTTCATTTAATGATGAGAAAAAAAGGCAAAGAAATACATGAAACCTTAGAAATATTGTATTAAAAGACAAAAGAAAATTACACGGTATGGAAAAAGGAAATGCTGGAGTGTGATCGGGTACCTTTTGACACAAATAGACCTTTGTCATAGACTTTCAACATCTTCCATTTCTCAATTTTTTAAAAAAACTCACTGGGGGATAAGTCGTGACTCTTGTCTTAACATTCTGAAAAGGCTGCTCATAGAAATAGAAGGTGGAAACTCAAAGCAATCAAAGAAGAATTGGCACTGGTTACAGTGCTAAGTAAATTTCAGGAATTGAAGGGAATAAGAATAAACTATAGAGATAAAGAAAAAAACCAAAAGGCAGTGAATAGCCTTAGGGAGAATGTAAATACAGTAAATACTAAATAGCACATTCATTGACCAAGGTCACTGACTAGCATTCTCCTGCACAAAGAACCTCTCTTCTGCTATACCCTGTATATCACGGTCTCATTTTTGTTGATTCTCAGTTGCCATAATCGAACATGTTCATACTTCTAAAAATAATATATTATTGTAATTTAATAATGTATTTACATAATAAACGTACCAGTGAAATCAGTTCCAGTCCCTATCCCTATTTATGTAATGTGATAGAAATATGATTGGTTTATTATAGCATTATTTTTTTGTTCTTGCTGTTTCAACATGCGATTTTTATCCATGTTTGGCATGTCCAGTGTAGAAACTCCCCACAACTGATACAGGGGGGCAACTTATCAGCAACATGAAGTCTTACAGAATTGTCTGGGTCACATGGTTACATGACTACAGTTATCCCTTCTTCATCTGCAGATTAGGGGTGTGCTTCCCCCACTTTGTACCAGAGAAAAAGTCTGAATTATTATGGGATTAAAAGATAAAATATGTTGATACTATACAACACTATGCATATATTTTATTCATTTCTGAGTTTCTAAACTTTTTCTGTGTCATCTGCTGGCCTTTGTATGTCATCTACAGCTTCCACAAAACTTCTCAAAAATTCCCATTTAATTTCTTATGCTTCTCGCCATATATCGAAGTCAGGATAGGGAAAATTGGGATGTGGAAGGAATAACTGTATTATGTTTCAGAGGCAGAGCTTGAAGCCAGCTCTTTCTGACTCCAAGACTGTCTCTCTGCCATCTTTTGAAGGTCACAATCTTTCTGGGCCTCAGTTTCCCCATCTGTAAAATGAGAGGGTTGGACCAGATGACCTCTAAAGTTCTTTCCAACTCAGTCTTTGATCCTCTGATACTGTTAGCATTTTATTTAAGTTAAAGTAGTGAAGTATTCTTTGTTTTTTCAATTTCTGTCCCCAAATTCAGTTTTAACCTATTTTCAAATGTTGGAATATCAGCTCCTCTTGATTAGAGATTGTTTATTCTTTGAATTTGGGGCCTCAGGACCTAAGTACAATTCCTAGAACACAATAAATTTCATAAATGTTTTGTTGATCTGTTTGTTCAGAAATCTGATTTACATTTTGTTCAGGATGTTCTGATATAAGCAATAGATACAAGCTCTTCCAGAGACCAGTTTTCAAAGAACTCTTTAACTGAGACCTTGCCAGTTAACTAAGCATTGTTTTAAAATTAATTCAGATAGCTCCTTTACAAGAAAAAGAAAGGTAGACTATTTCTCTTTCTTTGCAAATAGTAGAAAGGAAGAAAAAAAAGATGAGAAAACCTATGATTGAAGAGAATCCTGGGGAGGGGGTAGTTATTCTCTCAACTAGAAATGCTCCTTGTAACAATAATAATAAACATTTAGGCAGCACCTTGCAGTTTGCAAAATACTTTCCAGTTATATTTTCTCATTTGATTCTCACAATGACCTGAGAGAGAGTTGATAATATTATCACCATTTTACAGATGAAGAAATTAAGACAGAGAAATTAAAAGGCTAGCCCTGGATCACATAGCTAGGAAATAGGTAGCTTTCTCTCACAGTCTTTTCCATGTTATAACAGTGAGGAAAGAGGAGCTTTGATCTAAAGGGCCCCAATCCCTCAGGAAGTCACTTCAGAAATAGGCCACTAATGAAGAAAATCAGGGAAATGATTTGTACATCTGAAATGCTGAAGAGCTAAGAGCTGAGGCATGGAGGCTGTGGACCCCAAACTGGCTTTAAGTCTCTGAGGTGCATAGGAGCCCAGGAAGGATTTGATAAGAGAATAAAAAAGGGAGATTTGATTCCTCCCTCCCCCAAGGTTAATGGACAAGAAGAGTCAAGCTAAGTTTAAAAGGAGCTGGATTATAGGATTGAGAAGTGATAATGACTTTAGATATCATCGGGTTCAGCCCATTTATTTTACAAATGAAGAGACTATGGGCCAGAAAAATGGAATGATTTGTCTGTACTCACACAAGTTAAATTGCAGAGCTAGGTTTCTAATATATGTCCTCTGACCTCAGAATTGATGGTCTTTTCATTATATCTTACTGTTTTTTAACATGAAGAGGTGATAAATAGTGTCAAATACTTCAAGGGTCAAGGCCAAGGCTTGAGAAAAGACCTTTGGATTTGGCATTTGGCAGGTTCCTGGTGACTTTTGAGAAAATAGGAAACTGTGATGTCAAGAGGTTTAGGAACAAATTGATGGTGAGAAAAGTAGAGCCACTGAGCATCAGTAACTCCTGTGGTCTTACCATTTTTGAAGTTTATATTGCTAATCTGTAATTTGTATTCTATGTAATTATTAATTTCTATTCAAAAAGACTTATTTATAAAGTCAAAGAGCTGTATCAAAAGACTTGAGGGGCTTCAAGCCCTCCAGCCTAAAGGACTATTCTAATAACAGGTAACATTTATATGGTACTTATGTGCTGAGTGTTTCTCAATACCTCATTGGATCTTTACAAGAACCTTGGGAGGCAGGCACTATTTTTATCTTTACAGATGAGGAAACTGAAGCAAACAGAGGATAAGTGACTTGGCGAGGGTCAAACACAACTAATGATTGTCCAAAGTCACATTTGAACTCAAGACTTCCTCATTTCAGGCCCAGTTCTCTTTCTACTGGGCCACCCAGCAGCCTGTTCTCCAGCCAATCTCAACCTATCCAAAGAAGACTCCATAAATGTTGAGTGACTTCCACCCAGTCTTAATATAGAAGTAACTAGCCTCAATCAGCTGAATAACTCATTATGGATCAACCCATGGCTAGTTCCCAGAGCTCTAATCCCATTCCATTCCTGCTTCTGATACTTAAAAGAAGTCAAATCAGTCACCAGCTGCCACTTGTCCACCTTAGCTGAGAAGCTACAAACATGTCACCAGGGGCTAGGATTCCAGGTCTTGAACTGGCAGGTAGGCAAGACTCCTTTAGGCAGACAGATTGGTTTGTGATGGACTGTGGCTCTGAAGCCAGCTTTTATACATTGGCTGGGGGCTCAGGTTCCTCAGATGTAACTAGACACCAGAATAAATTCCAGTCTGTTAGCCTATTCAAATTCTCATCTTTTAGTACCATTTCCTGGGATTTATTTCAACTGTAGTAACTCAAGGTGATTATAAACATACCAAGAAGTCATAGTCTTCTTGGGTGAATAACCACACAATGTAGTTGATTTCAAATTAGTATAATTCATTAAAGAAATGGATGTTCAGGGGCAGCCAGGTGGCACAGTGAATAGAGCACCAGCCCTGGAGTCGGGAGGACCCGAGTTCAAATACAGCCTCACACACTTAACACAAAAACTAGCCCCATGACCTTGGGCAAAATCACTTAACCCCAATTGCCCTCCAAAAAGCTAAAAAAAGAAAAGAAAGAAAAAAATGGATGTTCTGTTGGGTCCACTAAAAACAAGTATCTATGAAAACTGGTCATTAAAAAAAAGAACTCAGACCAAGCTACCCTGGACCATTCCATCAATCAAAAAATGTGGGCAAAGAGACTGTACAAAGGTTTTCTTTGCAAAAAGCATTGTTTATTCCCTTTCCATTCTATGTACCTTACACAGTTTGTCTAGCTGCCTCCTCATTTCCTTGACTGGGGTCAGGAAATAAGGAGAAGGAAACACTACCTTTATTGAATTGATCAGTTTTTTTAAAAAGGTTAATATGGTCTGTATTATTTACCAGCTAATAATACATTATATACTGTATAATCTGTATTGTCAATAGATCCCTCATAACCTTTTTTCTGACATACCCTTCAGGTTTAATATGGGGCAGGAGGGTGGGGGTGTCTCTGATTAATGATAATCTATGGCTCATTGCTTCCTCTCAAAAGTCTCCCCTGAGGTCATCAGAATCAGGTTTATGTCTCTCTAAGGATTCTCTAATCCCATGAAGGCCTCAAGTTTCTAAAGCAATAAACACAGAACAGTTTTATTTTCAGCATGTAAAGAACAGAGGAGAGTGGTTCACATCTGAGTTCTTTTAGAAAACCAGTAGTTAACACCTTCTCATCTGGTGAGCTCAGTTTCTCTCTACCATCAAAAGTTCAATCCTAGGACCCACAGAGTCAACAGTACCACCCTTAGAGAAAACCTAACAACCTGAATAAAATGGATCTCCCATACAAATATACAGTGTCTATCTCCCCAACAACTCCTTAGAATCAAGCTCCTGAGTACTTAGAGATCAATCCCGGTGGCCTGTTGTGTCTTTCTTATTCTTCCTGAATTGTCTGTCACAGCATGACACTTGAAGTCTGTGGGGACTCCTTTCTCCAGGCTGTGTTAAGCCTCCTGATCTTTGCCTAGCAGCTTCTGCATCTGCTGTAATGTATTACATGCCCACAGCATGCTAAGCAAAGAGGATCTACTCTCTGGGGATACACATGCAAAAATGGGGAAAAATCCCCTCTCAAGGAACTTAAAACTGGAAAGGCGCCAACTTCATAGCAAGTATGGAATAAGTAGAAAGCAAATGAATACAAACAAACAAGGCAAGGGTTTTCTCTCTGGTGCTCCAGCCTGGAAACTTCTCTCTTCCCTTTGACTCTGCTCTGCTCTCACCCCATTCCCCAATGCCTGCTCAAAACATTCCATGTTCCTGTGTGCATTGGTTCTATGCTAATCAGTATATCCAGGTGAGAGGAGACAGGCTTGATTATGTTTGTAACTGCCTAGATCCTGTTGGCATGAATCCCAATGCCTGCCACATATGAAATGTATTTATGCACTGGAACCATCTGGACTCAACTGACTTGTGGATTCTGTGAAATGGCCAGTTAGACTAGCTTTTTAAATGAGCAAGCCAGCCCTTTGGCCGAATCAACTTCTTGACTGACTAAATCAATAAAATCTAACAGTTGTGTTGATGGTATGCCTTCCGAGGTTGTTATTGCCCAAGGAGAAGAGCAAATATTCTTGTTTCCACTCAGTGGTAATATTAGTCTTTCCACTAAGTTTTACTTTTGCCTCCTCATATCACTGTATCCCCCAAGAAGATCCTCCCAATGTCCCAGGGCAGGAGCGAGTCAAAATGAAAAGAAGAGCTGAGAGAAGGAAAAAAATCAGCTGAGATATTTTAGGTTCAGAACAATATACACAGTCACATCTGTAACACTACTAAGTAGTTTCTGCACCTAGAACACATTCCTGGTTCTGTCATTAAGCCAGGATCATAGATATGGAACATAAACATCAGAAATATGACTGAACTCTCCTTGGGCTGATTATCAGGACTGCAAGCCCAGAGTAGGAGTTCAGGGAATACTTAAAGATTGATTGAGTTTGAAAGGTGCTTGGTAGTTTGTTAAATTGACCTTTGTTTAAAAAATGCGCTTTCAGGAGTGCTAGAGAAAAAAACATTTTATAAAAGAATAGACTAATAATGTGAAAGTAGGTAAAAGAATGAATAATTCACCTAAAGCAATAATAATGATAATAATGGAAAAATTATGATAATCAGTAAGTGTTAAGAGCTTACTTTGTGCCAGGTGCCAGGCACCATGCCCCCCCCTCTACCCCCAAAAAACCAAACCAGTACCTGCCCTTAAGGAACTTACATTCTAAGGAAGGAGACAACATACGCATAACTATATCTATACAAGATATATTATAAACAGTCATAGCTGAAAGTAATCTAGGGAGAAAGGCGCTAGGAACTGGTAGGAAAAGCCTCTTTGAATATGGCAGGACAAGATCTGAGTGGGAGCCAGGGAAACCACTGCTTAAAGCCTAACAGGGATTTACATAGCAATCTCATTTGTTCCTTTCAACAACTAGGTCTAGTAAATATCGCATTTTCCCCAATTTACAGATGGGGAAGCTGAAGCTTTGCCTGGGGTCACACAGTAAGTATTAGAGATGGGTCTTTCTGACTACAACTCATATGCTCTATTCATTATCTTATTAAAGAGTTACCTAAACTTAATATCTAAGTTAGATGCTAAAGTGATTCTGGAGTTTTGAAAACAGAAGGGCCTCATGATTTCCTCCAATCATCATTCCAAAAGTATGCTTTTTTTTAAAAGATCATATGGATAAAGATGCTTTTTCCTAGCATCAGTTCATCAAGTGATAGCAAATTCTCTCTCTCTCTCTCTCTCTCTCTCTCTCTCTCTCTCTGTGTCTCTGTCTCTGTCTCTCCCCCTCCTTCTCTTTCTCTCTCTTCCCCTCTCTCTCCTTGCCATTTCAAGTTGTTAGCCTGAAAGACTTTCCAAAATGTTTCAATTTGGCTTTCTCAGAGATGAGTTTTTTTAATCGTGCTTACCACACTAGTTACATCTACTTTAGACTCCTGTAATATATTTTTTAAAAATATTCCTGGCTTTCTTTGTTAGTTTTTTCTCTATCAACCAGGATTTTAAAAAGACCTTCAGAATCTTCAAATGTTACAAAAAATAATGAACCATCACGGAACTATGTCATCTATCACTACTCCTCAGATAACAGGTTCCCTACAATGTTTCATTCACTGTGCAGAGTATATTAGCATGGCCTTGGGAAATAACAATTCTGAAATTCCCTCCTTTATCAGCCTCTTATCAGCGTTCTAAGTCTCCCCTCCCTCCTGAAGCACTCATCCCCTACCCTGACATACATCTCCTCCTTAAAGGTATGAACCATGGGCCATGATTGGGCTTTCCACTTTCCCAAAGATTCAATCCTTATTGCTTACCCCCACTTTCCTTTTCTTTCCCTCTGAGGGTCTTTTTTTTTTTTTTTTTTGCTTTTGTGGTACGGCAATCAGATTCCAACTATGAAGACATTAATGGAATCAATCAAAGAAAAAGCCTATTTCATAGCTCTGTTGAAGGGGAAACCCCCAGGGTGAAACAACTGTTTGAGGAGAGATTCACAAATTCGGATCAGGAACTGAAATTACTCTATTACCTGTGAGACTCTGGGAAAAGTGTGCATTGTATAGTACAAAGAACCTTGGATTCTGAGGCAGAGGATTGGAGTTCAAATCTTGCATCTGGCTATAACTTGAAGCAAATCTCTTATTGTCTTTGGGCCTCGGTTTCTTCCTATTTAAAATGAAGGAGTTGCATTAAATAGTCTCTATATTGTATTTTAGCTCTAAGTATTTCATCTTCTGGACTTGTCTGGGCAGTTTTCTCTTCCATGTGGTAAGGGAAGGAGTGGATTGGAAGGTTAGACTAAACAGTCCATAACATTTCTTCCAGCACCAAACCTATGTTCCTAAATAAGTCTCTGATTCTATTATTTCACTATCTGTACCAATTTCCTGCCCCTCCCACCCCCAAACCCATCCCTCTTCCCAATTTCTTTCCTTCCATCAAGAACCATCCTTTCATTCACTTAGACTTATACCTTTTACTTCTCATTCCACACCCTTTACTTCTCATTCTTCTTCACCTCCCACATCCAAATAATTACCAAATCTTAGGTATGCTGCTTCCACAAAGGCTTTTATCCATTCTTTTTTTTTTTTTTTTTGCTTTTTTAGGAGCAGGGAGGGCAGAACAATTGGGGTCAAGTGACTTACCCAAGGTCACATGGCTACTAAGTGTAAAGTGTCTGAGGCTGGATTTGAGCTCAGGTCCTCCTGACTCCAGGGAGTATGCTCTATTCACTGAGCCACCTAGCCGCCCCTGTTATCCATTCTTTACTCTTCATTGTGATAGCCACCACTTGCAACTCAGCCTTCATCATGCTTGCCTGCACTATGTCAGTAGCTTCCTAATTGGGCTTCCTACCTCCTTTCTCCTCTCTCCAAGACATCCCAAAGTGACATTCCTAAAGCACAGCATATGATCATTTGCTTCCCAAATCAATTGGTTTCAGTCGTGTTTGACTCTTCGTGACCCCATTTGGGATTTTCTTGGCAAAGACACTAGAGTGGTTTGCCATTTCCTTCTCCAGCTCATTTTACAGATAAGGAAACTGAGGCAAACAGGGTTAAGTGACTTACCTAGAGTCACACAGCTAGTAAGTGTCTGAGGCCAGAATTGGACTCAGGAAGATGAGTCTTCCTGATTCCAAGCCCAGTGTTCTATTCCTAGACTTCCTTTTAAAGAAATTCTAGTGACTCTCAATTACCTCTAGAGTAAATTCTTTGGTTTGGCATTAAAAACCCTTCACATCCAGACTACAACCTGTTTTTTTCCCCAAGCTTATTATTTATAATTCCACTTTATGTGTTCTCAGATCCAGCTGAGCTGACCTTGATTTTCCTCACACAGGACACTCTGTTTTCCCAGATTTGGGCTTTTTCCTTGAGGTTCTCCCGAATGCATGGAATGCACCCCTCTCTCCCCTCTGCATTTCAGAATCCCTCCTTTGCTTCAAAACTCAAGCCACAGCTTTGATATGAACCTTTTCCTTATCTCCCAACTGCCATCCTTCTACCACCTTATACTTGTTTTGTGTATGTGTATGTATGCATGGGACTGTGTGTATATGCTGTCTTCTAGATGATAGAACGTAAGCTACTTGAGGGTAGGGGCTGTTTCATTTTGTCTCTGTATCCCCTGTGATTGGCACACAGCCAACACATAGATGCTTACCACAACTGCAAAGTGAAAAAAAAATTCTTTATTTCAGGTTCTGCACATTCACACCATAGGAAGCAACTGGGTTCATGTCATCCTTAAGACAGGAAGAGACAATGTTTCAAAGCTGATTCATTATTTTGGTGGTCATAATAACTTTGAATCATCATATGATTAATTAGGTTGGGACAATTGTTATGAATTCTTAAAAAAAATTTTGGAGGGGGGAAGGCAAGGCAATTAGGGTTAAGTGACTTGCCCAAGGCCACATAGCTACTAAGTGTAATTGTTATCAATTTTATAGACAATTGAAAGGAACAGATCATTCTTGCCGCATCTAGTTAAAGCCTCTAACAAGTATCATAACTGAGAATAAAGGAGAGGCGGAAAAAAAAAACTTTATCCTGAAAGGTTTTCTGTGTTTCCCAGAGTGACTATCCAATACATTTCTACGCATAAGCCAACATTACTTATATTTGAGAAAAATAATTGTTTATTCTTAATCCCATTATTTCTCTGATATCTGAGCATGGTATTTTTCCTTTGACTGACGGTTTACAACATCACCATAGCCAGATAGATGACTATTAAAAATCCCAAGCAAGGTAGTTTGAGCTCTGACTCCCATGCAAATTAATTGTGTGGCTCTAGGCAAATTCACTGAAGCTGTGTGACCTGGGGCAAATCATTCTGTCTCTCTGATACTCGATTCCTCATCTGCAAAACGTGAAGGTTGGGCTAGAGACTGACTTATAGGGTTCCTTCCTGCTCTAAAGCAAGAATCATATGACTTTACCCTTTTTCAACACTTCTGAGGAGGCCAAGCTGTGATCTTGCTTGCCAAAAGACATAGACCTTGAGGAAAACAGTGCAAGAATGAGAAGATCATGAAATACCTATTCAGTAGTCCTGTAAAATGCTTCACATTTTGATCTTTTAAGCATCCGCATCTCAGAGGAATATAATTATAGCCATGAGTTATTGCTTTATGTAAAGTCTTTGCTAATGGTCACTTTTAAGACTTGTGTTTTGTTGTCTGTTTTTAGAATTTATTTTGTGTGGAGGAAATACATAGCTGCCCTATACCAGCTCTCCCTGAGGATCTTTCTACTTCCTTTTAGAGAGACATGTTAGACTGGAGCTAGACCTAAGATGTAAGTGGTTCTCCCCAGGGCTTCATAAAGAACAGAAAAGTAGAGGAAAGAACCCAGTCCTTCCCTAGAGGTCACCATCCCCTAGGATTGAATCTGGGGCCATGAGCATGAGCCTAGAGCAAGGGAGCCCTTTAGTGGAAATGGAAGAATCTCCCTGTCACCCCTGAGCCCAGAAGCAATACTGTATAGTTACATACATGATAAAAAAGCTATCCACACTGAATAGGTCAGTAGGAACTGTTCCTTCTTGTTCTCTCCTCCTTCTACTTCTCTGCCTCATTTCCTTCCTCTTTCACCCCATCACCCCACCCTGGGGATATATGCTCTGCATACTGAAGAACCTGGAGAATACACAATTTCCTTCACCCATGCCCCCTGCCTTAGGTGTGCCCATCGATAGCCAAAGGCAATCCTACCTACCAGCTGCCTCTGGGAGATTCTTTGAGATTTAAGAGAGATAATTAGAGATCACAGGATCATACATTTAGAGCTAGGGGGGACTTGAGGGACCCATAACTAAACTTTTATTGGAGACTGCAGGATAATTACCTCATCCCAAGTAAATCTCCCCTTCCCCTCCCCAAATTTAGTCATACAATTCATATGTCAATTAAGGAGAGAGAGAGATGAGATTCAGTTATAGAGGTTTATCAATTAAAAAAATTTTTTTGCTTTTCAGAGGGGAGAAGGCAGGGCAATTGAGGTTAAGTGACTTGCCCAAGGTCACCCGGCTAGTAAATGTAAAGTGTCTGAAGCTGAATTTGAACACAGGTCCTCCTGACTCCAGCAGCCAGATTTATCAATTTTAACATAATGGCTTGTGGTCATTAAATCTGAGACCATTTGAATTGGGCTCTTTCCTAGCCCTGATTTAGGTGGATCCCATTCTTCAGCCAAACACTCACCTAAACTGACATGGTATGGGAGATTGAACCAGTTGATTATATACAGACCTTTCATATATGGGCAGCACGTCTTGCTGGATCTTTCTGAGGCTGAAGATATCCCTAGGACTCCTTTGCATTGCTGACATCTGATTCTCCCTGTTCTTACTTTTCATGTAACTTGCATCCCAGCAGGGAAGGACAATGCACTGGAGAAGGAGACATGCCAGGAGTGTCTGCTTTAGGGCAGATTTGCAGAAACATGGCCAAATGGCTTGGGGCTAAGGTAGGGACATCCTCCTATCAAAAATCTAGATCTTTAAGTAAGGAGTTATAATGTGGTATTGTTGAAATGGATCAAGACCAACCTTTAGAATGGTGTGGTAGACTGGATGGGCAGTTAAGACTTCAGGGCTGTCAGTCTAGGGAAGGTGAGATTACAGTAGGTCTATAAGAGAAGGTCTAATAAGTAAGCAAGTGATAAGAGAAGACCTAGGGGTGACAAAGCTAGTTAGGTACCCCAGGAGAGCTTCAAACCCAGCAACGGCTATTTCTCAGGTTTTTTGATCTCTTTGCAATATCTGACACTGCCAAACCATCTCTTTCTTTATACTGCCTGAGAATTCGTGGCATTATTCTATTGGTTCTTCTTTTCCCTCTCTGGCATCTCCTTCCAAGACTCAATTGCTATGTTATCATACATGCTCCACCCCATGTGGTACTGATCATCTGACTTTACATTATTTCCTATGGGAAAATTTGCTTTGCAATACAAAGTGCATGACGAACAGAATCTTCGAACAAATTAAATCCGTAAACCAAGGTTCTACTGTATATAATTATCCTCTCCTGAGCTCCAGTTCCATATCACCAACTTCCTATTGGATGTCCTAGGTCTAGAGATGATCATAATTTCAGAGTCCATCTATTCCAATCTTTTCATTTTACAGCAAAGAAACTGAGGTGCAGGGCTATTAAGTGACCTCTTTAGAGAAGATGTGGAATTCGAACCTAGGTCCTTTAATTCCAGATGAAGTATGCTTTAAACTGGACCACACTGCTTCCCTAGGTACCTCAAACTTAACATTAAAAAAAAAGATCACATTATCTTTCCCCTTCCAACCCATCATTCCTCCTAACTTTCTATTGAAGGAACCACCCTCATTTGTCACCTGCTTTCTCAGGTTCAAAGCCATCCTTGCCTCCTTATTCTCCTTAACTACATATATCCAATAGATTGACAAGTCTTTATGATTTCATCCTCGTAGCATCTCTCACTCCTATCTCTTCTCCATACTCATGTCTGTCCACTTAGTTTAAGCCTTCATAACACCTTTCTCACTCTATTACAATAGCTCTTCATTTGGCCTCCTTACCTCAAGTCTTCCCACACTACAATCCATCCCCCACCTAGTTGCCAGGGTGACTTTTCTATAGCATAGTTCTGGCACATCGCTTACCTCCTCAAGCTCCCTCTTCTCTTGCCTCCTTGTGATAAAACACTAACTCCTCTTTTTGGCCCTTCACAATACGGTTCAATTTATTATACATTATTTTATTTTACATTATTCTTTTTATTATTTATTATACATTTATTTTTTATTTTTTACTATACATTATTTTATTTATTTATTATTTATTATACATTATTTTATTTTATTTTATTATACAGTATTTTATTATACATTATTCTTCAATGTACTCTTTGCTTCAATTTTGCAAGTCTATATATAAGATATTCCATCTCCTTGGAACATCATGGCTGCCCCTCATTTTTCGAATGTACTCTCTCCCAACCTCACTTAGAAATCCCCTCTCCTTCATAGAGTTCATCATATGAGCTGCCTCCTACATAAGGCCTTCCTGACTCCCTCAGCTGCTAATACTTCCCACCATCCCTCAGAGGATCTTGTATCTATTTTGTTTATATTCTATAGTTTCGGTTCCTATGTACATTTTCCCCCCTTTTTTGTGGAGGTGATGTTTTTGATTCATATGTAAACTGGAGTTAAGTGAGGCAGAGTTACACAAGTCATTGGCCTCACTTCCTCCTCCAGAATCATCACAGTCCAGTGGCAGGACAGAATCAAGGAAGCTAGTGATGGCCCAAGATGAAGTGGTTGACCTTGATGTCTTCAATGTCTAACCAAGCTCTGAGCACTCCACAGCATCTACTTCAGATACCTTTATTGTTGTTGGAACAAATTGTTCTCATCTGCCCATTCCACCAGGGGAAGTCTTCACATGCTTGAGATAGACACCCCCCTAAGTCACCAATGGGTTTGAGACATCCCTGGTTTAGCCCATCTGCCAAAATGGTTTATCAAGCTGTGGCCATTGTACATTCTACAATTTTCTGGACTCATGAGTTAGAATTGGGTGCAACAGGTGGTTGTTTCCCCTATAAACGCCAGATTTTTGAGCCCCAGGACTATTTTCTTTTAGTCTTAATACCTTTCCAGGTAACTTCATTCTCCATCAACAGCTCTACTATAAAGCATTATGTAAATGCTAGCTATCATTGTTATTATTAAAGATGGATAAAGAGATAATAGCATCTTTATAGCACTCTAAGGTCTGCAAAGTGTTTTATATACATTATCTCATTTGATCCATATATATATAACATTTATCATATATGATCCTTATATATCTAACCTGTATAATATACAGCATGAGTTGCATATGTGTATATGTGTGTGTGTATATATATATAATATATACACACATACATATGCATATATGAATATAAATCCTTATAAAGTAGGTAGCGTTATAATTTTCCCATTTTATAGATGATGAAACCAAAGTTAAAAAACGTTAAGTTATGGAGAGACATATTAATAGTCAACTGATCAAATGGAAATGAATTGTTGGGGGTGCCTGAATCAGCAGCAGCAGGGGCAGTGGCTACTTCCAGAGCTTTTAGCCCACAGACAGTAAAGGAGTTGAACAATTGGTCAGAAGGAGATTATAGTGGTCTTTTTGCTAATACTGAGGCAGGATTCTGTTGCTTTGCCCATTCTTGGATCTGGGTCACAATCCTAGATGGCATGTCCCAGGGTGAGAAGGAGCACTAGTATAGCAGAGTTTGTGCAGCAGTAGAGGGGGGCACCCTCCTCAGAGTTCCAGGGAAGAAAAGAGTGCCTGTCATTACTCACAGACCAGAGCACAGATCAGGAGGGTAGTAAACACTTCTCCTTAGATCATACCAGCTTGGCAGAACTGAAAACTTAGGTTCCTAGAAGTATCTCTGAAAACATATGCACAAAACCCCTGAAGCTTGGAACAGTGTGCCTTCCACCCTGGAAACAGAGCCCTACTTTAACAAAGACTTAAAAGTAAAATAATAGGCTAGGGAAATGAGCAAACAATGCAAAGTTACTATGGTGACAAAGAAAATCAAAACACACTCAGAAGAAGACAACAAAGTCAAAGCTCCTATATCCAAAAACGTCTAAGAAAAATATGAATTGGTTTCAGGTCACAGAAGAGCTCAAAAAAAGATTTTGAAAATAAAGTAAGAGAGGTAAAGGAAAAAATTGGGAAGAGAAATGAGAGTGATTCAAGAAAATCATGAAAAACAAGTCAGCAGCTTGGTAAAGGAGACACAAAAAAATATTGAAGAAAATAATACTTTAAAAAACAGACTAGGCCAAATGGTAAAAGAGCTCCAGAAAGTCAATGAGGAGAAGAATGTCTTCAAAAGCAGAATTGGCCAAATGGTAAAGGAGGCTCAAAAGCTTACTGAAGAAAATAATTCCTTAAAAATTAGAATGGAGCAAATGGAAGCTAGTGACTTAATGAGAAATCAAAAAACAAAACAAAACCAAAAGAATGAAAAAAATAGAAGAAAATGTGAAATATCTCATTGGAAAAAATAACTGACCTGGAAAATAGATCCAAGAGAGATAATTTAAAAATTATTGGACTACCTGAAAGCCATGATAAAAAAAAAGAGCCTAGATGTGATCTTTCAAGAAATTGTCAAGGAAAACTGCCCAGATATTCTAAAACCAGAGGGTAAAATAGATATTGAAAGAATCCACCAATCACCTCCTAAAAGAAATTCCAAAACGAAAACTCCCAGGAATATTATAGTCAAATTCCAGAGTTCCCATGATAAGAAGAAAATATTACAAGTAGCCAGAAAGAAACAGTTCAAGTATGGTGGAGCCATAGTCAGGATAACACAAGATTTAGCATCTTCTACATTAAAGAATTGGAGAACTTGGTATATGATATTCTAGAGGGCAAAGGAGCTAGAACTACAATCAAGACTCAACTACCCAGCAAAACTGAGTATAATCCTGCAGGGGAAAAAATGGGTAATCAATGAGATAGAGGATTTTCAAGCATTCTTTATGAAAAGACCAGAGCTAAATAGAAATTTTGACTTTCAAATACAAGACTCAAGAAAAGCATAAAAAGGTAAACAGGAAAGGGAAGTCATAAGGAATTTAATAAGTTTAAACTGTTTACATTCCTACATGGGAAAATTATATTTGTAACTCATAAGACCTTTCTCATTATTTGGGTAGTTAATAGGAGCATATATAGACAGAGGGCACAGGTGTGAGTTAAATACGAAGGGATGATATCTAAAAAATAAAATTAATGAGTGAAAGAAAGGAATATACTGGGAGAAAGAAAAAGGAGGGAGGTAGAATGGGGTAAATTTTATTTTTTTTTTGGCTTTTTTTTTTTGGAGGGCATTTGGGGTTAAGTGACTTGCCCAAGCTCACACGGCTAGTTTTTTTGTGTGTGTTAAGTGTCCGAGGCCAGATTTGAACTCAGGTCCTCCTGACTCCAGGGCTAGTGCTTTATTCACTGCACCACCTAGCTGCCCTGAATGGGGTAAATTTTAAAAAATTATTATAGTGGAGGGGAAGAGAGGGGAGATGAGGGGGAGTGAGTGAATCTTACTCTAATTAGAATTGGCTCAAAAGGGAATAGCATACATACTCAATTGGATATAGAAATCTGTCTTACCCTACAGGAAAGGAGGAGGGGAAGTGGATAAGAGAAAGGGAGTGGATGATAGAAGGGAGGGAAGATTGGAGGAGGAGGTAGTCAGAAGCAGAACACTTTTGAGGAGGGACAGCATAAAAGGAGAGAGAGAATAGAATAAATGGGGGAGGTGGGAAGAGATGGAGGGGAATACACTTAGCAAAAGTAATGTAAAAAATTTTTTGAAGCAAGTTTGTCTGAAAAAGGCTTCATTTCTCAAACATACAGAGAACTGAATCACATTTATAAAAATGAGGTAGCACAGTGAATAGAGCATCAGTCCTGGAGTTAGGAGGACCTGAGTTCAAATTCAGGCTCAGACACTTAACACTATCTATGTGACCTTGGACAAGTCATTTAACCCCAATTGCCCTGCCTTCCCCACTCCAAAGAGACAAAAAAAAAAAACAACACAACAACAGCAAAAAAAAACCAAATTTATAAAAACAAGAGCCATTCCCTAATCCATAAACCATCAAAAGATACGATCAGTTTTCAGATGAAGTAATCAAAGTAATTGTTGCCCATATGAAAAACAATCTAACTCACTATTGATTGGAAAATACAAATTAAAACAATATTGAGGTACTATCTCATACCTATCAGAAAGACTAATAGAACAGAAACAGTAAATGGCACGTGGAAGGGGATGTGGGAAAAATAAGGCTTCAAAGCATTGTTGGTGGAGTTGTGAACTGATTCAATCATTTTGTAGAGCAATTTGGAACTATGCCCAAAGGGCTATAAAACCATGCAGTCCCTTTGACCCAGCAATACTACTACTAGGTCTGTATCCCAAAGAGAAGGAAAAGAAAAGAAAGGAAAGGGAAAAGGACCTATACATACAAAAACATTTATAGCAGCTCTTTTCTGGGAGTAAAGAATTGGAAGTTGAGGAGATGCCCGTCAATTGGGGGATGGATGGACAAGCTGTGGTATGTGATTATGATGGAATACTATTGTACTATAAGAAATGATGAGCTGGATACTCTCAGAAAAACCTGGAAAGATTTACATGAGCTGATGCAAAGTGAAATGTACTATGTACAAAGTAACAGCATTATTGTAAGACGATCAGCTGTGAACGACTTAGCCATTCTTAGCAATACAGTGATCCAAGACAACTCTGAAGGACTTATGATGAAAAATGCTATCCATTCCTAGAGAAAGAACTTATGGTGTATAAATACAGATTGAAGCATTTTTTAAATGTTATTTTTCTTGAGTTTTTTCCCCTTGTCTATGTTTTCTTTCACAACATGACTATTATGGATATTTTTGCATGAATACACATGTATAAACTATATTAAATTTCTTGCCTTCTCAGTGGGGGCAGGAAGGCAGGGAGGGAGAGAATTTGGAATTTAAAATTTTAAAAACAAATGTTAAACATTGTTTTTACATGTAACTTGGGAAAGATAAAATACTAAATAAATTTGAAAAGAAAGATAAAAAAGTCAGCAAATCATAAAACAAAACAAAAACAAATGAATCCCAGGTACATATATACATACATACATATGTGTATATGCATGTATGGATATAGATATATAGATATACGTATATATGACAATGAGTTTGGGACCTTGGGGGCCTTGGAAAATGACGGGGCACCCCCAACAATAATTTGGACATGTTGAGTTTGACTTGCCATTGGGACACCCAGTTTGAGATGTCTAAAAGGCAAATGGTGATATGGAACTGGAGCTTAGGAGATAGGAAAAGGCTGGATGTACAAATCTGAGAATCATCAATGGGTCCAAACAGTAGCTGTTAACATTTTTGTGGAGAATCAGGGGCTAAACTTTAAAGTCTATGTGATATTGACTTAGATAAAATGCCAAACTCTCCACTTTTTGATCAGCCTTTTTCTCTTTCAGTGTTTTTCTCCTTGAACCCTTTGGGAAACTATTCCCATCATTCCCATATTCGACAGCATCAGTGCTGATAAATTCCAGAAAACTGCCTCTTCTCTATGGCAATTATAGCACCATTTTATACATAAATAGATTTACAAGTAAAGACAAGATACATTTGAAGGAGACGGGAAGTGACTTATGTGAAGTTCATGTTAGCAAATTATGATCTTAGGCAAATAATGTAACCTGTGTATGCCTCCATTTCCTTATCTGTTGAAACGGGGGGGGGGGGGGGGAGAGGGAGTGTCACATTCAATGACTTCCAAACTCCCTTCCATATCTAAATCTGTTATTCCATTATTCTTAGAGGAGAAGGTCATAATTGCTGGGGGGATTGGTGAAGGGCTCCTGCAAAAGATGGCTTTTTAGCTGAGTCTAAAGGAAGCCTAAGATTCTAAGAGGTGAAAGTTAGGAGGCATAAAGAATAGAGAAGGAGCCTCAAATGTGAGAAACACAAATGGGTCAGTATGGATATACTATAGAGAATACAGAGGGGAATAAAGTTTAAGAAGACTAGAAAAATAGGAAGGATTCAGGTTAGGAAAAGCTTTGAATGGAAAACAAAGGAGTTTACATTTAATCCTATTGAATGGGAGGATGGCATGGTCAGATCTGTGCCTTAGGAAAATCCTTTTGGTAACCATGTTGGATGGACTGAAGTGGGGAAAATGCTTGAGAAAGAGAGAGAATTAGGAGTCTATTGCAATGGTCCGAGTGAGGGGTGATTAGGGCTGAACCACAATAGTAGATCCATTAATAGAAGGAAATGTTCAGATAGAAAGGGGACAGCATACTTCCAAAGTGAATGGATGAATTCACTGAGAGAGCAGAATATTAAAGATCAAATTTTAGGGATTAAATTAATGAAATAATCTCAATTTCCTTATGTTGCTTCTTGAGTGCCCTCACTCATATTCCAGTTCATTGCCATGGATCTCTCTGAATATGATATTAAATCTCTGAAATTAGGGGATTTCAAACTGAAAATTGTCACTTAGGAAGAAGTTCTCAAACTTTAGCTAGGCTACCAATGACCCCATATGTTTCTGTTTAATATATGTCTCTGTTATTGAGCATAGATTTAGTGCTTGAAGGGGTTTAGAGATCATCAAGGACCAAAATGCCTCACTTCATCATTATGATTTGATTTTTTTTTTTTTTGGAGAAGGGAAGGTGGGGCAATTGGGGTTAAGTGACTTGCCCAAGGTCACACGGCTAGCTTTTTTTTGTGTTAAGTGTCTGAGGCTGGATTTGAACTCAGGTTCTCCTGACTCCAGGGCTGGTGCTCTATTCACTGTGCCACCTAGCCACCCCCAGCCTCACTTCATTAATGGAAGAAGGGTACACTGTTGTTTTTTTTAAAGTTGTCACTTTGAAGTTCTCTTTTATTTTTTTAAAATAAATTTATTTATTTATTTTCTTGTTTACATCATTCATTTCCACGAAATTTTGAGTTACAAATTTTCTCCCCATCTTTCCCCTACCCAACACCTCAAAACACCTATCCCACTGTATAACCCCTTGCCCAATCTGCTCTCTCCTATGTCCTCCCCCTCGCCCCTCTGACTTTCTGGTAGGGCAGGATGGATCTCCCTACTACAGTGCCTGTATATCTTAATTCCCAGTTGGATGTAGTTAATAATAATAACAATAATAATAATAATAATAATAATAATATACATATGTATTTTTAACATTTGACTATAGAACTTTAAATTCTATATTCTTTCCCTTCATCCCTCGTCACCCACCCACACTGGAAGGACAAGCAATTAAATACAGGCTCTACATGTGTAATTATGCAGAACATCTCCACAGTGAGCATATTATGAGAGACTGATTATATATTCTGCCCCCCCTTGTTCTATTCTCGACCCTGTCCCTGTCCCTTTACAGAAGTATGCACTTCCATCCACCCTCCCCCCTACCCTGCCCTCCCTTCCATCATCCCACCTCTCATACCCATCCCCCCCTACTCTCCTGTGTGGCAAGATACCCAGTTTAGAGTTTATGTCATTCCTTCCCTAAGCCAAATTCAGTGAGAATAAGGTTGACCCTTTTCCTTTTGCCTTCCTGTTCTTCCCCTCCATTGTAACAATTATCCCTTGCCTCTTCTATATGATTAACCCATTCTGTCTCTCTCTGTTTCCACTCATTCTAATCCTCTCCCACCTCAGAATTTCATCTTTTAGAGTATCATCCCTTCCTATTCAATTGATCCTGTGCCCTCTATGTACTTATATATACACATACTCAGATATGTGTTCGTACACATATATAAACCCTCCTGTATAGACATATGTGTATGTATATGTATATACACATTTGTATTCCCTTCACCTATTCTCA
>CM053585.1:341638941-341727724 GCA_028646515.1 Pseudochirops corinnae | reverse complement strand
GCAGGGGACTAAATTGAAAGCATGGCAGTTGTTGGAGAATTGAAGTAGTTAAAAAGACAGCTTCTTTCATTGGCTGGCTGGCTATAGTCATGGGTCCAAACCACCGTACTGTTGAAATGACTCTTCTAGGTGGTTGCTGTAAGACCTAAGAGACAGTTTGAAGGGAACAAAAGATTGTGTAGCAAGTACAATTCAATAAAAAATGAGCAGTTCAGTAACAGCAAAAATCTGGCAAAGACCAGCTCAGCCAAGACACCAAGAGATGGCAGCACATGGATGACGAATAAGCCAAGAAAGGATTCTCTCCTCCCCCATCAGTGTGCATCAGAAGGGAAAGTAGATCACACCCTGATGACATCACTAGACCAGCAGATGACATCAGCATCTCTGTGGCTAGGTTAGTAATAGCATCAGAGATAGAGAGTTAATGGGAGAGGTTGGGAAAGAGTTACCCTGGCTCCATGTTTTGAGGTCACAAATGTCCCCTGAGTGTAGGTCCTCTTTCATGTGTACTATTTTGGTCATACATGTTACCTTGTGTGTGCCTTCACCAACAAATTCCCCAGACCTGTACCTTCTTCATGTGAGTTCCCTAGCCATGTGTGTTCCCTGGCTATGTGTACATGTACTTCTTCTCTTCTGGGTGTGATGAGAATACATGGAAAAGTATACCCTTATGTATAAGGGGGAATTAGCTTTGTTTTTTATTTTTGCTGTGTTGTCTAATTAATTGTCTTTTGCTTTGAGTAAGAATGTCATTTGGTTGGTCTGGTAAAAGAAACATCAACAGGACCTCATGAACTGTGATATTGAGTGGATGATGATCCAAAGTATGTATGGAAGCTGTATAGCTTTCGAGAGGTTCACACACACTCTTGGTAAAAACCAGTTTGGTTATTTTGACTTATTATCACAGATCCACACTCCACTTCATATTTGTTACTCTGTCTGGTTTCAACTCCTTGGAACAAGATACTCCCTGGTGTCTGTCCTCTCATTCTCTCCCCCATCCTGCCTTTTTTTGTGTGTATTGTCTCCCCACCATTGGATTGCAAGCCTCTTGAGAACAGAGGTTATCTTTCTTTTTAATCATTGTATCACCAGTACATAGCACACACAGTGCCTGGCACATAGTAGGTGTTTATTGGATTGGACTGGAGATCCAGAGTTGGAAGAGGTCTTAGAGATCATCCAGTCTAAATTCCTTACAGATGAGGGATCTGAGAGCTAGGGAGGTTATGTGACTTCCCCAAGGTCACAAAGGTGATCTCTAGTCCTTTGATTTCAAAGTCAGCACTCTTTCCACTGCACCCTGTTGCCTCATACTTAGTCAGCTGAATGCAGCAAAGCATTAGAGGTCAATTTTTGCAGGCAGAAATAAGTCTTTGGGAATGAGAGTGAGGAGAAATGTTTACCGCGTGACTGGAGAGAGGGAGGCAGAGAGGGAGAGATATATAGAAGTGAGCTCCTATGGTTGGTGTTTATGCAGCAACTACCCCTTCCTTTATGCAGTTTGATGGAACAGGCTGAGGTTGTGTTAGTGGCAGACAGGGACTGCCTTTGGCTGGAACTAATTGTTAAATTTGCAGTGTGGGTATTTACATAACAGAAAAACAGTCAACACTACAAATCAGAGCTTGATTTATTGTTTTGTGGGTTGCTGAGACTTAAAGCAATGGAGAAAATGCTAATAAAACAGATTACACACTAAAGTGTGTTATGTGTCTATCTTTTCCTCAGAGAGATGGTTGTTAAACATTTACCAACTAACCCTTGATGGCAAATTTTATTGCTGAACAAGTATTCCTATGAGAGAACTGATACAAATAGTGGTATCTGTCTTCCTCCACTTTCTTCCAATCCAAAGCTTAATTATAATTCTTTGACGTTTATTTAAGCTTTTGTTTAATACTAAATGCCAGCTTAGGATAAAGTAATTGTTCACAATAATAACTGTGCTGTATGCTTTATTCCTATGAATGGGAAGGCAGAGAGAAAATGAGTGTCTGAGATGATACAACAATGAAGGGAATCATACAGAGAAAAACACTCTATCAGGATTGCCAGGATATTTCTGGCTAGAGGCTCCAGAGCTAAGTGAAAGAGAATCTTATTGTTGTTGTTAGTAAGATTTAACTCCCCAACTAGAAGGAAAATTAAAAAGTAAAACAACAACAAACCAAGGATGAGATCTCCATGTACAATAGTATATGGGCCGGGTTCTGGTTAGCAGGAAACTAGCTGTTCGATTTTAGATAGTTCTGTCCTTTGTGTCGGTAGAGCCATGGTTTCCCACATCTTCTGTCATCTGTCCCAATGAGAATATTTTCTCCCTTAGTCAACATTTTCACAAAGTTCCTCCTTTAGGAGTAGATTGGACCTTTGAACTTGTACTTCCCTAGGGAAAGGGGCACTTGGGTGGTACACTGGTCTTGGAACTAGGAAGATTCAACTTCATGAGTTCAAATCTGGTCCCAGACACTTACTAGCTGTGTGACCCTGGGGAAGTCACTTAGCCCTGTTTGTCTCAGTTTCCTCATCTGTAAAATGAGCTGGAGAAGGAAAGGGCAAACCACTCCAGTGTCTTTACCAAGAAAACTCCAAATGGGGTCATGAAGAGTCAGACAAGACTGAAATGATTCAATACCAACAACAAAAGTCCTAGGGGAAAATGGGAAAGAAAATTCAGTGGAGACCAACTGCCTAAGTACCTTTAACTCCTTACTCACCAAGTCCCCTTCTACCACTTAAGTCTGCTTATTCAAGGTCTAGTTTTTTGTCTAGGGAAAACCCTAGCAATCTAGTTTTGTTTTTGTATTTGGAAAATCCCATTATTAGGAGTTAAAAAATTAAAATCCCAATAATTTTCTCTCAGTTAGCTCTGTACCCCCCAGCTGAGGCAAAAAACTAACACAGGCTCATTTTCAAGATAGTCTATTTTTCAGTCTATTTTTCTGTCTCATTCTCTCTTTCTCTCAATACCCTGCTAATAGTTGCTGCCTCCTTCTCTCTGTCTTTGCATTTGTTATCATGAAGCATACAAAGCAGAAACCATCAAAGAGGAGAAACATGTTAGTATGAGCAGCATGTGAGTAAGAGCAAAAAGCAGCAGAATATAGTGATTTAGAAGAAAGAGCCTTGATTTGGAGCCAGAGAATCTGGGCTCAGGTCCCAGCTGTGCTACTTACTACTGGGTGACCTTGTGCAAATCCCGTTATTGCCATGGGCTTTGGTTTCCACAACTCTGAGATGAAAAGATTGGACTGGATGATCTCTAAGGCTCCTTTCAGTTCTAAATCTGTGAGTTAGTAAAATATTTATAAGGGAAACATTTTTTTCAAACAGGCATACATATGCCTTGCAAAGGACACAGTGAGCTGAATGAGATGCCATTCAGTCATCCACAGGAACACCGAGGTCTAACCCCAATGGGCATCTTGCCATTTTCCCTGGAGTGCGTGCATATGCTGCCCTGCTTTTTCTGCCTCTCCTTTCTTTCTTTTTTGTCTTTTTTGGAGGGGGGAATGCAGGGCAATTTGGGGTTAAGTGACTTGCCCAAGGTCACACAGCTAAGTGTCTGAGATCGGATTTGAACTCAGGTCCTCCTGACTCCAGGGCCAGTACTCTATTCACTGTTCCACCTTACTGCTCCCTGCCTCTCCTTTCTTTACGAATAATACGAAAATATATACTACTGATGCTACTGGAAAGGACTTGATAATCTATGGTTCAAAAGCTCCCTTCATCACCATCATTCTCTTATTTAGTTGATCCTCCCCTTAAAATGTAAGCTCCTTGAAGGCCCGGACTGTCTGACTTGTATTTCCATCCCCATCACCTAGCCCAACGCCCGAGACTTAGTCCTTGTTTAATAAGTGCTCATTGCTTAATTAGATTCATTGACACAGAAAACAGAATAAGAAGATTTTTCAACCATAGAGAACTTGGTCAACTGAGAAAGGCCACCAGAAATGTAGCACAAGGCTTAAAAGTGACATTTAAGGATATTTTGGGTTTTTAAAAATAATCTATTCAATCCAGAGAGAGTTCAACCAGAAGAACATGACAACACGCTGAAATACACATGCATATCTTGCACCTATTATAGGAGGAGAGACTGGAGAAGGCAGGAATGTCATTTGGCTACCACTTTTTCAGTTTGCAAAGTGAGTTCTAGGTAGCTCAGGTTCCGTGGCTAATCTGCAATGACATGAACACAGAACAGTCAGGGGTTCCGAGTCCTTAGAGGCAGGTATTATTATTTCTGGGTGATATTAAGTTGAGTTTTTGGTTGTGTCAAGCTGGGCTCTGAAATGCATTTGCCACTGCTTGGGCTAAGAAAGGGAAAGGGAGGGAATAGATTGGCAGGATACTATGCAGCATAACTCATTGGAATGTATCACAAACTACCCTTCAAATTATTGCTTCTTGAATTATCCTGAGAGCAATGACCCACACCCAACCTCAATCATTGGCAGTGGGCAGAAGCAAAATGATCCAGACATTAACAAATTGGTCCATAGCATGGCCCATAAACTACTCAATTATGTTTTCTATATTTCATCTGGGAGAGCTAGGTGGCACAGTAGATGGAGTGCCAAGGCCTAGAGTCAGGAAGACTCATCTTCCTGAGTTCAAATCTGGCTTCAGATACTAGCTGTGTGACCTGAGTGAGTCACTTAACCCTGTTTACCTCATTTTCCTCATCTATCAAATGAGCTGGAGAAGGGAATGGCAAAGCACTCCAGTATCTTTGCCAAGAAAACCCCAGATGGGGTCACAAAGAGTCAGACATGGCTGAAACAACTGAATAGCAAAAATATTCTCATCTATCTTGCACCAATTTATCCCTGACAAATTGAAAATCAAGATCTTGTACACATATGAGGTCTCTAAGGGTTATTATTTTTAATTTTATAATGACTCTACAACAGTGCTAAATATTAATTTTGTATTTGTAACACAAAAGAAAACATTGATGGAAACAGGTCTGGAGAAATCAGTATGGTACAGAAGATGATTTTCAATTGACCCTTGTAGGGTGGCCTCAGTGACTTAACAGCTACCTCTCCCCTCCCCCAACCAATTTCTCAGATCTTAAAAGGCCAGTTCAGTCATGCAAACTTGGAGAGACTTCAGATTTTGTGGGCAGCACTTGCCAGGTTTGGTTTTGAAGTTTACAAGCTGTATGTGGCTTGACTGGTTGAAAAATGGGACCCATGGATGTTCAAATGAAAACAGGAACAGAACCAAAATGGAAATTTGGCTCCACTGACCCTTATGATTGAAATTGCAACCCATAGCTCATAGCCTGAGTTCTTTCATTTTTAAAAAAAGAGAAACATTGTTAGCAAACAGGAAAAAGAAATTAATTTTGACAGCTTGAGCATTGGCAAGAATGTGGGCTGTGGAGGCCCATGGAGAGGCTAAACAAATCCCTAGGCAGGACTTCAAGTTGAGGACTATAGGAGGGCATCCAGAATTCTTTAGAGCTTGTCTAAGGAGTGTCTTGGTTTGCCCCAACTAGTCCCTCTAACAGTTCAACAAATTCAATTCAATTTGACAAATATTTATTTAGTAATGAATATTCAACAAACATTGATTAACACTTGTCACTGGGCAAGGTGCTGAAAGGGCAATGATGAAAACTATAGCATGGTCTTTGAAGCTCACATTCTACTGGGAATAGATAAGACTTGAAATGAAGATGATACAAAGTAGAAAATGGAGGCATGGGGTGATGTGCTGGATTTGAAATGAGAGGATTGGGAAGCAGATCTCACCTATGATATTTACTATATTTTCGACATTGGACAAATCACTTAACCTCTTTGGGACTCAGTTTCCTCATATGTAAAATGAAGTGGTTGGACTAGATGGTTTCTAAGTTCCCTTCAAGCACTAAATCTATTATCTTCCAATAAGTAGAGATATTTGGCATTATTGCACTTCTAAAGTTCAGGTTACACATGAAAAGTGTTAATACTAGTAGTAGTAGTAGCAGCAGCAGTAATAATCAGAATATTTGAGGACAGAAAGAAGACTAATGGATGAGAATACCAAAGAGGGTATTCCCTGTGGAGGGGATTCCTGAGCTAAGTGTTGAAAGAAGAGAAGGAACTTGAAAGTGGGCAATGGGAAGAGAGATTGTTGTTGTTTGTCCTTTGCTCTTGAAGAGGACCAATAACATCAGGAGGGTGGTCTTGACTTGTAAGTGAATTGGATTTAAGTGAGGCAGAGCTGTGCAAAGTCATCAGCCCCACTATCTCCTCCAGGGTCATTGGAATCCAGTGACAAGACATAGGTCAAAATGACCGGCAATGGCCTCCAGGAGAAGAGAACATTTCAGGCAAGGGAGACAGTGTGTACAAATGCATGGGAGATTTCATATCAAGTTCAGGGCACAACTAATCAGTAATTCAGTTTGGCAGGGATGTAGAATTCTCAAAGGTGAATAATATAAAATATGACTTGAAATATGCCCTTAAAAGTCAAGCAAAGGAACTTGTATTTATCCTGTCAGGAGTAGCTAGATGGCATAGCACATAGAGTGTTAGCCCTAGAGTCAAAAGGACTTGAGTTCAAATTCAGCCTCAAGAACTTACTAGCTGTGTGATCCTAGGCAAGTCACTTAACCCTGTTTGCCTCAGTTTCTTCATCTGTGAAATGAATTAGAAAAGGAAATGGCAAACCACTCCAGGATCTTTGCCAAGAAAACCTGAAATAAGTTCATGAAAAATCAGACATGAGGGAATAAAAATTTGTCCTGTGATGTAGAAACACTAAAAATTTGTTTTAAACATTAATTTAATATTTAGTTTTCCTCCCACTTACATGTAAAAACAATTTTTAAGATTTGTTTTTAAAATTTTTGAGGTCCAAATTTTCTTTCCCCCTTCCCCTCCCCCACACACATTGAGAAGACAAGCAATTTGATATAGGTTATACATGGACAGTCATGCAAAACATATGTCCATATTAGTCACATTATGAAAGAAAACACAGACTCAAAAAACCAAAAAAAAAAAAAGGCTTCAATCTGCATTCAGATTGCATCAGATATTTCTCTAGAGATGTATAGCAGTTTTTGTCATAAGTCCTTCAGAATTATCTTAGATCATTGTATTGCTGAGAATAGCTAAATTATTCACAGTTGATCATCATATAATATTGCTATTACTGTATACAGTGTTCTCCTGGTTCTGTTCAATTCACTTTGCATCAGTTCATGTATGTCTTTCCAGGTTTTTCTGAGAGTAGCCTACTTGTCATTTCTTTAAGCACAGTAGTATTCCATAATAATCACATGCTATAGTGTGTTCAGCCATTCCCCAACTGATAGACACCTCTTCAATTTCCAGTTCTTTGCCACCATAAAAAGAGTTGCTCTAAATATTTTTATACATATAGGACCTTTTCCTTTTTGCTTTTTATCTCTTTGGGATACAGATTTAGTAGAGGTATTGCTCAGTCAAAGGATGTGCATGATTTTATAGCCCTTTGGGCATAGCTCCAAATTGCTCTCCAGAATGGTCAAATCAGTTCATGATTTCACCAACAGTGCATTAGTGTCTCAAGTTTCCCACATCCCATCCAACATTTGTAATTTTCCTTTTCTGTCATATTAGCCAATCTGATAGGTGTGGGGTGGTAGCTCAGAATTTTTAAATTTGCATTTCTCTAATCAATATTGTTTTAGAGTATTTTTTTTCAAATGGCTATAGACAGCTTTGATTACTTTGTCTAAAAACTGCCTGTTCATATGCTTTGATCATTTATCATTTGAGGAACAGCTCTGATTTCTATAAATTTGACTCAATTCTCTACATAACACAAATGAGGTCTTTATCGGAGAAACATGCTGTAATTTTTTTTCACAATTATGATTACTATGTATTTCCCTCCATTCCATTTTCCCCCTGTTTATCTCTCTCTCCTTACACTCTGTCCATTTTCAACAGTGTTTTGCTTCTGATCTTTACCTTCTTCATTTGCCTTCTCTTCCATCAGCTCCCTCATTCTCTTATCCCCTTCTCTTCCTACTTTCCTGTATGGTTAGATTTTTTAAATAGCTTTTAAAATTGTTGGCTTTTATTTTTTATATAAATTCATTCCAATGCCTATTTCCTCCCCTTTAACAACCTCCCTTTAGTAAAGAAAAAGTTCATCAATACTGACTTGCTAAATGACCAAGCTCTTCAACATATGCAAGAACTCCCACATTATCCCCAACACTCTGAAAGGAAGGGAGGGTTTCACTATCTATTCTTCACAATTAATTTGATCTCAGCTGATTTTTTAGTGTTAATTATGTAAATTACATTTACATAATTACAAATCACTAATTATGAGATTATTGCAATTGAAATGGAAATTGGTAAGTCTCTTTGACCAAGATTGGATGATCCAAGTCACCTACCTCAAAACCTTCATTAGAATGAGTGCACATCTCATTATAATATCATTTTCTCATTCAATGTTAACTTATCAGAATTGTTTGCCACCCTCAAGAACACCTACTCTTCCAAGGGCATATAAACTTTGAGTCCACCACCATGAGGCTCTTTGGCATTTGAGAGTGCCACTGACCTATTTTATTAATTAACATTCTAGTCTTGTTAATAAAATGATTAAAATGCCTAGAAATTGTGTCTCTCGACTTTTTAAACATCACATAATAATTATAATCAGTTGGTGAAGGAGGAGGAGGAGGAGAAGAAGAAGAAGAATAGAAGGTTGGTAAGTAAGGAGTAGGAGTTGCTTCTTTTAGAGGCAAAGGTACCTCATGGACACCTCTGAAGTTTTTTTTATTCTTCACATGTAAATTTAAAGAAACCCCTTCCTTGGTGGGGAGGGGGGAGACTTGAGGTCAGTAACTAGAAAGTCATTCCTAAATTGAGGAATGGGGAAGAGTGACTTTGTCTACACCACAGTGAGGGCCATCTAAGAGGGATTAATAGGTTTCCTGCTAAGCCAAACCCTTCTATCCCCTAGCCACTGCTACATAGTATTTAGGCAAGCATTGATGAATAAGGGTCTAAAGTAGGAACAAAAGAAAGGGCATGAAAGAGCAAAAAAATTGAATGGAAATACCTGTCTAATACCCACTAACATGATTTATTGAGGGGCTTCTCATATTGAGTATCAATCGAAATACAGTCTGTACACTAAGTGCATATCAGTTGGGGTTAAGGTACCAACCTATCAATCATCATCTCTCAGTGCAGCTAACAACACACACCACAGAAACAGCAGTGTTAGTGTGAGGGGGCTGAGTTCTTTCATGACTTCAAAATGATCATTCAAAATGTATTCATGAGAAGTCTTCTCTTAATAAACACATTAGGCAGAATTTGATGGCGATAAGTTATGAACATAACAAAAATGTCATTGCTTTGAGCAAATAAAAGTCTCTTGTCTGTTAATTATTAATGCTTAGGCAATGCTTCCTTGCTAGGAGCTCAAAACATTCAGCAGACATGTCCTAGTTCACTTAGAGCATGCTGTTAAAATAGGAAGAGAGCCCATATTAGAGAGTTTTCGTTTTCCCAATAGAAAAACAAGGCATGAGCTTGCTACTGATGCCCCTCAGATGCTTTGCCACATCATAAATAGAGCTGTGATAGTTTAGACAGAATTAGGGCATGCTAGGGCTTAGTTCTGTGCATTGTTACTCTAGACTTGATCTCTAAAATTCAGTGACTGTGGTGGCTTTGGAGTTATTTGGAGCACTTTCCTTTGGTACACTAAGTTTGGTTTCTTAGAAGTTCAACTCAACCTACCTTTCTAGCCAAAAAGAACATTTTGACCCTCTGTAATCTAGCCAAACTAGCCTTCTCTTGTCTTCATAATATTTCCATCTTCTATCTCTAAGTCTTTGCATTGGCCATCTCCATGCCTGGAATGCACTTCCTTCTTATCACCATTTTATGAAGTCTCCTAATTCCTATTATTGTAGAGGCAACATAATCCACCCAGGTCTCTCAGGCTCACAATTTGAGTCATCCTGGGTTCCTCAATCTCTCTCTCCTCCCATATGCTGACTGTTGCTGAGGCCTGCCAATTTCACTTTTGTGACATCTCTTAAATCCATGCCCCCTTCTCTCTCCCAACACTGCTAGCACCGTGGCGCAGGATCTCATTGCTTCACTTCATGATAACTGTAATAGCTGCTGGAGGGTCTGCCTGCTTCAAGTCTCTCCCCACTCCAATCCATGCTCTATTCCATCACTAAAGTGATTTTACTAAAGCCCAGATCTGATTGTGTCAGCTGTCTACTTAATAAACTACAGTGGATCCATGTTGCTTATAGGAACAAATACCAAATGCTCTGTCTGGCATCCAAAGCTCTTCACAACCTAGCCCCTTTCTACTTTTCCAGTCTTCTTACACCTTACTCCCTGACATGTACTCTTTCATCCAGTAACACTGACCTCCTGGCTGGTCCACAGATAAGACATTCCATCTCTGCTCTGGGAATTTTCTCTGGTTGTCCTTTAAGCCTGAAACATTCTCCCTCCTCTGCTCTGACTACTGACTTCCCTGGCTTCAAATCCCAACTAAAATTGACCTTCTATAGAAAGCCTTCCCCAAACTCTTTTAATTCCAAGCGATTTCCCCATTAATTATTTCTTCTTTGTCCTATATATAGCTTCCTTTGTCTGCATGTTGTCTCAACCATTAGATTGTAAGTTCCTTGAGGGCAAGGGACTGTCTTTTCCCTGGCACACAATAAGTGCTTAATAAATGTTTACTGATTGATTTAACTCGTGGACCATCCTCTACATGGAGGTTTTTTAGATTCCCTGTCCCATCTGTTAGTGCCTTCCCTCCCAAACTACCCTGTATTTAATCACATTGAATATCCATATATTAACTTTGTATTTTGTGCATATATTTCAATATGTTCTTGTTTTCCCCCATCAGAATGGCTAACATCTATGCAAAGCTTTAATTCAAGGTTAGGGAAGCATTTACAAATATTTCATTTATCTTCACAACTACTCTGGGAGGCAGGAACTATGATCACATTTTGCAGATGAAGAAAATGAGGTTGCTAGGGGTTAGGGGATTTGCAAGTGACTGGGAGGGACTTTGAACTCCGATATCCCTGACTTTGGGTCAGCCGCTCTATCATTGAGCCACATGAAAGATCAGTGTGAATAGGGATTGTTTCATTCCTTGAACTTGTATTCCCAACACTTATCATAGGACCTGGTACAAAGGATGTAATACTTGTTGATTGGTTGATATACATATTGAAATATTATAAGGCTAAATGAACTAATTCAGTAGGGCTGCTTTTTAAGTTATGTGATTGTGACAGCAAGCACCCTAGCATACCCAGAATGGCTGCTAGCACAGATTCCTTGACCTGCTTTTCTAAAGGAAAACAATTCAAAAGGGATTAACACTCTTACTTTAATTGAACATGTATATCATTCACTTAGTTGAGGGGAAAAAGTTTGCACCCTGAACTTCAGAAAATACAAATAGAAATTACAAACAGACAAAAAATACACAGAAAATAACACAATTCAACAGACCAACAGACAGGGCTTCTAGCTGTCTGACCATTACCAGAGAGAGAATCACCACCAACATCTGGGTTTTCAAAGCTGGGGGGTTCAATGGCTACCCAGAGTCTCATCTGGTCAAATCACACAACTCTTCACATAAGTGAGCCCAAAGCAAAATCTCACCTCAAAAGGATAGATAGATAGATAGATAGATAGATAGATAGATAGATGGATAAATAGCCTTTCATTAGGGTCAGAGGACATCACAACCTTCATGACCCACTGCCTAATTACAAAGTAACAAAAAGTGTGGGCCTTCTTGAAGTAAGTTCCCTTAAGTAAGCTTCTCTTGTTGGGTTCAAAGTGAGGCCTATTAAGGGACAGGAAAGATCTTCAAATTCCATTACTACTACAATGATTGGA
The DNA here is from genome assembly GCA_028646515.1 of Pseudochirops corinnae. NCBI lineage: Eukaryota > Metazoa > Chordata > Mammalia > Diprotodontia > Pseudocheiridae > Pseudochirops > Pseudochirops corinnae. The sequence goes on along the minus strand of CM053585.1, from coordinate 341,715,782 downwards.
GAGCAAATCTCAAAGAAGGTTGGAGTCTTCATTGTGTCTACACAATTCCATTTAATTCAAAATGTATTTATTAAGCACCTGCCCTCTTAGCACTGGGAATACAAAGCAAAAAAGAAAAGAAAAAGTGTCACAATAGTCTCTTAACATTTTAAAAGTGAAAAACAAAATGGGAGAGCTAGTGATTTTGTGGTCAATCAATGGACAAGTATTAATTAAGTGTCTAGCATTTTAATGGATATTGTGGGCAAATACAAGGGAGGTATAACAAGAGAATCCTCCCTCCCACCCTTTCCCCCCCATTCAATAAACCAGTGACTCCTATTACCTCCAGGATCCAATATAAAATCCTTCTTTTAGCTTTTAAAGCCCTTTACAACCTTGTCCCCTTCTTATAATTCCTTAACTCCCCTCCAGGCATACTGGCCTCCCTTTCTGTTCTTTGTATACAACACACTATCTCCCAACTCTGTCTTTCCACTGACTCTCCTCCATGCTTGGAATACACTCTCTCTCCTTTGCTCCCTCAAGATCCCTCTCTCCTTCAAGATTAACCTCAAATCTCACCTTCTATAAGTGGCCTTTTCCAAGTCCCTTAAATGCTAGTGCCTTCTCCCTGAGATTACCTCTAATGTACCCTATATCTTTCTTCTATGTTGGTTTTCAATTATGCCCAACTCTTTGTTGGACAAACACAGCTCGTAAGTGTCTGAGGCCAGATTTGAACTCAGAAACATGAGTCTTCCTGACTACAGGCCCAGTATTCTACTGTGCCACCTAGCTACCCCTTTGTCACAATGGAAGGCCCACAAGGAAGGGGATCTTTTTCCTGAAATTATTGTATTGTAAAGACAAATTGTTTATAACTTCATCAGTAGTGCATTTGTTATTAAGTCATTTTCAGTCATGTGTGACTCTTTGTGATCCCATTTGGGGTTTTCTTGGCAAATATACTAGAGTATTGTCCATTTCCTTCACCAGCTCATTTTACAGATGAGGAAATGGAGGCAAAGGGGGGGGGTTAAGTGACTTACCCAGGGTCACATAGCCAGTAAGTATCTGAGGCTGGATTTGAACTCATGAAAATGAGTCTTCCTGATTCCCAACCCAGTAATCTATCCAATATGGTACCACTTAGCTGTCCTGTACCAGTTGTATATGTTATATATCCCTCATTAGAATGGGAGCTTCTGGAGGACAGGCCCTGTTTTTCCTTGTTGTTGTTATTGTGTTCTCAGCACTAAGCACAGTACCTGGCATATAATAAGAATTTTACAAACGCTTGTTGACTTGACTCATGGTGCTTATTGTCCAGTTGGAAAGAAAAGACATGAACACATGTGAAAGAACAAAGCAGTTTCTAATTAAATGCCAGGTGGTGAAATGGCACAGTGGATAGAGTGCTGGACTTGGATACAGGAAAACCTGAGTTAGGTCTGACCTCAGCCACTTACTAGCTGTGTGATCTTAGACAAGTCCCTTCTCCCGTTTGCATTAGTCTCCTCAATTGTAAAAATGGTAATAATAGCATCTACCTCCAAGTGTTGTTGTGAGGATAAAATGAGATATTTCTAAGGCACTTATCACAATGCGTAGCCCATAGTAGGTGATGTATAAAAAGGCTATTGTTGTTAGAGTGATTCTAAGGGGAAAAAGGAAAAATCAGTGTGGCCTGGGAAAATCAGGGGGAACTTTCTGGAGGAGCTGGAGCTGGAGTTGTCTTGAAACAAGGGTAGGATTTCTTGTTGTTTGTCCTTCATTCTTAAAGAGGACCATGACATCAGGGAAGTGATACCATGACTTGCAAGGGAATTGGATTTAAGTGAGGCAGGGCAAAGTCACCAATCTCACTTTCTTCTCCAGAGCCATCTGAGTCCAGTGGCCAAGATGCCTGGAGATGGCCCTGGATACAGTGAGAGACCTTGGCCTTTTTTTTTTTGAAAGGCAATTGGGATTAAGTGACTTGCCCAAGGTCACACAGCTAGTAAGTGTTAAGTGTCTGAGGCTGGATTTGAACTCAGGTCCTCCTGACTCCCGGGCTGGTGCTCTATTCACTGCACCACCTAGCCACCCCCAAACTTATTGTGGAGACCTTGTCCTTTTTAAATTAAGGTCTTTAACAGGTCTCAGTTTGACTGAGGCAACTCTCACTCAGTGATTAAGCTTAATAAGAAATAAAGCTGAGAATGGCCTCTTTACCTAGTTAAAAAAAAAATTATCTGGGAGGGTAAGACCCTCAGGGAGGTGGGAAGCATAGGACAGGTAATCCAGAATGGCAGAACAGTTTGAGAAAATGATTGGAACTAGACATATGGTTGGCCAATGTTGAAAATCTTTATTTTCTACCTCAGTGTAAATATACTCTTTATCTCCTCTCCCCCCCGCCCCTAGACCAGTTTAAGCAGTGAAATATCTCTACTTCGGCTTTAAACTCCCAAATGTTTCAAGTCATTCTACTCATGACTAGAACTCATAGCCAGTCAGAGACTTGGGGATGCATTGTAAACTTCCAGCCGGCCACCAGTAGATTAATCTTTTTAAAACACCATTTTCATTATGCCTATCAGGGTCAGTTGTGTGTGGTCAGATGAAGCCTTGCAGTAATCCTGTAAGAGTATCAGGGAGGTTGCGTCATTGCTTTATTGAGGGCTGGCCATACCCTGGGATTATTTTCTGTCCCATTGCAAGCAAGAAATTTCCTGGTGACAGAAGAATGTTGTTTCAGTAAAAAGGACTCGCTGCTGTCTCTTCTATTGTTTGTCCTTTGATTTCTATGCATTTCCTGGTTGGTGACTACAATACTTGCTGTGTCTTTGATCTATCATATTCAATTCTATCCAACTACTATTTTAATTTTAATTTACATTTTCTGTTGTTTTTCTTAAAACAAAATTCATTTCCAAGTATATTCCTCCACTACCCCCTGGGCAGCTAGGTGGTGAAGTGGATAGAGTACTGGCCCTGGAGTCAGAAATATCTGAGTTCAAATTCAGTCCCAAATATTTACTAGCTGTGTTACCCTGGGTAAATCACTTAACTCCTATTAACCTCAGTTCCTCATCTGCCAAATGGGGACGCACTGGAGAAGGAAAATGGCCAAAACCGCTCCAGTTCTTTGCCAAGAAAACCCTCATGGACAAAGTCCGTGGCATCATGTAGAGTCAGATACAACTGGATAACAACCACCCCTTCCCCAGATGGCAATCTTTTTTTTTTAACACAAAGTATTTACACAAAACTAAGCACCACATTAACTGAGTCTGATGGTGTATAAATGAATGAATAAATGAATGGAAAAGCACTTATTAAATCCTTACTATACCCTATGCTTTGTTGTTGTTGTTCAGTCATTTAGCCACGTCTGACTTCCCCACCCCATGGACCATAGGACATCAGGTCCTTCTATTCTCCACTATCTCTCAAAGTCTGTCCAAGTTCACATTTGTGGTTTCTGTGGAACCATCCATCCATCTCATCCTCTGCTGCCCTTTTTTTCTTTTGCCGTCAATCTTTCCCAATATCAGATTCTTTTCCAATGAGTCCTGTCTTTTCATTATGTGGCCAAAGTATTTAGGCTTTAGCTTCAGTGTATGACCTTCCAGTGAATAGTCTGAATTAATATCTTTAAGTATTGACTGATTTGATCTTCTTGCTGTCCAAGGTACTCTCAAGAGTCTCTAGTACCACAATTCTAAAGAGTCAATTCTGCAGTGCTCAGCTTTCCTTATAATCCGATTCTCACAACTATATATTGCTACTCAAAAAACCATAGCTTTGACTATATCTTTGTCAGCAAAATGACATCTCTGCTTCTTAGTATGCTGTCCATATTTGCCATAGCTTTCCTTCCAAGGAGCAAGTTTCTTTAAATTTCATGGCTGCAGTTGCCATCTGCAATGATCTTTGAAACCCAAAAATATAAACTCTGATGCTTCTTCCATTTCTTCTCTCTTTATTTGCCAGGAAGTGCTGGGATCAGTTGCCAAGGTCTTAGTTTTTTACGTTAAGCTTTAAGCCAGTTTTATCTTTTTCACCCTTGTCAAGAGGCTCCTTAATTTCTCTTCATTTTCTGCCATTAGAGTGGTATCGTGGCATAATTAAGATTTCTAATAATTTCCCCAGAAACCTTAATTCTAGCTTTTGATTCATCCAGCCTAGCATTTTACATGATGTACTCTGAATTTAAGTTAAATAAATAAGTATACTGCCTTGTCTTACTCCTTTTCCAATCTTAAATCCATCAGTTGTTCCATGTTTGATTCTGTTAGAATCTACATGGAGGTTCTTCAGGAGACAAGTAAGATGATCTGGTACTCCCATCTCTTTGAGGACTTGTTACATTTTGTTGTGATCCACACAGTCAAAGGCTTTAGAATCAATGAAGCAGATGGAGATGTTTTTATGGAACTCCCTTGCTTTCTCCATAATCCAGTGAATGCTGACAATTTGGTCTCTAGTTTCTCTGCCTCTTCAAAAACCAGCCTGCTCTTCTGGTAATTCTCAGTTCATATATTGCAGAATCCTAGCTTACAGAATCTTAAGCACAGCCTTGCTGGTGTGTGAAATTAGCACAATTGTTTGGTAATTCAAACATTCTTTGGCATCGACCGTCTTTAGGATTGGGATGTAAACTGATCTTTTCCAATCCAGTGGCCGTTGTTAAGTTTTCCAAATTTGCTGGCATATAGAGAGTAGCATCACCTTTTAGGTTTTAAGTAGTTCAGCTGGAATTCTATCACCTCCACTAGCCTTATTGTCAGCAATGCTTCCTAACACCTGCTTTACTTCATTCTCCAGGATGTCTGGCTCCACATCAGTAACTGCACCATTGTGGTTATTGATAATGTTAAGCTCTATCTTGCATAGTAGCTCTTTTTGTATATTCTTAATACCTCTTCTTACTCTCTTCTGCTTCTATTAAATATGTGAACACAAATACATGAGTGAGACATTCCTTTCCCCCAAGGAGCTTACATTTTAAGAGGAGTAGACATACAGGGGACCTGAGAGCCAATATTTGGTTCAGGGAGTCACAGTGATGATGAGTTGATCCATAAAGAAGTCAAATGGCACATACTTTTCCAGGGCCAGTCACTCAATCAATATCATTTGCCTTATGTGCCAGGTACTGTGCTAAGTGCTGGGCATACAGAAAGAGGTAAAAGGCAGTCCCTCTCCTTAAGGAGCTTATTATTTAATGTGGAGACAACATATAAAGGAATATATACAAATAAGCTATATTTGGAATAAATAGGAAATAATTAACAGAGGAAAGGGATTGGGAAAGACTTCTCATAAAGGATAGGATTATAATTGGAATTTAAAGGAAGCCATAGAAATCAGTAGGCAGAGCATTCTGGGCATGGAGGACAGCCAGAGAAAAGGCCCAGAACCAAGAGATGGAGCATCTTCTTCATGGAATTGCCAGGAGGCCAATGTCACTGAATTGAAGAGTTGGGTTGCATAATAAGGTGTAAGAAGGCTGGAAAGGTAGGAGAAGGTTAGGTTATGAAGGGCTTTGAATTCCAAATGGAAGATTTCTTTTATTTGATCCTAGACTATCAGTGGTAGTAATGAATTATTTACTCTTGTCCAGACTAAGAAGTGGAAAGGAATGTGGGTCAGGACAGAGGAAGGATGTGAAATGTGGTCTGCTCTCATAGTTGGGGATGCCTAGATATAAAGGGCTAGTTGAGTTTGTCTTCTTCAAACCTCAGTTCAGTCCAGGATGGTGGTTTCAAACCTCAGTGAGTTAACTCCTCCAGAGACAATGTGAATTTTTTCTCAAGGATCTCTTTGAAAGTGTCATTCCAGGTGAGGAGAAGAAGTAGGGACAGGGCAGATGGCAGTGATTAGAATGCATGGTTGGATGGGATTTAAAGCCTGGATATCCTATATAGCATTCCTTCCATATTCATAGTACTTCACCTCTGATGAAGAGGAGCAGGTACATTTCTCATTTTTTATAAGCATTTATTCAGCATCTACAGTGTGAAGAGAACTGTGTACTAGGGATAGAAAAAAGCAAAAAAAAAAAAAAATACAGTTCCTTCCTCCTCCTCCCCAAGAAGAAAAACAGTCCTTGACCTCAAACAGCATAAATTCTCCTGAGAGTAAATAAGTTGCACACAGGAAAAACAATATAAATAAAAGTAAATCAAATTCCAAAATGTAATCTGTTCAAAATCCTGGCTCCACTCTTCTTTCCCTATAAGACCTTGGGCAAAGTCTCTTCATCTCTCTAAGTATCAGTTTCCTATCAAATGGGGAAACCAGACTAGATTGATTCGGAGATTCCTTTCAGTTTTCAAGTTATGATCCTAAATGCCTTGCTCTGCATTCTTTATCCTCTAATTTCTTCACTAACATATTTCAATCTTGTGGTCAGAGAGACAGACATACACACATATGTGTGTATGCATATACATAGACACACATGTACACATATATGGCAGGGGGACAGAAGAAAAAAGGAAAAGAGAAATCTACATAATAATGTTATTGCATATTTGGAGAGAATAGCAAGTTGCATGTGGTACCTTTGTAGTTTCACATGCAATCATCTTTTTTATTGTACCGTGTTAAAGAAATGCTTGTTTTGTTCTGTGATTTGCAAATAAAATAAATTATATTTATGTGTGTGTGTGTCGTGTGTGTGTGTGTGTGTGTGTGTGTGTTTGGGTACAACTTGAGATCAAGAGAGAGATATAGCTTGGAATTCTGGCTCTGAAGCTTGGTGATAAATCATTTAACCTCTCTGAGTCTCACATTTCTTATTCAGAAAAGCAATTGATGATGTAGTAGATAGAACAGTGAGTGTGAAAGACCTGAATTCAAATCCAATCTGAGACCCTGGGCAAGTTACTTAACCTCTATATGCCCCTGTTTCTTCAGCTGGAAAAAAGGAGATACAATAATGCTGCCTATCTCACAGGGTTTTTGTAAGGATCAAAGGAGACAATATTTGTTTTTTAAAAAAAAACCTTAGCATAGTGCTTGGCATCTAGTAGGAACCATATAAATACTTATTTCCTTCTCTTCCCTTCCCCTTATTCATAAAATGGTACTTCCTGTCTCACTGGATTGTTGTGAAGAAAATACTTTGTAAATATGAAAACACTAGAGAAATGTGAGGTTTTTTTTTTTTATTGTGGTAATGTGTGTGCTTTGGCACCCAGATTTGGACCACTCATCTGGGCCCTGCCTTTATCTTTGCCTTTGAGCTTTTAGGTAGTCCATAAGCCTAGTCCCCTCCCTATAACTCTACCTTTTAGTTCTCTTACTAGTCCTGGCTTTCCCAAGCTCCCCCACCCCCAACTTTAGTCATCTTCTTCTAATCTAGCCTCTCTGTAATCTAGTGTTATTCACAATAAGAACACAGATGGTCAGTTTGTGTATTACTGTATTCCCCTAAGAGATTTCAAGCTCCAGGATGGCAGTGATCATGTCATTTTTGGTCATATTTCCTCCCGCACTTCACACAGTAAAAGCTGGTTCCAGTTGATTATAACATTCTCCTCAAAAGCTCTCTGCTTTAAAAGAAAGTTCAAACCCATGAGCCTGTTGTCAGTGATTCTTACCTTCCTTCTAGCCCCAGCTGGTCCATCCAACCTCACCTTCCATCATTTCTCCAGATTAACTAGCTATTCTCATCATTCTGGCTTTCTCATGAGCATATTCTAGTATTCTTACTTAGTTTCCTTTGTTCACACTTGCTTCCTCTTCCTGGAGCATCCTTCTAGTCCTTTCTACCAATCCAAGGCGTACTCATATTTCAGGACTCAGTTTGAGGACCATCTTTTCTAGGCAACCCTTTCCAACCACTATTCCATTGTGATATCTCTCTTCAAACATTCCTATAGCAATGATTATCACATGAGTGTATCTGAGGGCTCCATTACAGAATTCTAGACTTAAAACTAGGACATTTCAGATTGGGTTAACATATAACCTCTGACACTAAGGTGATCATAGGGAAGTTACAACCTCTCAGAGTCTCATTGTCTTCCTCTAAAGAAACGAGCGAAGCCTATAGTGCTTGCCTACTTCCCAATGAAACTGAAGTGACACAAGTCCTGAAAATACTTTTCAAAACATAAAGCATTACATAAATGTTATGTCCTCAAGTTATGTCTTCTATTTCTATTTAACTATTTTATATTGAAAAATACTTTACTGACATTGCATTTATCTATTTATTTCATTTACCTACTCATTTATCAATTTTTCATTTGTTCATCTATTTATTCACTTACTCTATTTGCTTCTTTATTCATACATCTATATATTAATTGGCTTATCTATTTGCTTAACTGTGTATTAATAAATTATTTATCTTAATTATTTCTTTTTTTGGCCTAGGGATGTGACCCCATTTCTATAGGGTTGGCTGCATTTTGTATTTGAGATGATGTTTACCAATGGAGCCAATATTTCAATGATTCATTCCTCTTGGAAAATACTCAAGCTTCTCATTTGATCTCTACCAAATGTGTTTTTTGTGCCAGGATTAGTCTCACTTGGGCAATATCATTTTTTCTTTCTTTTGCCAGGATATTATGCTTAAGAGAAGAGGGTCATGGGGCACATGATCTAATAGTGGCTAAAGAGATTCTTAAATTCCATCAAGTGGAGGACTCAACATTTCAACAGATTAACATTTTATATTAACTTCAATTGAATAGTTAAAAAACCAAAAATCTAAAAAGTCCAATACCAGAAGTCAAATGATATAAATTTAGAAATATATAATTTTCCAAGCATAAATATTATCTAAGTGGTCCCTGCATCTTAGGGAGTACTACCAAGGGAAGGGACACCCTTACTCTTGTTTATGTGCTCAACAATTCAGGGACACCAGCTTCCTTGCTATTCATCACTCAGACCCTCGGCATTGCCCAACTCTGGGTATTTACATAAGCTTTCTCCCATGCCTAGAACGAATTCATTGTCTCTCTGTCTCTCTCTGTCTCTCTCTCTGTCTGTCTCTCTCTCTCTGTCTCTCTCTCTCTTTCTCTCTGTCTCTCTCTGTCTCTGTGTCTCTGTCTCTGTCTCTCCTTTCCCCTCTCCCTCTCTTCCTCCCTCCTCATTTCTACCTCCTGACTTCCCTAACTTCCTTCGAGCCTCAAAGTCCCATCTTCTCTAAGAAGACTTTCCTAAATCTTGTTAATCTCAGTATCTTCCTTCTAAGATTATTTTCCATTTATCCTGATTGTATCATATGTGTATAAAGTTGTTTGCATCTTGTGTCCCCGTTGGACTGGATTTCCTTGAGATCAGGGACTGGATTTGATTTTTTTTTTTTTTACCTTTATATCTCCAGTACTTGACACACTGGCTGGCACACAGTAGGTGCTTAATAAATGCTCATTGACTTGACTTAACTCCACTCTAATGAGCTTAGCTTGTTTAGTAGTGCCCCAGGCAAGTCTCCAAGACATAAGTTGCAGAACAGTTGCTGTTTATGTCCTCAAAGGAAACTTTTCTGAAATGTTTGTTTGGGTACTGAGAATACAACCCTGTCTCCCAAAAGAAAGAGTGATATTAAAGTGGAAATCAAGCAATGCCATTGTGCTTTCTAAGTGGATGCAGCTCCTGCTCTGCAAGTGTTGCTATGGAGACAAAAGAGTCAGGAAGTAACTGAGCAGTTTCTATTCCAGAATTCACCAGGTTGATGATGAGGGAATTTGTTTTTGTGAGAGAGACTTCTGGGAAGAAAATGGAGGAAGACTTTCTGTCTTTCAATACCATGTGGAAGTGTGGGGAGTTCTTGGGGTATTATAAGGTACCCGTTGGTATAGGGTGCGCCTCTCTCCACACTTTGGTCCCCTAGACAATGGGACTCTTGTAGGTTGGGGCTTTGGATTTATCAGAAAGTGTGTGCTATGAGTGGTAACAGCTGAAGCAGCCAGGTGTAGAGTGGGTTAATCAATCTCACAAACACAGCCTCTGACACCTTCCTTTTCTATCCCTAGCCAGGGAGTTGTGTTCTGTTAACTGTCCAAGCTACCAATTCCTGGTCACCCCACCCTTCAGAAGAGTGTGAAGTTAAGGAGTGGAGCAAATTTTGTTCCTTGTCTCTGGCAGCTTAAGCAGCTGTTTCTTTGTTTTTTATGATTCAATTTTTTTTTCAGGTCCAAAATCTCTCCCTTGACCCCCTTCTTTTCCCCATATAGAAAGTAAGAAAAACAAAATCCTTTACAAACATAAATATGATCAAGCCAAACAAATTCTGGTATTGAACATGTTTCCAAAACCAGAAACTAAAAGCAAAAACTTGAGTCTACATTCTGAATCTATCATCTCTCTATTTGGAGGTAGGCAGCTTGTTTTACTGTGAATTCTTTGGACTTATGGTTGGTCATTGTGTTGATCAGAGCTCCTATGTCTTTTTTAAAAATTTATTCTGAACTTAAACACTCCCCACACTTCCACATGGTACTGAAAGACAGAAAGTCTTCCTCCATTTTCTTCCCAGAAGTCTCTCTCACAAAAACAAGCATTTCCATAACAAAGCAGAAGACGGAAAAAAAGAGGATTGAACATGAAACTGCAAATTTATTACGTACAACTTGCCTTTCCTTTTAAATATATAATAAAGTTATCATGTAACTTTCTTGTGATGGCTACCATTAGACCCAAATATGTGTATGTATACATGCACACACACACATATGTATGTAAATCTAACTATATATACTTCTGTTTATCAGTTCTTTATCTAGATGCAGATAGTATCTTCTTTCATAGATCCTTTGTAGTTAATTTGGGCATTTATAATAAAAAAAAGTTGTTCTTGAAACAATATTGCTATTACTGTATACAATGTTCTCTCGGTTCTACTTGTTTTGCTTTTCATTATTTCATGCAAGCCTTTCCATGTTTTTCTAAACACAACCTTCTCATCATTTCTTATAGCACAATAGTAATCCATCACAATCATATACCACAACTTGTTTAGCCATCCCCCAACTGATGGGCATCCCCCTCAATTTCTAGTTATTACTACTACAAAAGAAGTTGCTATAAATATTTTAGAAAATGTAGATTATTTTCCTTTTTCCTTGATCATCTTGAGAAACAGATCTAATAGTGGTATTATATCAAAAAGTATAGACAGTTTTGTAACTCTTTGGGAATATTTCCAAATTACTCTCCAAAGGGGTTGGACTAATTCACAGTTCCACAAACAATGTATTAGGGTCCCAATTTTTCCACATCCCCTCTAATATTTGTTAATTTCCCTTCAATTGTTTTAGTCAATTTGATAGGTATAAAATGATATCTCAAGGTTATTTTAATTTGCATTTCTCTAATCAATAATGATCCAGAAAATTTTTTCATGGTGATCATAAATTGCTTTGATTTCTTCATCCCAGTTTTCTAAGTGCCTGTCCATATCCTTTGACCATTTATTAATTGTGCAAGAATTGTATTTTTATAGATCTGACAAAGCTCTTTATATGTTTGAAATATGAGACTTTTATTTGGGAAACTATTTATGAATCCCTTCCCCAATTTTCTGCTTCTGATCTTGGCTACACTGGTTTTATTTGTATAAAACTTTTAATCAAATATAGTTGAAATTATCCATTTTACACCTCACACTGCTCTCTATCTCTTGTTTATTCACAAATTGTTCACCTACCCAAAAGTCTGGCAATATGTCACGTGTCCCATGTTCTTCAGATTTTCTTGTAATTTCTCCTTTTTTATCTAGGCCACGTATTCTTGTTGACCTTATCTTGGTAAATGGTATAAAAGATTGGTCTATACCTATTTTCTGCCAGACTGCTTTCCAGTTTTCCCAATAATTTTTTTTTTTTTTACCAAATAATGAATTCTTATCTCTCAAACTTAAGTCTTTACATTTGTCAAACACAATGTTACAATAGTAATTTGCTATTGTACACTGTATGTCTATTCTATTCCACTGATCTACCTTTCTATTTCTTAGCCAGTATCAGATAGCTTTAATAATTACTGCCATATAATCGAGTTAAGAGCTGGTACAGCTAAATCTCTATCCTTTACATTTTTTTTTATTAGTTCCTTTGATATTCTTGATCTTTTGTTCTTCCAAACGACTTTTGTTATTATATTTTCTAAATCAGTAGAACAAACTTTTGGTAATTTTATTACCAAATGGCATTAAATATATAGATTAATTGAGGTTAAATTATCACTTTTATTATATTGATCCTGCCTACCCATGAATAATTAATATTTCTCCAATTATTTAAATATGATTTTATTTGCATAAAAGTTGTTTTAAAAATAATTTTGCTCATATAGTTCCTGGGTTTGTTTTGGCAGGCATTTTATCCCATATATTTTAGACTTCTTAGAGTTATTTTAAATGGGTGGCATGGAGAGGTTGGAGGAGAAGGGGCCTACCAATAGAGTTGCCAAAAAGAAAAGAAAGAAAGAAAAGAGAATTATTGAAGTATTTTTAAAGACTACATGGGAGAGAACAGAAGGAAGTCCAGAAAGAAACATAGACAAGCAAGATTGCTTTGAAAGTTACATGTCAAATTGATCATATCCTTAAGAGGAAAAACAAGTTGTATATAACAGAAACCCAGTTTTGTCTACAATCTTTTTTTCTGTTCAATTTTGTATATGGAAATACTAATTTTATTTCATGTTTGTTACGTTCAGAATAAGAAGAACAACAAAACAACCTGGGATGAGAATTAATAAGGGAAATGGGACAGTAGCAGTTAGAGAGATAATCAAGCAATCTAGAATATTTGTCCACCCTAAATCCTGGCAAAATTTACAAATGTGTTTTATAATTGTTTACAATTACTGATAATGCTTATGAATTTATTCCCCTTTTATATATGGAAAAAATTAGGGGGTCATCAAATCCTTGTCTGGTGTAATTAAAGAGGACATCAGAGTAAGATGTGGTGAGTGAACTTTTTTTGCCCTCTATGAGAAAGAGACCTTTAACTCCTATCAGTGAGAGCTGTGAGGGAAAGGAGAAAGAGGGAGAGGGAGAGGGAGAAAGAGGAGAGAGAAAGGGAGACAGATAGAGGGAGTGGGAAAAAGAGGGGGAGGGGGAGAGGGAAAGAAGGAGAGGGGAAGAGATTAATGTCAAGGGTTCAACCTGGAGTCCAGGGAAAGATTTTAGGTAGTTTGTGAACTTGGATGGAAAAAATTATATGTTTTATTTCCCCCAACCTTTGGTATCCTTTGTCATTTTATGCATTTAAAAGACATTATCCTGAGTAATCCATTGGCTTCCCCAGCCCGCCAAAGGTGTCTACAACACACAAAAAGGTTAAGAATTCTTGTTTAAAGGGGACAGAGACAGTAATAATTATCTCCTTTCCTCCATCAAAAGTAATACAAGTTACTTAGGAGAGAAGAGGTCTCCTAGTTTACGGGGATATAGGCTACCAGGGCTGGGAAACTGGTCCTGCAGTTGCTGAGGCAAATTGCTGTTTTAGTTGGAAGAATTTCTAGCATCTAAACCCAGAGATCTCATTAGATTTTGCCTCTGGGTAGAGATAAACGTATACTGCTATAAGCAGGGCATATTTCATGTACCCTGGATCTTTCCTATGCATCCTGCCATGTCAAGTCACTACCTCTTGCCTATTTGGGTGTATTATTGTGAAAACTCAGTTTTAAACATCTTCTTTATACAGGAGACCCAGACAAGAAGGAGGATAGCATTTCAAGTCAGGAGTTCTTAGTCTGACATCTAGGTGGCACAGTAGATAGAGCAGGGGCCTGGAGTCAAGAAACCCTAAGTTCAAATTGAGGTTCAAAGATTTACTAGTTATACAACAGTAAGCAAATCACTCAACCTCTATTTGCCTCAGTTTCCTCATTTGTAAAATGGGGATAAAAATATTGCCTTTCTCCCAGGATTATTATTTTTCTTTTTTTTCTTTTTTCTTCTTTTTTTTTTCTCCCAGAATTATTGTGAGAGGTTTGTAAAGTGCTTAGCATAGTTCCTGGCACACAGTAGGTTCTATATAAAGGCTAGTTATTGTTATTATCATTATAATTATTAGCAATCATCCTGACTTTTGTCTTGCCACTGGACTGCGGTGACTGTGGAAGAGAGTGAGGCTGTTGACTTTATAAACCTCTGTTTCACACATCCAATTGATTCAAAAGTCAAGACATTACTCTGTAGTGTCATTGGTCCTCTTCAAAAACAGAGGATGAACAATAACACCCCTTACCACTGAAACATTTTTCTCTATCCCAGATCCTTTGGCAATCTGGTGAAGCCCACAGATCCCTTCTCACAATAATATTTTTAAAAGCATATAATAAAACACATAGGATTTCAAAAGAAACCAATGACATTGAAATATAGTTCTCAACATATTTTAAAAAACAAGATCATAGACCTCATATTAAGAATCCTTGGCTCTAGGGCTTAACCTGGTTCTCTCACATGGCACCCAGGTCTACCCTATGCTGCACTTGGCAAGGACAGGCAAAAGAATACTACAGCAGGTACATAGAGTTCAAAGCAAAAGGAACGTTCTTTTATTATGTTCTCTTTGTCTCGCTTTTCCAGCACATTTGAAGGCACATTTGAAGGTTAGTTAGTTCATCTGCCTTCAGGATATGCCACATTAACCATGCAAATGAATAACAATTTCTCTTCTTCTTCATCCTCCTCCTCCTCCTCCTTCTCCTCCTATCTTCATGGTAACTTTGACCTACTCTTTTTTGACTTTAGTGAATTCTCTCCTCCTTAGACAGCCTAGCAGCCTTCTTCTCCCCAAGGGCTCACCAAACTTATAATGAATCTCATGCCATCAGTGTAGCCCACTACAGCTCAAAACTCCTGAGCTCAAGAAATCTACCAACCTCAACGTCCTTATTAGCTGGGATTACAAGCATGTACTGCTAACACCTAGAAACCCTCTCTTAGTTTCAAAGTACTCCAGAAATGGGTTACATGAACGTGACTAAGCCATATTCCTTTTGAGAGTTAGAGAGGGACACATGAAACCCCATCTTCATGAAAATGAGCAAAATCACTTTTATTCTCTCCAGAGCATACTTGTTGATTGATTTCTCTCATGATCCTACTACAGAGCTATTGTTGGAGATTAGTCTTGGCAGGATTTTAGACAGAAGTTATTTGTGTGCTTGGCATCTCTCTTTTTCCCCTTCTGTGATGGAATATTCTTTTTGGGGGAGGGAGGATTATATGCTACTAGTTGTAATATTTAAAGTATTTGTTTCATTTTAGAATACTATATGCCAATATCCAATAAGTCACAAAACTGATGATGCTTTTCAGCCCAGGGACTGTACCTGCTAGGACTTTAGTCTACATATATAATTTTTTAAAAAAGGAAAAGTAAGGATCTCTCTCAACAGTAGGAATAACAACAACACACATCAGTAATGTGCTTTGTGGCTCACAAAGCATTTTATTTACATCAACACCATATAAACATTGTTATCCTTACTCTACAGAAGAGGAAACAGGCCCTAAGAAAATAAGTGATTTGTTCAAAGCTAGTTAAGTGTCTAGGCTGAGTTTTGAATTCAGCTCTCCTTTTTCTAGTTCTAACACTCTCTCCACTATACCAGGTCCCCTTAAAATATTAATAATCATTTTATTTATAATAGCCTAGTACAGGAAACAACCTATCAAACCAAGAGGAAATGGTTGAGCAAATTATGTTATGCTAATGTAATGAAATATTGTATTATAATAGGAAGAATAGAAGGAAAAAAATGGAAGGACTTAACACGATTCTACAAGGCTATGAGCAGCAGAAACAGGAAGTATATGTACATTTCTTATGATTGTATATAAAAATAAAACAAAACCAAAAGCAATGGAAATTCAGACAAATGTGGGAGGTGACACAAAAAAACTTGCATTTTCCGATTGCTTTTTATCAGAGCACTAGACTTGGAGTCAAAAGATCTGAGTTCAAATTCTACCTCAGACACTGACTACCTTTGTGATCCCAGGAAAGTAATTTGATCTCTCAGCCTCAGTTTATCTGTAAAATAGGTCTAATAATACCATCTACCTTACAAAGTTGTTGGGAAGATCAAATGAGATAACTTATATAAAACACTTTATAAACCTTAGAGTGCTATATAAGAAGTAGCAACATCATCATCATTATTATCTTAAATGCAAAGAATTTTAGGTGAAGTTTTAACCTTTATTTTTGCAGATTTTTGTGGTTGCTAGATTAAATAATACATTTATAATATAATATAAATTTATAATAATTTTTTAAAAATCACTTTATCTGTAAAATCCTAGACATCTTAGATAAACCTTAACTTCCCTTTCAAATCTAATATTCTTTGGTGCTACCTACTTGTGACATTAAGATCTGAAATACAGCACACAGTATTCTCTCCCTTGGAAATACCTGAATCATCCAAGGGAATATGGGAGAGCAAACTGAGCTGGTAAATTGAAGCAGCCTGGCCTTTTAGTAAATTTGGGTCATGCCTGTCATACCCACTCTCCAAATAAGCTAGGTATGTAACCCTGGCTCCAAACCTGGAGTATTTGCATAAGACTTTCCTTGAAAAGACACGCAATGTTGAGTCAACATCCTCCACCAATAAACAGTGTCATGTGAAGGAATGTAATCCTGGGTTTAAACCTGGAAGATCTGCATAAGACTCTCTTCATTGGTGCAGAGAATGATGACACAACATTGTATGACTGTGTTGAGGAGAATCTTATTCAAGTGAGCCAAGTTTGAATCCCAGGCTATGACAGGATATAGGAATTTAGTGGGTGGCTCAAAAGGAAGTAATTTCATTGAAAGAGGAATATGCACAGAGCATCTACATCTGATCAAGGGACTGGTAAAGATCTCCAAATAAATGTGGTATTTATGACTGAAGTCATATGAAAAGCCTAGTGAATCAATCATTCATTGCCATTAAAATCATTTAATGCCAGATTAAATCAAAATGCTAGTCTTGAAAAATAGGTGATAAAATCTATCAAAAGACAGATAGCACTAGCCAAATTATTGTCTAGGGAATACGCTTCAGACACACTAAACAGGCCAGAGAGAAACTAGTTAGTAGTAAGGAAAGTATCTCCAGGATCTTTAAGGGACAAAAAAGGCAAGTTTGATGTCAATGAAGGACAGCCTAGAGTTCAGGAGAAGAGAGGGGGTAGAAAAGTACCCACAAGGGCAAAAGAAGCTTTGGAATAGGAATAAAGTTCAAGGAAAATATGATCCACATCTGGAAATAAGATGAGCAAGCAGGTTCTGGGAAGGATTGAGGTGTATGCTAAGGCTAAGAGTGAAGCAACCTCAAAGTTATCTAGATGATATACTTGATTTGGAGTCCTGGGTTTGAATTCTGTCTCTCACCTTAGTAATAAGTTGTTATGTTACATTATTGTGAATGTTCTTGGGAAGATCAAATGAAGCCTCATATAAGGCTTTAGTTTCTTGAATGTTTTGCTTATTTTATTGCTGAATAAACAGAGAGTTCATTATACTATGCAATTAGATCCTTAAAGTTATTCACAGCAGCAGTCCTCAGGAGAGCTGCTCATGACTGACTTTACAACCTTGGTTTCTATATCTATAAAATGAGGAAATTTTGCTAGATGATATCTAAAGCCCCTTTCATCTTTCTATTTGTATTCTAAAAATTGGACTATCTTTGGTTGATATTAAGACCAATCAAAATGTGGTCAACAAAGCTTTTCTTGCTTGTGCCTTCATTTATGAATCTTTCCTCTTGTTGCAATTGAAAAAAATCATTTTAGCAACAAAATTCATTTGGAAGAACAAAAGGTCCAGAAGGAAATTAATGAAAAGAAATGCTAGGGATGGTGGCCTAGTCATACCAGATTTTAATCTGTATTATAAAGCAGCAGTCATCAAAACTACTTGGTACTGGCTGAGGAATAGAGTAATGGATCAATGGAATAGATTGGGTACATGAGACTCAGCAGTCAATGACTATAGTAATCTACTATTTGATAAACCCAAAGACCCCAGTTTTGGGGATAAGAACTCACTATTTGACAAAAACTTTTTGGAAAACTGGAATATACTATGGCAGAAACTGGGCATAGACCATTATCTAACACCATATACCAAAATGAAGTCTAAATGGGTGCACAATCTAGGTTTAAAGGCTGATTCTGTAAGCAATCTGGGAAATCAAGGAATAGTCTACCTGTCAGATTTATAGAGAGGGGAAGACTTTATGACCAAACAAGAATTAGAGAGCATTATAAAATGCAAAATGGATAATTTTGATTACATTAAATTGAAAAGTTTCTGTACAGACAAAGCAAATGTAACCCAGATTAACAGGGAAGTGGAAAATTGGGAATTTTTACAAACAATGTCTCTGATAAAGGCCTCATTTCTAAATATACAGAAAATTGAATCAAATCTATAAGAATACAAGAGATTCCCCAATTGATAAATGGTCAAAGGATATGAACAGGCAGTTTTCAGAGGAAGAAATGAAAGATATCTATAAGCATATGAAAAATGCTCGAAATCACTACTGATTTGAGAAATGCAAATCAAAAGAACTCAGGTACCACATCTCACCAGTCATATTGACTAAGATGACAAAACAGGAAAATGACAAATGTTGGAAAGTATGTGGAAAAATTGGAACACTAATGCGTTGTTGGTGGAGTTGTGAACTGATTCGACCATTCTGGAGAGCAATCTGGAACTATGCCCAAAGGGCTATAAATAATTTCATACCCAGCAATACCACTTCTAGGGTTGTATCCCAAAGAGATCATAGAAATGGGAGGAAGAACCATATGTACAAAAATATTTATAGCAGCTCTTTTTATGGTGGCAAAGAATTGGAAATGAAGGGGATGCCTATCAATTAGGGAACAGCTAATAGGTTGTGGTATATGAATGTAAATGAATCCAATGTGCTATAAAGAATGAGGAGCAGATGGACTTCATATTTACCTAGAGAGGCTTATATGAACAGATGCTGAGTGAGAAGAGCAGAACCAGGAGAAATCTGTACACAATTACAGACACAAAGTATGTGTGATGACCAACTTTGATAGACTGGACTCTTCTCAGAAATGCAGGGTGATAAGACAACTCCAAAAGACTCATGATGGAGAGAGATGTCTACATTCAGAGAAAGAACTAGAGAGAACAGAGTTTGAATGCAGATTGAAGCAAACTACCTGCTCTCTTTCTTTTTCTTGTTTGGTTTTGTTCCCTCTTTTCCATTGTTCATTACACCTGTTACAATCCTTCTTTATAACCTGACTAATGTCTAATATGAAAGTATTTGCAGATCCTATACTTGATTGCATGCCACCATGGGGGAGGAGAGGGAGAAAATTTGAAACTCAAGGGGTTGTAGAACTGAATTTTGTAAACTAAAAGTAAACAAACAAATTAATAAAGACAAAAAGTTTTTAAAAATAAAAATAAAAAATCATTTTACCTTGGTTACATAAGAAAAATTATCATTTTGTAGTTCAACTTTGTCAAGGGGAGGAGTAAGGGATTTCTGATTTAGGTCAATATAGAGATTTTATCAGAGTGCCCCCAGAGCTCAGGGTGGTGATAGTGCTGACCAGTTACAAACTCTGGGGACAAAGGAAGACTGAGAATGTAAGGAAAGACACCAACCAGTCATGGAGACATGCCAGGGCCATGCTATCATGGCCTCCCCCAAAATAGAAATAACCTTGAGAGCATTGGTGATGCTAAAAATTTGCTTTATATTTTCAGAAGAAATGCCTGAATTCCATCCTTGGCTCTGAATTCTACCAAAAGGACATTCAAGTAAGTCATCAATTTACCTCTTCCCTGGGAAGGAAGGAAAAGCAAAAACTTAGAGATGAGAGAATTGTTTCATCTTGTAGGTCAGTTACAAAAGTCTGGCTCAGCAGGTCATTAGCAGCTTCAGATGACCATGCCAATAACATCCACTCCCCATCTGGAACAAATAACCACAATAAAGCATTTGCTCCAACCTCAAACGATTCTATTTGTATCAAATGCCAATTCTTTTCTTTTTGCAAAGACAAGAATGCTTCAAAAACTGTCTAATTCTTAATAGCAAGTGGGAACTTGCAAGCAAAATATGATCATATGAGGCACACATTTCTGTAAAAGGCCATAGGGAAGAGCTCTTCAGTGCCATTTAATCAAATGGTTGCTTCCATTAATTACATTTTACTAGAAGCTGGTACTGTGAGTAAAATAGTAGTCAACACCCAAATCTTAGTTTTACAAAAACATGATACAAGCAATAACTCTTCAGATAAAGAACATAGTTTTTAATTATAGAGATGTAATAAAAATTGAGCAACAAAAACTTCATTCTTTTGTAAAGTTTAATAGCATGGTTGGTTGAAAACATACTGGCTTTGAACCTGGGTTCAAAACTTGGTTCTGCCACTTAGTACTTCTGTGATTTGGGGCAAGTTGCTTAACCTTTCTGGTCTTCAGTTTCCTTCAACTACAAAATTAAAAAGTTGGATCAGATGACTTTGAAGATTCTTTCTACCTCTAAATATATTATCCTATTGTTCTACAAATTGGTTCTTAATAGGTTAAAGGCAATGTCCCTTTTTTCCTATTACTAACTGAAACTCTACTTGGATCCTAGATTCAAAGTACAGTGACTCAGTCCCCTATTCTATAGAAAAATCCCTCTTCTTGGATCCAGCTTTCTAATAAGTTATTAGATATCCCATTTAATTAAAGAAAAAATAGTTAAATTAAGATAATTAATTACCAAGGAAACCTTGGCAATCTTGGGTAGAATCAAACAGATAATAGAACTCAGAACCACCTATTTCATTTCAATCCTAAATCCTCTTCTTCTCTAACCCAGCCTTCAATGACTAGAGTCTTGCATCTCCCCAATCTTCTACCCTTAGATTGTAGGCTAATCTATTTCATCATGATGCTTACATAATATGAAGGAGGAGATGTGATAATCACACATATGAGTGGTTTTGACAATTTGGTGGCAGTTTTAAGGTGTGCTGATTATCATTCTACAAATCCTTAATGTGATCAACAAGGTGACATTTTCTCTGATCCTCTCTGTCTCTCAGACTTCTCCAGAAAAGGAATTATGCACAAGAGATAAAGCTATCTCCGTGGTCTAGGACATCAAGAACCTGAATGAGGTAACCATCTGATGAATAGTCAAGAGTAATAATCCACAATAGTGCCCACTACCTTGGATAGAACTGAACTAGCTGACTCACAACAAGAGAGGAAAGAGTGTTCTGGCACAGAATTCAACTCTCATGTACATATATGCATACCCTCCTCTCAGTGTCAAGGAACCAAAAGGCAGAAGCTTATCCTGCCTGGAAGAGCAGCTTGGCACAGCTCTGTGCTATAACAGAGCTCAGGCTGCCTGACACTAAGAATGAGAAAGCCCAATGTCTAGCTGGGGCAAGTTCTGTCCATCCAAAAGTCATATGGGGCAGAAGCTAAGGTTGATGAAATATGAATTATCTATCATGGGAGGAAACTGAGGTTGCTTTGAAGTCTAGCTCCTAGGGAAACTGTTATCAAAGGGGAAGGAGTCAGAAAGTGAACAATAGGGAAGTATAAGAAAAAGACTAAAGTTACCAAAGATCTTGGTAGGAAAAAAAGTCAGTTATAAGTAAGACCTCAAGCACAAGCAAGTCCTTGGATGGTTGCAAGACATATACTGATTCCATGCTTGTGTCTTCACAATTTCCTAATCATTCTGACACCATAGGTTGATAACAAGATTCCTCTTCCTCACACTTCCTTCTGTGTTTTATGGGTATGCTATATCATCATGACTAGATAGAACACAGTTTGTAGTCAGAGAACTTCAGTTCAAATCCTGGCTTTGTCAAAGGTACCTTTGTGACTTTCAATAACTCACTGATCCTCTCTGGGCCTCAGTTTTCACATCTATAAAATGAGACTGTTGGACTAGAGATCAAGGTTGGGGAACCTGCAGCCTCAAGGCTGTGGCCCTCTAGGACCTCAAGTGCAGCCCTTTGACTGAATACAAATTTCATAAAAGAAATCCCCCTAATAAAAGAATTTGTTCTGTAAAATTTGGACTCAGTCAAAGGGCCACACTTGGGAACCTGGAGGGCTATATGTGGCCCTCCAACCCTGGATTAGCCTATGGCCTCAGATATCTCTTCCATCTCTAAATCTGTTATTCTATGAGTTCCTTGGTCACAAGGGGGTATTGTCTCCTTTCTTCTTAAGTTTATAATCTTCTCCCTCAACCCTGCTAACCAATACAGTCACTAGTCCCTCTGGTATTAAGATTCTAAGGTTGAGAAAACACTATAATGGACATTTCCCACTAATAGCAGCCACTAGGAAATAACACCCAGATAAATCCAGGGCTGCCTTCATTCAGACCTTTCTTATCAATGTGTCTTTTCTCCCCCCCCTTTTTTTGGAGGAGGAAGGTAAGGCAATTGGGGTTAAGTGACTTGCTCAAGGTCATACAGCTAGTTAAATGTCAAGTGTCTGAGGCTGGATTTGAACTCAGGTCCTCCTGACTCCAAGGCTGGTGCTCTATTTACTGCGCCACCTAGCCAACCCAATACATAGATTCTTAATAAATGCTTGCTGACTTGACTCTATTTGTAACTGGGGCCATTCCAGAAAGACCTAAGAATGAAGGGATTGCAAGGATTTCAATATGTTAGCAGGATATCAGCCCTATTATGGCATTGCTATCCCCTCTATGTGTGCTTTGTACAACAGTGTACTCACAATGCCTTGTATATCCTGAGAAGTATTTTTGCTATAAGTGCTCTATGTATTTTTTGGGGGGCTTTTTGGAGGAGGGAAGGCAGGACAGTTGGGGTTAAGTGACTTGCCCAAGGTCACACGGCTAGTGTTAAGTGTCTGAGGTTGGATTTGAACTCAGGTCCTCCTGACTCCAGGGTCACTGTGCCACCTAGCCACCCCCTTGCTCTGTGTATTTTCTTAATCTCATCACCACTGCAGGAAGATATGCACTGATCTACTGGGTTAACACAGGCACAGAACAAATAAGTTCCTGACTTGCCCATGATCATGGAAGACTGGTAGCTGATATATTTTGAAAAAATAGAAATATTCTCTAACTCATGCATTCAGACCCTCCCATGTGCCCCCACATACCATATGTTGCCTTCATCTTTCTTACCCTGAATCCACAAATTTTTCTTACCTGGGTCACCCTTTCATCAGATCCTCCTTCTGTCCTTATCCCTCTCTGTAAATACCTACTGCTTATTCACTTTCTCTAAACTACCTTTCTCTAAAATATATCCTCCCACACTTTCCTGACAGCATTTCTTGACCATTTTGGCATTTTACATCCCTCCTTGACTGATCCCACGCATATCTCTTCTTTGTAATGATATCACTCGATCCTGACTCATTCCCAGAAAACAGCTAATCATAGACTATTCAGGATGGCATGGGCCTTCTAAATTACCTAGCTTCAGTTCCTGGTTTTACAGAGGCTGGAAGGTAATGGTGCTGAGTGGGTTGACTGTCATCTGTGCCAAGTCCTGTTGCAGGCTCAAGGAAAATGGGTTCCCATAAAACAGGTGTCTTGTTAATCTTTTTTTTTTGTAAATCATGGACCCTTTTTGGCCATCTGATGAAGCCTGAGAAGACCCATTCTAAGAAAAATGTTTTCAAATGCATAAGATTGCAAATGAAAATAATTATGGTGAAATATAATTATAAAAAATGTTTTTTAAAAACCAGGTTCATGAATCCTAGGTTAAGAACTTTTGCTATAAAAGGACTGTATAGGATATTTGTTAGGCATAGATGAGGAAACTGAGGCCCAGAAAAGTTAAGGAACTTTTTTGTTTGGGGCTAGGATTGATTCAGTCCAGTATGGTGGTTTTGCCTTGGAATTATAATGAAATGAGACACTCATGAACAATTAGCTTTTATTTTATTTATTTGTTTATTTTTGTCTTTTTGGAGGGGGGAAGGCAGGGCAGTTGGGGTTAAGTGACTTGCCCAAGGTCACACAGCTAGTGAGTGTTAAGTGTCTGAAGCTGGATTTGAACTCAGGTCCTCCTGACCCCAGGACTGCACCTGTCTCTATTCTCTGCGCCACCTAGCTGCCCATAGGTGCTATTATTATTACCATTTTATAGGTGAGGAAACTAGGGTGTACAGAGGTTAAATGATTTGCCCAGGATCAGACAGCTAGGAAGTACCTAAAGCTGGATTTGAACTCAGATCTTCCTAATCCAGGTCCAGTTCTTTATCTACTATACCACCTAGCTACCTCTAGTGAGATACATGGGCTCTAGAGGACAATTTCATTGTTCTTTTTTTGGGGTGGGGGGGTGGGGGGGTGAAGTGACCAGTCTAGCCTACATGGCAGGAATCTTCCAATCTAAGTAGATACAGCAAAATTAGCCTAGCTTACATAGTAGGAACCTAAGTAAGTGTTGCTCCTACCATGATGTCCAATGTTGCATGGCCATGAGTGGAACTCACCTCCCCTGATTCCAAGTCCAGTTAATATTCCATTCCACAATGTTGTATCTACATTTACATGAATTTCTTTCAGGTTGAAAGCCCACAGAAGGGCCTCATTAGTCTGGTGGCTAAACTAATCTTCAACTTTGTCAGCAATATCACTTTGTCCTGGGTATTTCTCATTCAAAGAAATCTGCCTTCTTGGCATGCAAAGCTTAATTAGTGCTTCCTACATTCCTGTGCGGCAGGTGGTAGGTATTTTTTAAGCTAAAACACAGAGTAAGCTCCCCACGGTCACATTGCCAATCAGCAAAGCCA
The DNA here is from genome assembly GCA_028646515.1 of Pseudochirops corinnae. NCBI lineage: Eukaryota > Metazoa > Chordata > Mammalia > Diprotodontia > Pseudocheiridae > Pseudochirops > Pseudochirops corinnae. The sequence continues at coordinate 341,691,003 of CM053585.1, read as the reverse complement.
TGTATAGTTGTAACCTTCTGAGGCAAATTCAGCTGATTGCAGAGAGAAATGGCACAGAGAACAATCCCACCATAGGTATAGTTTCACGAAGAGATGAAGTGATTTGGCTCCCAGAGAGTAGGGCTTTCACCCCATAGGTATTTTTGGGAAATCTGGCTCTTGGAGGAGGTGGGTATCATAGGATCTGGGGTGTGGTAATATCAAGGGATCCATAGTCAGAGGACCATTTGGCGAGATGCTGGGATCAGTAATTGCCAGAGATAGAAAATCCATGCCCCACTAGGAAGTCAATTACCCTAGATGTTAACCTGGGTCAAACCCTTGTTTGCCTCATGCTAGTTCACTTCAAGTTATCAGTGGAGATGGGGGTGCAATTTAGTCTTGCAAATGTTGATTCAGCATTGCTATGGGTATAAAACCAGCTGCCATGACAATGACTGCAATGATAAGCCTAACGGATAAACAGGAAAGGAAAGAAAGAAAAGAAGTGTGTGTAGGTGGGGGAAGAAGGGATAACCAAAGATACAAGGGCAAGCTTTTGTCTGTCTCTTTTTGATCTGAAATTTCACCACTATTAAGAGCAAAAGTGTGAGGTATTATATGTAAAATAAACTACTCTCTCTTTTTTTTTCTTTTTGGACGGGAGAAGATAGGGTAATTTGGGTTAAGTGACTTGCCCAAGGTCACATGCCTGGGTTTGTGTGTGTGTGTGTGTGTGTGTAAGTGTCTGAGAATGGATTTGAACTCAGTTATTCCTGACTCCAGGGCTAGTGCTCTATTCACTGCACCACCCAGACACCCAAATAAACTACTCTCACAGCATCATAGGCTCATAGCATCTAATGGACCTTAGTCATCTTGATCTGAGAAATCAAAAATGCAGCCCCAGGGGGGCGTTGGCTTGCAACATTCCTGCCTGTTGCAAACCAGATTAAGCAGTTCCTATCTGATTTTGATGTATTGGTGTATTAATAAATATATAAACACGTGGTTTTCTAAGTTAATATGGGGCCCACAGGAATCCTTTTGTGTAGTATAAAGATCCTCATTTCTATTTGAGTTTTATACCTTTGATCAAGACCAACCCTTTCATTGTACAGATGAGGAAATTGGGTCCCAGCAAGGTGAAGTGACTTGGTCATAGACATAGAAGTTACAGAGTCAATATTTGAACCTTATTCATTGGTGATTTGGATTGACAAATAAATAAAGGAATTAAGCAACTTAAGGGGTACAAGATTCCAATTTAAAAATATTTTTCACATTTTTTTTGGAGGGGGGAGGGCGGGGCAGTTGGGGTTAAGTGACTCTCCCAAGGTTACATGGCTAGTAAGTGTTAAGTGTCTGAGGCTGGATTTGAACTTAGGTCCTCCTGACTCCAGGGCTGGTGCTCTATTCACTGTGCCACCTAGCCACCCCCTTTAAAAATGTTTTTATAAGTATCTCTCCCTCCTGTCGCCTTCCACCAATTGAACTATAAAAATGAATAAATAATAATAAGAATGCATAGTTCAGCAAAACAAATTCCTGCATTGGCTATGTCCCAAAATGTATATCTTATCCTACATTTTCCAGTCCTGGGTTATTGACTCATGGTTTATTGCATTGGTTAGAATTTGAAAGAGATCTCACCTCTTTAAAATTGAGACTGATAATCAGTCCTTCCTCTCTCACATTGGCTGACTTTATTTTTCCTTTGACACTCAGGGTTTGCAAATTATGCAGCTCTCCAACTCAGCAAAGCTTGCCTCTAGAAGCCCCTCTACCCAAGAGCTACTTGCTTTGTTTTTTAGTTCTCTCACCAAGGACTTCTGCTATATAACATCTGATCCCCATCAGAGCAGCTGCAACCAGGCAGCTGTGTGTTAATTATAGGTGGAATGAATAGCAAGGAAAAGCTTGGAGGCACCTGGAGGGGTGTAGCTCCAGGAAACAAGAGGGTACCCTTCTCTCCATCCTCACAGTAAACCTTTTCCCATCACAGTCACAAGATAAAGGCTAACAATCACTTATTATCTTTTCATGGTAATAATGCTTGAGATCTCTTGGAGAGCAAATGCTTTTGTGTTTTCAGGAGGTAGCGTTTGGTTTTATCACACAAGGGAGAAGGTGGGAGAGTCAAGAGATTTAGAAATCACCTGCAGTTCCATTATTGACTCATTATAATTTCTGCTTCCTTCTCCATGCCCACTCTGGGAAAAGTGATATCCCTGTCCTTTCTCCCTGTCAGGACCATATTTTTTAAAATTATTTTTTACAAGCATTTATTATCTCTTTCTCCTATTGCCTCACCCAAATAATTTTTAAAAATGAGACCTAAAACTCCCATAACAAATATGCAGAATCCAGCAAAACAAATGACCACATTGTCTATGTGCAAAAATGTATGTCTCATTCTGCAATATAAGTCTATCATCTGTTTAGCAGGAGATGAGTGATGGGTTTCATTTTTGGTTTTCTAGACTCATAGTTTATCATTGCTTTGATGAGAGTGCTAAAGTCTTTCAAAATTATTTTTCTCTACAATGCTGTCATATAAATTGTTCTTTTAGTTCTGGCAGGACCATCTTAAGGAACAAATAGAAAAATTCTACAAAACTTCCTAAATAATTAAATTCAATTATATTTCTAAATATCTAAATTCTAATTAATTCTAAAAAATTAAATTATAAATAATTTAAAGACTTCACTTGTGCAAGAATAATAATAATTGATGTTTTGAGGCAGTTTGTTATAAAGAATGGAGAACCAGCCTCAGAGTCAAGAAGCTCCTAGTTCAGGTCCTGCCTCCAGACTTGAACAATGACTAGATGTTCCTGGGAAAGTTGCTTAATTTCTCAGGGTCCCAGGCAACTCTTTAAGGCTATAAGTTTCAGAGAAGGTGCTAATATGCATCACTAAATGGAATTTCCTCACTGGAAGTTCCTTTTCTCTCAAATGAATTTGGGATCTCATTGATTCCCTGGGATATGATACAGATGGTCCCCGTTTTTGCATAATATCCTGTTCTTCTAAAAGTCAATGTTCTTCCACAGTTCAACTTTGATAGTCCACCCACTAGCCTGGAAGACTTTCTTCCTTTCTTCCAATGGCACAAGTGTACAACAGAGCACTCCATCTATCATCCCTTGCTATTGCCATACAGCCAACTCATTTTCTCCTCCCATTTTATGATTCCTTAAAGATGTCTCTTACTTCTGTTCTTCTATGGAATTCCTCATTGGTTATCTGTTGCAGCCTGTTCACACCAACCATATATCTTTGCTTTTCCTTCTGTGTCATATTCATCTTTAGATTTTTAGAGACAGTGGTGTTCCATGTCTTGCATGGAACTTAAACGGTGTTTCATGTCTTCCATATAGCAACAGCGTGTAATGATACTGGGATTTGAAGATCTTCCATGCCCCTTGAACTTGCTGATGTAGCAGTAAGGGGTGGAGCTAGAGAAAACCGGAGCCAAGCTAGAGTCCGAGTGGTGGTGACTGAAAGCAATGACCACGACAGTGGCTGAGTGGCTGCAGTTGCAATGTGAACTCCTTTTTCTTTGAGCCAGCCAGAATCTCTGCTAAGGACTCCTGCTGAGGCCTGCCAGGAACAGGACTTGTGGGGAGCCGGAGCTGCTAGGAGCAAGCTGCCTGGACACTGAGCAGTTGTGTGAGTGAGGAGAGGAGGATCTTTGCCTGAGGTAGCCTGTCATGTTTTCAAGGCTTGAGAATGTGGGTGTTTACTACATTAACTACATGTGCCAACTTCATAACTACTATGTTGCCTTTGACTTTCTGGTTTTGGGACTCAGTTTTCTGGTATTTGAATAAATGTTCTAGCTATATTTCTTATGTAGAGAGCCTGTTACATTTTGTGATTAATAACCATATCAGCATACTTATAGTTACTGTAGACATTATGAATACTGCATTGTTGATACACAGTGTTAAAATATTTGTGTTGGAAAGATGGAACTTTGCCTTCAGGGGAACTTGTGGTTAGTAAAAGAGCTTTGTAATTTCCTGAAAACAAACCAGACTTTCCTCCTCCTGATCAACTATAGGATATCCATCCAAATACATGTTAAAATCTGGGCAATTGACTCCCTCCATTCACTTGTTCTTTCCTGTGTGTCTGGGTAGGTTAAAGTCCTTTAAGTGATTACAGATGTCTTCAAGGGAGGCTCTATACTGTTCTAGGGCTTGATGCAATTGGCACAATATCATTCATGAACAGGCACATCTCTCTTTGACTTGGTCTATTATGTATCCCATATATTAAAGAGGCAAAAACCTTTGATAAGCATACATCCCTCTATTCTATGCCTCATCTAGTATCAGATGATCATTGAACATTTTTTGTCATTATACCTTCCAAGAAATCTCAAATGATCTTAATGAGAGACACTTTGTTGTGAAAGAGTCTATAAAGCAAAATGTTATCCTTTGAATCGAATTTTTCTTTTGATAATCAACACATAATAAGCACCATGGGACCTTATATTCTCTGAATCTTTTAGTTAACTGTGTAGTGGTAAAGATATGGCCAGTTGTTGAACATTATTTGTGAAAGCCCAACTGTTCCCTCTTTTACAGCAAAACATTCTCCATCCATACATCAAGGATGTCTTCAATTCATACATAGGCATATCTCAGAGATATAGCAGATTCAGTTCCAGACCATTGCAATGAAGTGAATATGGCAATAAAGTGAGTCACATGAATTGTTTTGCTTCCCAGTGAATATAAAAGTTATATGTCTCGTAAGTGTGCAATAGTATCATGTCTAAAAAAAAACAACATACCTACCTTAACTAAACGTACATACCTTAACTAAAAAATACTTTATTGCTAAAAGTTGCTGACTATCATCTGAACCTTCTTCAAGTCATAATCTTTTTGCTGGTAAAGGGTCTTCAATGTTGATGGCCGCTGACTGATCAGGGTGGTGGTTGCTGAAGACTAGGGTGGCAAGTATGTAAAATAAGAAAACAATGAAGTTTGCTGTGTCTATTGACACTTCCTTTCATTTGAACACTTAGAGGCCATTGTAGGGTTACTAATTGCCCTACTTTCCATATCATTGTCTTAGGGAATAGGGAGGTCTGAGGAGAGGGAGGGAGAGAGGAACAGCTGGTCTGTGGGGTAGTCAGAACACATGTAATATTTATCAATTAAGTTCTCCATCTTATATGGGCATGGTTCATGGCTCCCCAAAATAATTTCAATGGTAATGTTAAAGATCGCTGATCATAGATCACCGTAACAGATATATTGGTAATGGAAAAAGTTGAAATTTTGCAAGAATTACCAAAATGTGACACAGAGACATGATGTGAGCATATGCTGTTGGAAAAATGGAACCAATAAACTTGTTCAATGCAGGGTTGCCACAAATCTTCAATTTGTGTCTGTGAAGCCCAATAAAACAAAGTGTGCCTGTATAGATGACTCTCACAGAGATTGTTTATGGAGGGGAGAATAAGTATGTAAGTCAGTAGTTACTGATATTCTTTCAGTCATATTTTTTATTTTAATAAGATTCAAGATTTCTTTGCATGCTGTTGTTGCAATTCCTTCCCTCAGATCCTTTCTATATTGGTCCTTCCATGGCTTCACCTTAAGCATTACTCTCCTCTCTGTGTATTCTTGTTACAACTGACCTACTTTTTCCAACTTTATTCTCTTTAGTTCCACATATACCTCCTTTATGAGCATATCTGAAGTTGTGATATTAATGTCCAAGTGTAGTGTTTCTACCATCTTTGGTGGGGGTGGAGGGGCAGGAGAGAAACTTGTTAAAAATTTTTTTGTAACTATTTCCCATTTTTCTTCTATTTATAATCCTCTCCTGTCTTCATCCTTGAATGTCCTTGGCATGGCTTTGCTTATTTGAATACCTTTCCAAGCTTTGTAAAAAAATTTTTTAAAATAATCTCCCACTGCATTTTTTCTCTTTACCAGACAATACTGCTCATAATCACTCATCATCTTTTTCCATAAATTGTCAAATCATCAAGCATTTATTAAATGCTTTGCTAAGTGCCAGACACTGTCCTAAATCCTGAGCATACAAGGAAAGGCAGAAAATGTTCCTGTCTTCTAGGAATGCACAATATAATAGGGGAACCAACTTGAAAATACTTATATATAAGTCATATATATATGTATATGTCTGTGTGTGTGTCACACACACACACACACACACACACACACATACATAGAGGATAACCTGGAGGTAATCTTAGAGAGAAGGGAGAAGGCAAGTAGCATTTGGGGGAACTGGAAAAACTCCTCGCAGAAGGAAGGATTCTACATAAGTCTTGAAGGAAGCCACATGGTTGAGACAAGGAGGGAGATTATTTCAGGCATGAGGGGCAGACAGTAAAAATGAACAGCGTCAAACAGTGTCTTGTTGGGGGGAAACAGTAAACAGATTAGTGTCTCTGTATCAAAGGATACATAGTGGGAAGTACAGTGTAAGAAGACCAAAAGGTCAGTGATGAAGGGCTTTAAAATCCAAAGAGATTTTTAATTTTATATTTGAGTTTGATCTCAGAGGTAATGGGAAACCAATGATGTTTTTTGATTGGGGGGGGGCGGGTAACATGGTCAGACCTGCCCTTTAGGAAGATCAATTTGATGGCTGACTGGAAAGAGGAATGGATTGGAGAAACACTTCAAGTACTGAGACCAATCAGAAGGTTATTATGATAGTCCAGGAGTGAGGTGATGAGGGCCTGTGCCAGGGTGGTGAGTTGTAGAGAAGGAAAGCAAAAATATACAAGAGATGTTCCAAAGGTAAAATTGACAGGTTTGGGCAAGAGATTGGATATCAGGGATGAGAGGGAGAGAGGGACAAACAGACAAACAGAGAGACACACACACAAAGACAAGACAGAGAAAGATAGAGAGAAAAAGAAAGAGACAGAGAGAGAGAGAGGGAGAGAGAGAGGGAAAGGGAGGGAGAGAGAGAGAGAGAGAGAGAGAGAGAGAGAGAGAGAGAGAGAGAGAGAGAGAGAGAGAGAGAGAGAGAGAGAGAGAGAGAGGGAGAGAGAGGGAGGGAGAGAGAGAGGTCAAGGATCAATTCTAGATTGTGAGCATGGGTCACTGGGAGGATGGTGGTGCCTTGATGTTACTGAGGTTAGGTCAAAGGGGCAGTTTGGGGCAAAAGATAATGTGTTCCGTTTTGATCAAATTGAGCTTAAGATATTTAATAGGTAGTTGGTGATTTGAAACTGGAGGTAAGCAAAGAGGTTCAGGCTGGATAAATAGACCTGAGAATTATCTGCATGAATGATAATCGAATCATGAGACCCTATGAGATTATCAAGAAAAATAATATAGAGGCAGAAGGAAAGAACCTCCAAGACAGAACCTTAGGGTTCACTCACGATTAGTGGGTGTGAGCTGGACCAAGGTTTTATGAAAGATTTTATGTTCTGGTCCAGTGTTTCTTTTGGTATCCGTATCTCTCCATTTGGTAAATCAGTCAGATGTTTGCCGACCAAGATATTTTCACGGCCCTTTTGATCTCCTTGCTGTGACCGTTAATTTGCAACAGTTAAACTTCTAGATGAAATTATTCCTGATGTTGTCAATGCCCTTTCTGACATTGGATATCAATGAGAGAGCAGGTTTGGTCCCATTTTGTGCCCCATTTTCAAACAGCACTTAAGCTTAGCAGAGCATTTTGCACGCATTTTTTCCATTTGAACCTCATTCACAACAATCCCACGAGGTAGGTACTATAGGCATCATTATCTCCATCTTATATATAAGGCTCAAAGATTCTGACATGGTAATTGTCAGAGGTGGGAATCAAACCCAGTCCTGCTTGATTACAAGTCCAGAACTCTTCACTGCACTATTCTGAACTCTGAAGAATCAGGCACCTGCTGATCACCGCTGACATCAACATTACTATGTTACTGTCGACTTTTATATACAGCTTCACACAATAGAACTTCAATGTGTCATGTATCACAGTCTCAGCAGAGACCTCTAAAAGGACAAAGATTTGATTTCCTTCTTGATGGAATTCTCAGGGAGCAGCAAGTCCTGGTTGGTGGGTCAGGGGACACTGAATAAGTGACAATATGAAGTGAATCTCATTATCCACCTTGGCATAGGGACAGAACAGACAAACCATGATGAGGATCAGTTACTGTGTTGGAAGCATAATCATCTGTGTGGTGGCCCTGCTCTTCTGAGTGCTGCCCTTGTTCATCACGACCGTTTACATCAGAAGTCTCACTGAGAACCGCTAAGATTTGGCATCACCTCCCACACAGACTGGATCATTAAGATCTAGGATTCAGTTTTTTTCTGAAGAGGAGATTTGAAAGCTGAGATTTCTGTTCTTTAATCTCCATATTTGGTCAGTCCTTCTGGAGGCTGTTACGCTGCTTGTTGAGTTTTTGGGGGAGGGTTATCCTTTTGTTTTTCCTTTACCTACAAGAAGCTATTCCTCTGGTGCTGTCTCTGCCAGGCTTCTCTAATCCCAAAGGTCTAAATCCCCAAAGGGGGGGTGGGTGGGTGGGTGGAGTAAAGGCTATTAAATATCTTGCCACCAAGAGTGGAATGTGGTAAGGTTACTAAGGTCAACTAAAGACCTTGTTAGGCAGGGTGGGTGGGGTTTTTTTTCCCTAAAAGGAAAATTTACAAAAATCTCTCAAAACTTAACTGGTCCCGGTGACTTGGGCTTAACCCGTTGACACTACTTCTTGATCACCTAAGTACAAAAGCCCAGCACTTAAGAAGTAAGGGACCAGGTGTACCATAATGGCAAATTCAGAAGCAAATGAACTGTGCCCAACTGAATCAAAGCTGTATCTTTGCTAAATATTTCCACTCTCCTTTTCTCCTTAATGCCTCTTCATCTACATTCCCCTAATTCTATCTTTCCGAATAGCAGGACAAGGCTGACAGAGAACAAGATGAGGAAATAACAGTAGAAAATCAAGTCATTCATAGGTTGGCACTGCCCCAGTTACTTATTCCAAGCAGCTGCATGGCTCATCTTCTCTAGTTTTGCATAATAGTTTTCTCATGTTTTAGGGTAAAAGAAAGTCATCAGCAAGGTGACTTTTACTCATTCTCTAGTCCCCCCAGAACCAGTGGGTGATAAATGACATGCATTGCTTACACATCTTTGCATGACTGACCATCTAGTCACCTTCCCATCCTCACTAACTCCCTGCCTCTGTCTGAATTTATCTAGATCAGAATTTAATTATTCCTTTACTGTCACAGTATGAAAAATCCTATGTATCAACCAGTGTGAATAAGTCAATAATTCTAATTTATCTGGAGGTTAGCACAAGGTGGTCTATTTTTAGTTTCTTTTTCTTGTAATAAGAGAGAATCAAATTGAATTAATAATTATTTTCTCTCCAACCCCCATCCTCCCTCCTAACTGCCAGTTCCTTACAATCAACAGGTTACATAGCCTGTGAGTTTTCTGACACTGTGTTTGACTTCCTCAGGTAGCCTACTTTCATTTATTGTTATGCATTCTCATTCCCCCAACACTGATAGCAACCCCTCTGTGCCTTAGCAGATGGTTATTCATGAATTATTCTAGAAAAAAAAGGTCATTGTCATTTTTGGGGGATAAGCCTCTGACCCAGTGGTTCTCAACCTATGGGTCGCACCCCCTTTGGGGGTCTAACGACCCTTTCACAGGGGTCACAGGAGTCGCCTAAGACTATCGGAAAACACATATTTCTGATGGTCTTAGGTACCGAGACACCGCTCCTCCCTCCATTCTCTCACATGCAGATACGTCCACATACCAATATTAAAGAGTCGCGGCATTAGGAACGTTTAACCACTTCTCTAGAGTGGTTCTCAGAAGACACATGCAACCCTTTCTATGACCCCTACTTAAAGCTTTTCTAGCTTGGTAGGGAGCCTGGATTTCTTAGGCATAGCCCTTGTGAACTCAAGATCTTCTCTATGCTGACCCGTCATAAAGGGACGTAGGTAGAAGCCTACCAGCTTTTAAAAATCAGCCAATGAAGATGCATCTATTAAGTGCCTTCTAAGTGCCCAGCACTGTGCTATGTACTGGGGATACCAAGACAAAAACAAAATGGTACCTGTCCTCAAGAATCTTACACTCCTTTGAGGGAGACAAAAAGAGGAACATTTCATTGGTGCTTTCTTTTTTTAGGTCAATAATGATAGTTAACATTTATACAGTGCTTATTATATGCCAGGCACTGTACTAAGCCTTTGACAATTATTATCTTATTTGATTTTCAAAATAGGAGTTAGGTGTTATTATTATCCCATTTTATACCTGGGGAGACTAAGGCAAACAGGGGTTGAATAACTTGCCTAGGGACATACAGCTAATAAGTATCTAAGCTAGATTTTAACTTAGGTCTTCTTGACCCCAAGCCCAGTATTCTACCCATTGCATCACCTAGCCAACACATTTCCCGAAGAATTGAGGAGAAAAAATGTCTTCCTTTTCTTTGCAGAGGTGGAGAGCTGTGGGTGAAGGACGTTACAAACCCTGTCAGACTTGATTGATTTATTTTGATGAACCTTTTTTTCTGTCCAGTTATTTTTTTATTTGAGGGGGAAGGCAAGGCAATTGAGGTTAAGTGACTTGCCCAAAGTCACACAGCTAGTTAAGTGTCAAGTGCCTGAGGCCAAATTTGAACTCAGATCCTGACTTCAAAGCCAGTGCTCTATTCACTGTGCCGCTTAGCTGCCCCTAAGAAATTTTCTTGGAGGGTGTCCAGTTTTTTTTAAGTTATTTTTTTTATTTTTGTCTAGTTTTTTAAAAAAATATTCTGTTACAGAGGATAGCCCTATGGGCAATGAAGGGGGGAAGTACATATTAGAAAGCAGGTCATTTTAAAACAAAAGACAGCAATCCAACTTTTAAGAAAGAGAAATATTTACAAGGAAGTAGGAAATGGTGTTTCAAGTGGTGCTGTGTTCTGGGTTATACTGAGCCAAGGAACAAAATTTCCAGTGCTCTAGGAGAGGAGGCACAGAGCGTTGTATTGACTAAATTTTCCAGAAAATTGCTGAGACCTTAGCTTACCTTTGGATTTGCTGATCTATCCACACAGGCTGAACTAGAAGGAAGCTTATAAGCTTTCCTATAGGAAAGAAGCATAGAATCATAGAATTTTAGACCTGGAAGGGCCTTAACAAATCTCCGTGCTCAAATCTTTTATTCTGTAGCTGAGACAAACCGAAGCCTAAACGGCTTATGGGTCTCGATCAAGGCCACTAACTCCAGCTAGTTGTGGCAGAGCTCAGATCACAGTCAAGACTTCTCATCTCCTAATGCAGCTCTTGATCCACTAACACTATGTTGTTTTCTAACACTTAGGTAGTTGGTGATTTGAAACTAGAAGTTAGCAAGGAGGTTCAGGCTGGATAAATTAGATGGTTTAATTTTATTTCAATAAAAACTCAATTTTATTTAAATAAAAACAAATTCACATGGAGAATAATGTGTGCTTCCCATGAAGGTTATGTGTGGATTTGTCTAGCTATGGCTTACAAGGAGATGTGAATAAATATCTCTAGCAAGGGTGGGGAACTTGTGGCCTCAAGGCTACATGTGACCTTCTAGGTTCTCAAGTGCAGTCCTTTGACTGAATCCAAACTTCACAAAACAAATTCCCTTGATAAGAGGATTTATTCTGTAAAACTTGGACTTAGTTAAAAAGTCACACCCAAGGACCTAGAAGGCCACATGTGACCTTGAGGATGCAGGTTCCTCACCCCTGCTTTAGAGTCTCTTCTCCCCCCCCCCTTTCCAAGGGAGACTTTTATTCCTGGTGGAGGAGAAAAGTAGATTAGGGCCATGACGCTGGGCAAACCACTATAGTACCTTTGTCAAGAAAACCCCAAATGGGATCACAAAGAGTCAGACACAACTGATAATGAATGAACAACAACTCTGTGTGTATATGTGTATACATATATACATATATAACTTCTATATACAACTATATACATATAAAATGAACAACTATATGTAATTGCTATATATAGCTATATATAATGACTGAACAATAACCACACACACACACACACGCACACACACACACACACATGTGCTATGCCCTTAATAGCAAAATAATACTCCTCGCTATATATGAAACCTTGACTCCACCAAATACTAGTTTCACAAAGACTATTACAAACAATGAATAGTGAATAAATCAAGCCAATAGCAAACAGAAATCAGAGAAGCTTATACAGATTAGAATATAGCAGCCAATACAAAAAAGTGAATAATCTCTCCCACTGGGAGGAAGATCACTGAGTTCAAACAAGACAGGGAGAGTCCCAGATCTCATCCAAGGGGAAATTCCTCAAAGTCTCTAATGTGGTGTCCTGAGAATAAGGACATAATTGAGATGCCAATTCCTCTACTTGTCAGCTTCTTCCTGGCATTTCCCCCTCCTTCCAAGTTCCCTTTCTCTGAAGATAGCTTGAAACCATCTGTGTCCTTTCTCAAAGCTAAAAGCCAGAATACCAAATATATCTCTTCTCCAATCTCTCACCATCTCTACCCCATTATGGAGCTTCAAGTAATCATTCTCTCCACCAATGAGGAGGGTGTTATGGAAATGCCAAGTATGAGCCTTGAATTATAGTGACATGCACTAATGACACTATTAAGACTGTGGACATCCTGATTCCCAAGTGAAAAGTTGGTGTATTTGATCCGAAAAGTAGTAGAAGGGAAAGAATGCTGAACTGGGCGACCAGAAGACCTGAGTTCAAGGTCTCACTCTGATGCATAACATGGCTGAATATAGGCAAGTCTTTTTCTGTCTCTGTTAGTTTCCTTATCCGTAAAATAATGAGGTTGCGATAGATAGATCTCTAAGGTCTCTTAGAGCTCTAAATCTATGATTGCCCATGTTTGCAGTACTCTCTTTTCACTTCTGTTTCTTTGAACGTCTGTCTTGAACTGTTCTCAGCTCAAATGTCATTTTCTATAAGGGGTCCTTCTCAGTCCTCTCACTCCCTGGAGCCTTACTCTTAAAGGTTACTTTGCATTGATTCTCTGTGAATCTTATATGTATGGATTCATGGAAACAGCAACTGTTCTTGCCTTTCTTTTCAGTCTCAGTGTTTAGCATAGTACTATGCACATAGTATATGATTAATAAATGGTTGTTACCTGATTGCTTGATCCGCTGATCCTGTGACATTACTCTGATTCACTACTGCTTTTGTGTCCTTGACTATTGGCTCTAACATTGCTGTGATCTATAACTCTGCTTTATTCAGGCTGTTCCTGGAAAATCTCACTTTCTACAGGAAGCTTTCCCAGACTCCTCTTAATTCTAATGCCTTCTTTATGTTAATTATTTCCTATTTATCCAGCATATAGCTTGCTTTGTATATATTTATTTGAATGCTGTCTTACCTATTAAGTTGTAAATTCCTTGAGGGCAGTGACTGTCTTTCATCTCTTTTTTTTAAATCTCTGGTGCTTAGCACAATGTCTGGAACATAATAGGTGCTTTATAGGTAGTTAGATAGATAGATAGATAGATAGATAGATAGATAGATAGATAGATGATAGATAGATATAGATATAGATATACACACAAACATATATATATATAAACATACATACATATATATATATATATATATATATAGGTTATGGTAAATAATATTTATCTAAAACCAGTAGCAAGCATTATCTGTAATAATGATAAGCTAGATGCCTTCCCAACATAATCATGGTGAAACAAGGATGCCCATTATCACCTCTGTCACTCAACATTGTATAGAAATGTTAGCTTTAGGAATAAGAGAAGAAAAAGAAATTGAAGGAATTAGAATAGGCATTGAAGAAACAGAACTATCACTCTTTGCAGGTAATATGGAGGTATACTTAGAGGATTTTAGTCAACTGAATGACTACTTGAAATAAATGCCAGAATGCACTTCTTCCTCAGCTCTTTCTCTTAGAATTCTTAACTCTTTTCAAGATTTGCCGTGCTGGGGCCTAGCCTGATTCTCCTTCAGTTGTTAGTTTCCCCATCACCACAAAATTATTTCTTATATATGTTTTGTTTACTTATTTTTACACATACTATTTCTCCAATAGAATGTAAGGTCTTTGAGGGCAAGGATTATTTAATTTAACAGCCTTCATTTAACATTTTCTGTTGTTATTTCTATTTACATTGTGGTAGTCATTGAGTATTGAAGTCATTCTTTTTTTTTTTTTTTTACTTCACTTTGACTCAGTTCATGTAAGGTTTCCCGTGCTTCCCTGTATTCCTTACATCCATGGTACAAAAATATTCCATTATATTCATGTACCACAATTTGTTCAGCCATTTCTCAACTGATAGAATCTACTTTGTTTCCAAGTCTTTTCTACTACAAAAGGTGTTTCTATAAATATTTTGGTGTATAATGAACCTTTCTTTCTATCTTTGATCTCTTTCAGGGATACGTTTAGCAATGGGTTTTCTGGATCTAAGGGGATAAATATTTCAGTCACTTTCTTCGTATAATCATAAATTATTTCCCAGAATGATTGTATCAATAAAATGTTTTATCAAGTGTGTTACTGTGCTCATCTTTCCATAACCCTTCCAATATTGTTTATTCTCATCTTTTGTCATCTTTGTCAATTTTCTAGGTGTGAGATGAAATTTCCAAGCTATTTTTGTTTGCATTTCTCTTATTAGTGATATGGAGAAGTCCATGAAGGGTTGCTCATGATTTGTAATTCTTCTTTTGAAAACTTTGTTCATATCTTTTGACCGTTTATGCATTGGGTAATGGCTTTTGGTCTTATATACGTGTGTATGTGTGTGTTGATTTCCTACATTCTCAGGGTATCTTCTGAACAGTAGACGAATATGAACAACAGTTTCAGTTGGCTTCAAGAAACTCTGCTTTCCATTTTGGACCTGCTTCTAAATGTAGCAGGATTTCTCCCACCACCTAATTAAAATGCTTTCTTGGAACAGCTGAAAGGCTAGGGAAGATGAGTAGCTTCCAATTTGTTCTTTTTTATTTCCTGGTGTTATCAGTAATCAGCCCCCTTCTAACAGGAACTGGAACAGACTGCAAAATCAGAGAGGAAGAACAAGGGTCACCAGCATTAGTTAAGGATGGTCCTTCTGCTATAGGTCCTAAGTGATGCTGATGTGTGTAATAAGACCTTCATGGTGAGGCCAAACTACAGTCTACCTTTCAGTATACTGGGCAACTATATCTATAAACACTATTCATAGCAGGGAGTCTATCCATTTAGAACAGTGGTTTTCAACCTTCCTAATGCCGCACCCTTTAATACTCACATGTGAATGTATTTGCATGTGGGTGGACCCACATGGATAGAGGAGCGGTGTCTCAGTTCCTAAGACCATTGGAAATATGTGTTTTCCGATGGCCTTAGGCGACCCCTGTGACCCCTGTGAAAGGGTCGTTCGACCCCCAAAGGGGTCACGACCCACAGGTTGAGAACCACTGGTTTAGAAGGACATTATCACAGTATCAGTAATGGTTCAAGCAGAAAATTCAGTCTAAGAAGATCATATGATTATAACTTTAGAGCCAAGAAGGACCCTTAAAAGTCATCTAATTTATTGTGTTTGTATTACAGATGAGGAAGTGGAGACTATGTCCAAATTTATACATCTGGTAAGTTAAAAAAATTAATGACTACATAAAATACTTCTCTTGAATGTTTCTGGCCTATGACATTTAAAATATTATAGGAAAATTAAAGAAACATAATGTTTCAAATAGTTATAAGCATGGTATGGTTAGGGTCTTCTTTCTTGAACTTCCCTAGACTGGAATCCAGGTCATCCTATGCTGTATTCAGCACTCTTTGTACTATACAATTCAGTGACATGTGGAATAATAAGTCATATAGGGAATATTTCAACTAGTTCATTTGGTTCCTAGCATTGCATTTTAGGAAAGATATTGACAAACCTGGATGTATCAATAGGTGGGTAAACAGGATAATAATCAGGCTGTGATCTAAGAAGCAATGGAAGGAACTGGGGATATTTAGTCTGGAGCAGAGAAAATTTTGAGAGGATAGGGTAGATAGATTGTGCTGCTAGTCTAGAGAGAGTAGGATGGGTTAGTGTCATGCTCTCATGAATGTATTTTAGTACTATAATGGATCTGAGATTTTATCAGTGGAGATACACTCTCCATTAAGGCAGCTAGGTGGTGCTGTAGTGGATAGAGCACTGGGCCTGGAGTCAGGAAGACTCCTCTTCCTGAGTTCAAAACTGGCCTCAGACACTTACTAACTGTGTAACTCTGGGCAAGTCACTTCACCCCATTTGCCCCAGTTTCTTTATCTGTAAAATGAGATGAAAATGGCAAACTACTTTAGTATCTTTGTCAAGAACTATTCAAATGGGATCACAGAGAGTCAGACACAAAAGAAATGACTGAACAATGAAACTCTGTCCATTGATGCATATTACAACCAATCAACAACTTCTCTTCTTGTGTGATTCTTATCCCTGTCAGTCTATAAAATGCTCCATAGAGGATTTACCCAATATACTAGAGGCATTTCTCTTTAGAGTGCTTCTCAATCTTTTTGAGGGGGAGAATCCTTCTTTAAATATCAATCATTTTTACTGATCCTCTACATCATAGTAGTTGTACTATTTGTTCCAGAAATGCATAATGACAAAATGGTAGTTCTTTGTGTACTTACGGATTTAAGGACCCTTGAAGTAACTCATTAACCTCCATATTGGGAAAGATTGTGCTACATCTTTTAATGTTTCATGGATGGAAGTATAGCAAGAAGCAGTATGATATATCAGATAAAAAGAAGCTTAGGAGTCAGAAGGACCTGAGTTCAAATCCTAATTCTGACTGATACTAGTTATGTGACTAAAGTAGCTAAGTCACAACCTTTCATTGCCCCTGGGCAATTCTCTAAGACTCTGAGTTGGATATCTGCATCAGAGGTAGAAGTTTCCAAACAAGAATTCCCCACATGAATAAAATCAGAAGATCATAGTATTATAGGATGTTTGATGTAGATCTGGAAATGACTTTTGAGGCCATCATACACAATGCTCTCATTTTATAGATGAGAAAAATGAGGCCTAGAGAGGTTGTTACACGCCAAGGATCACATAACCAGTGAGTGTCTGACACAGAATTTAAACTGAGGTCTTCCTGCTGCTAACAGTCTAGTCTAATTTAATGTCCTATCCACAGACTAAAATAAATTGATGCAACACTAGAGATGTCCATCTGTTATTTCTCATTCTTGATATAGTTGACTCACATCATTTTCTGTTCATACATACCCATGCTAGACATCTGCAATGAATCTTTCCATTGCCCTTTGAATCACCAACAATCTGATTCTTCTAAGATTATAATGTTTCATAGTTTCCAGCAATAGAAATTACCAGGAGGAAACTGAAATTTTGAAAGATAAGAGAAACTTAGCATCGTTGAAAATGCTGGGCAATTTCCCATTCCTGGAAGAGCACCTGAGTATGTATGCCTTCTGATGGAGAGTCTGTAACATTATTTTTCTACGTGAAGGGCATCACACTTATATAATTGCAGTTCTGTAGGGAAATGGATCTAGTCTTCTGAAGCCATTTCAGGAAATGCATATTTTTACATTATTTATACAATTTCTTCTTCATTTTATTTAGGAAACTAATTCTCACCATTTCCCATTTTGAGCAAATGCTATTCTTTCAGAGAGTAAAATTCACAACTTAGCAAAAAGGACAGAATACAAATCTAAACAGGTTCTTGTTGCTTTTTTTTAAAGTGTTTTTTTCTCATTTCTCAAATTTATAGGGAACTGAGTCAAATTTATCAAAACAAGAGGCATTCCCCAATTGATAAATGGTCAAGGGATATGAACAGGCAGTTTTCAGAAGATGAAATGAAAACTATCAATAATAATAGAAAAATGCTCTAAATCACTATTGATTAGAGAAATGCAAATTAAAAACTCTGAGGCACCACCCTCTTCCTATCAAATTGGTTAACATGACAAAAAAGGAAAATAACAAATGCTAGAGAGGATGTTAAAAAAGACACACTAATGCACTGTTGGTGGAGTTGTGAACTGTTTCAATTACTCTGGAGAACAATATAGAACTATGACCAAAGGACTATAAAACTATGAATGCCTCTTGACTCAGCAATACCACTACAAAGTCTGTATCTCAAAGACATCAGAGAAAAAGGAAAAGGAGCTAAATATACCAAAAAAAAAAAAAAACAAACGTGGCAGCTCTTTTTGTGGTGGCAAAGAATCAGAAACTGAGAGGCTATCTATCAATTGGGTAATGGCTGAACAAACCTGGAAAGACTTATATGAGCTGATGCAAAGTTAAGAGAGCAGAACAAGGAGAACCTTGTACACAGTAACAGCAATATTGTAATGATGATCAACTGTGCAAGACTTAGCTATTTTAGTCAATACGATAATCCATGACAGGTCCAAAGGACTCATGATGAAAAAATGCTATTCGTATTCAGAGAGAGAGAGAGAGAGAGAGAGAGAGCACTGATTAGTTCTGAGTAAAGATTAAAGCATAGTATTTTTTTAAAATTTATTTTTCTTGTTTTTTTTTGACACATGGATAATGTAAAAATGCATTTTGCATGACTTCACATCTATAATTGCTATCATATTGCTTACCTTCTCAATGGGTAGGAAATGGCTCTAATAGAGGAAAGGAGACAATTTGAACTAAATTTAAAGAATAAATATTAAAATACAGTATAATTTTTTTAAAATTTTATCATAAAAAGATTTTTTGATGCTCTTTTAAAAAAATCACCATGACTTTCCACTGAGTCCAACCACCTTTATACCCTTCCCTTATAACAAATGAATTGTGTCAAATGAAACAAATCAATACATTAGATTTACTGGGGGAAAAAAGTATAACTCATTTTGCATCTTAGTCTATCACTTTCCTGCTGAGAAATGAAAGAAATACTTCACAACTAGTCATGGTTGTTCATTGAATTGTTCAGAATTCAGAAGTTTTTTTAGTGTTGTTTTCCCTTATATTATTGGAATCATTGTATAGATTAATCTACTTGTTCTACTTATTTCATACCAGTTTTCCCAAGCTCCCCTGAATTCTTTGTATTTTTCACTTTTTTATGGTACAAAATATTATGTTACATTCAAATACCACATTTATTTAACCATTTTCACAATCCATGGCTCCCTACTTTCCTCCCAGTTCTGTGCCATTAGAAAAAGTACTTGGTTCCCTTTATTTCTATTTTCTTCCATTATTTCCATTCAGATTCTTAACATTTTATTTTTCTATATGAATCTTCTTATTTTGTTTCTTCCATATAAATATCAACATCATCATCATTTGTATTTATATAAATTGACCCCTTCATACTTTGAATTCCATGACACCATTTATGCACATTAACTCAAGTAGTATCACCATTTTTATTGTATTGACATTCTCCAACCATGAACAACTTTTCTTTTTTGTTTAGACCTGTGTTTTTAGTAGTGTAAGGAGCTCTCTACACTCTAAGCTTTCATGCTGCTTCTCTGTCTCTTGACTTTTCTTCTATCTGCCTGTCTCTTCTTATTTTCCTTTACTGACTAATCACCCATATTATGCCTTTAAATATGCGTGTTCCTCAAGGTTCTGTTCTTGGACATCTTCTCTTCTCCCTTTATACTCTCTTCCTTAGTAATCTCATCAACTCCCATGAGTTTAACTTTCATCTCTAAGTATATGCCTCAATATACAAACACACATACACACACACACACACACACACACACACACACACACACACACAGGCTTTTAGCCCAGCAGAAAAGGAGAGAAAAACCATTCCATCATATTTCCTCCAACTGTCACCTCTGAATCCCTAGGGATATTGATAACCTAGCTGAATCGGTGATGACCAAACTCCCATTCCATAATATCCTCCTAATCCCAGTGATTCTGAGCTTCTGACTGTTAATTCATTACTCAAGCCATATTCTCCATCCCCTACTGCCTGCTCCTTTATTCTCATATCTCTCACCCCAGTCACCCCCCCAATCCTCAAATGGCATGCCTCTGGAACTCCTCCATAGGTAACAAGCTTGCTTTTATATTAGTTCTTTTCCCTTCCCACTCTTTCCATCTTCTTGCATTCCTTGAGATCTGGCTTCATCCTGATGACACAGCTTCCCTAGCCACCCTTTCTAGCTTTGTTGCATTTTCATTCATATCCCCTGACTCTCTGGTAAAAAAAAAAAAAAGTAGGGGAATTGGAACACTCCTTGATCTCCACTGTCACTTTGCCTCAGTTTCCTCATCTATAAAATAGGAACTACATAGCCTTTGAGTTATCCTCTAATTCTCTACATATGATCTATGATCCCTAGTGTTTGTGTGTACATACTTGCGCATAGACAGTCCACACTTACAGCCTCACCTCATTACACTGATCCACTCACTTAATGTTGCCTAATATCCTAGAATCAAAGACTTAAAGCTGGTTGGGAAAGGACCTTAGATGTCATCAAATCCACCACCTACATACACATCTCCTTCCCCCCATTCATTGTTATCTAGACTCTGCTTGAAGAACCCAATGATCTTTCAGAAGCCAATCCATTTACATTTTGGACCACTCTGATTGTTGCATAGCCCCTCCTTGTATTGAGCTGAAAAATCTGTTCTGTCACAGTAAATATTTCTTTCTACTGGCACCTCAGTTAGGCCATTTTCACCAAGATTCTAACAGACAGAGGCAAGTCGCACATGCCCCATCAGGACATCAAAAGTCAATCTGCCTGAAAGTACGGACACCAGAAGCAAGTTGCATTCACAATGATTGCTCATGTCAAGATGGCAACTTACATGGACAAAGGACCTTTCTTAGAATAATTGTAGGATTATAAATCCAGAGCTAGAAAGGAACTGAGAGGACTCTAGTCCAGCCCCTTTATCTTACAGATGAGGAAATGGAAGCCCAGAGTGTTTTAGCCATTTGCCCAAGGTCACATAGCTAGTAAGGGGCAAAGCTAGGATTTGGATTCAGGTCCTGTGACTAAGTTCAGGATTCTTTCTACTACACCATGCTGCCTGCCGGTAAAAGTTCTCTATCATCCCTATTTGACAGGCAGAAAAAACAAGGTTCACACTTTCCCATGGTCACAAAATAAACAGGAGGCAGGGCTAGAATTAAAGTCAGGAAGATCTAAATATAAATCTTGCCTCAGCTACTTATTAGCCATGTGAGCCTGGACAAGTCACATAACCCCTCTGATACTCAGTTACCTCCTCTACAAAATAAAAGGGAGCGAATCAAGATAACCCCTGAGACATTTTCCGTCTTTCAATCTGTGATCGTATGACCTTGGGAAGGTCACATGGGCCAGGTAACTCACCTAAAAAATGGGAATGATAATAATAGCACCTGTCTCATAATAACGGTTCTTATTAAGAGAATCAAATGAGATGATGTAGGTAAAGTACTTAGCAAACTTTAATGTGTTAAATAAATGCCTCTTGTGGTTGTTACTGCTTAATCTAGGTCTTCTGGCTGACTCCAAGTTTACTGTCTTTTTCATCAGTTTTTACTGTCTCAAAAAGAGGGATCTGTCCGTATTACCTTAACATTATAGTCTGCCTTGGCTTTTATCTCCATTAGCAGAAAATTAAGGTAATGAGCATTATTGACTGGAATTGGATGCCTTTCTTATTGTTGACTTCAGCCCCAGAGATCCAATCACAGACCTTAGAGATGGAATTGAGTCACAAATTTTTGTTATTTTTTATGGCTTAATTTCAAGCTGACAAAAGCAAATAGATGACTCCCTGGATCCCCAGTCCTCATATGATCCTCCCTAGAGAGGCCCAGGTTGGGGTCCGAGGCCTCCTTACTAATTTTATATTGTTCCCCCTATCCTATTATCTAGATATGGCCCATTCAAGTGAAGCCCAAGTGACAACCAGAAAACCCACCTATGACATGCTATACTCAGCTATTTATCAGTCTGCTTAGTCAGCTACTTATCAGAATCATAGGAAGCTTTCCAGAATCAATATACACAAACATGATTTTATCTTCTTGAAAATGCAGTTAAGGAGAGAATACTGATGCCGAATTGCCCAGGTCCTCCTATGAATTCTAAGGGAATGAGATTGAGATTGTCCTCTGTAATGGGCACAATTGAACTTGCAGTGTCTTTAAGTAGACATATCTATCATCTCCTGCTTGGATTTGTTTCCTCTCCGTTCTCTGTCTCTGTCTCTAACTCTCTTGTTTCTGTCTCTATTTCTCTTTGTATCTCTGCCTCTATCTGTTTTTCTTTCTCCTCCAGCCAGCCCTTCCCTCTAATTTCCAAAGAATTTACACTTTAAGACCACAAAGGTTAGTTTTGTTCCATCCTACTTATTTTGGGGAATTCAGGGTAAATGACAACATGGGTGCCATTTTATTGGTTCTTATTGATTTCTATGGGGAAATAGGCAGAGTGAACAGATTTAGGAGGGGGAAGAGTTAAGATAGTCAGTCTTAGAACCTGAGCTGGCATTTCCTAGCAGTGTGATGTTGTATAAATCACTCAAATAGTCCAGATCTCAGCTGTCTCAGTGGCAAAACTGGAATGAGGAAGGGTGGACACTAAATTCTGAGGTCCATTCTAGGTCAGAATTCAGGATGTGATGATCATTTATCTTTCCACAATTCCCTGAATTCTCCCTGTTTGTCATTTTTATAGGGCAATAATTAATTATATTCATATACCACAATTGGTTTAGTCATTCTTTAATCATTAAGCATACATTTGCCTTAAGAAATAGTACTATACAATGGAACAAACAATGAATTTCCCTCACTGAACTTGGAGTTATGGAATCTGAATACAAAATCTTACTTTTGTCATTTTCCTACCTGCGTGACTCTGGGCAAGTCATTCAGCCTTTCTTGGCTTCAGTATCCTATCTGTAAAATGGAGGAGATATGCTAAATAACCTTTCTTCCCTTCTAGATATAGATCTGGAATTTCTCTAGTTCTTTACTACTATAAACAATTATAATTTTAAATATTTTTGCATTTATGGGATCTTTCCTTCTTCTGTCTCTTTTCTTCCAGAATGATGAACAAAATCACAGTTCCACTAATAAAATATCAGTGTAATGATCTTCTCACGGCCCTTTTGATGTAATCTTCAATGAAGGAAAAGATTTTTGGTGAATTATTCTGTGTAACTCCACCTTGAATAGCCCCTCTCAGATAAATTTTTGATGCTGCCATTTCCTTGAGAGAGGGGATAGATTCTTGGACACTGACAGTTATTATCTTTGAGGAAATGTATGTGAATCAGTGAATCACTCAGAGAAGACCAAGTGAACTTCTTTCCTAAGACTTGGAGAGTTATCAGTCTTACAGAGTCTGTAAGAGGTTACAGTTAACTGTAATGATAGAACATATCTGGAAAGAGTTGGAAGGTTAACTATCATCGTTGAGAGAAATTAAAGAGATATTTTGAGAGCAATGAATATAATTGCCATTTCAGAGGGAAACTGAATGAGCTGACCTGTATTTCATTCCCTAGAGCACCAAATTCTTGAACCACAATTCCAGTATTCTAGAGGAGTCAACAGTGACAGCTGGTGGTGAGAGAATTCTTGTTGATGACTTTGTCTTCCTGCTTTTGAAGAGCACAGAGGTGACCTTTCTCACAGCAGATATATTGTTGAAATATTTATCTATGTCTCAGCCTTATTTAATACTGTTAATAAATTACTTGGTCATTAATATGGCTGTTTTTCTAAGCCTATGAAATTGGAGCTCTAGATTGAGAATAAAGAGAAAGTTTATTGGAAAAGATATTTCTCTGATTTTTATAAACTGGGAGGGTGAGGAGCACAGAGTTAATTAATTAACCAACAAGAGTAATTTTGTATTTTTAAGTACTTTCTGTAATAATTTCTATTCACACCTACTAGATAATCTTTGAACCCTGGGAAAGAATGAAAAAGGTAATGAGCCAATAGCAGGCTGAAGGGTTGGGGCTTGGTACATTTTTCTCCAAGAAGACCTAAGAGGTACTATTTTCTTCTTGTCACATACAACCATGCCTGTATCCATGGCATAATTACAGGCCCATAAGCATTAAAACCTACTATTGCTTTCCACGTAGTGTTTCACAACTTTAGTAATGCAATGCTAGAATAGAGTTCCTACTATATGAGTCTATTCTCTTGCCACAGAACCTGCCTGTCTTGGCACCCACAGAGTTATTCCAGAGTAAACTCTTGTTATAACCCAGCTCTGTGATGGTTACCCCCCTGGGTCCATTCCTCTAAATCAGCTGACAGTCAGAGGGATGAAAGAAATCCTACCATGGGTTTCAGGAGCAATTTGCACTATTATTGACCTTTAAAAACAACAAAGAAGGTCCTCAAAACCATAACATAGCTTTTCCCTAAACTAATTTTTAGCCACTTGACCTTGAAATATATTAATGGAGCTCATAAATGCAAGTAAATGGTGCAGTGGATAGAGTGATGGTATTAGAATCAAAGACCTGTTCATATCCTGCTTCTGACATATACAAGCTATGTGTTTCCTCATCTGTAATGGGGATAATGATGGCATTTACCTCCTGGGGCTGTTGTGAAGATCAAGTGAGGTAATATTTGTAAAGTGCATTGCAAACCTGAGAGCATTATATAAATGCTCCCCATTATTACTTTTTTTCTTTCCTTCCTCTCTCCCCTGCCCTAGAGATGACTACTGTTAGACACAAATAGGTGCTTATGTATGTGTATACATCTATTTATCGTTTCTTTCTCTAGATGTAGAGAGCATCTTTTCCACATATTACTTTAAAATATACAAGGCACTTTCAATAGAACAAACTTATGAGGTAGATGGTGAAAGGATTTTTGTTTGGTTGGTTTTTTAAATCCCCTTTTTACAAATGAGTCAACAGGCAATAGATGAAGTAGCTTGCTTAGTCATCCAAGTAGGACATTTAAAAGTTGGCTCTCCTACCTCAGTTTAGTTTTTAGTTTAGTTTTCTTCATATTATTTTACACAGATGGAAAAGTGATTCTTAAACCATTTACCAGTTAGGGTGATGAAGTCCTCTTCTACTTTCTCTTAAGAACATAGTGGTTAGGTGACTGTATTATAATCTCAGGTTTATAAGTAGGAGAATTAAAGACTGAAAGTGCTCTGAAAATATGAGTTATTCATTTCTATTATTACTCATGGGTATAATGCTTGTTCTTCAGTCATTTTTCAATCATGTCCAACCCTTTGTGACCCTACTAGGGGTTCTTTTGGCAAAGATATTGAAATGGTTTGCCATTTCCATCTCTAGCTCATTTTACAGGTAAGGAAACCAAGGCAAACGGGGTTAAATGACTTACTCAGCATCATACAGCTAATAAATGTCTGAGGCCAGATTGGAGCTCAGGTAGACGAGTCTTACTGACTCCAAGCCTGGCACCCTGTCCATCGCACTACCTAACTGCTTATGGGTATAATTAGTTTGGGACAAAGAAGGCTTTGCCCTAGGGTGCTGAGATGGGAGAGCAAGAAATAGAATGAGGCCAGCCAAAAATTTTATAGAAGACTTCCGTGCCATTTTAGAGTGACAACTGAAGGCTGATAACCAGGACTGGAAATTTGTAGCTCAAATATTTCTTACCTAACTCTCTAAAATATATCCAAATCAAGAATCACACAAAATCATAGACTTAGAATTGGAAGGGACTAAGATCATTCAACTCAACTCATGCTGGAAAAGAGTATTTGCACTTCAATGTCTCTGAAAGGCAGCCCTATGTACTTGAGACTTTCAGTGAAGAAGTACTTACCATTTCCCCAAGATAGCCCAGTCCAATATCAGAAATCTATGGAATGCTAGTACCCCAAAGACTGACATTGAAAATCACCTAGAGGAAGATGGCAGAGAAAAGGCAGTGACTCACCTGAGCCCTCCCCAAAACCTTTCCAAATGCTTTAAATAATGCCAAAAAAGAATTCCTGGACCAGCAGAACCCACAAAAGGACAGGGTGAAATAATTTTTCCAATCAAAGACAACCTAGAAGGTCAGAAGAAAAGGTTTGTCACACCTGGGTGAGAGTGGAGTGTAGTCCAGTGCAAGTTGTGCCAGCACAGCCCTAGCCCCATCAAATCAGGAGCAGGCCTCGAGAACCCCTGAATTTGTAGCATCAGCAGCTACTTCTGGAACTCTCAGTTCACAGATGGTAAGAGGGTCAAGTAACTGATCAGAAGCAGATTATGGGGTCTCTAGGCAGGACTCTTGCTTTGCCCATACTCAGTCACAAGCCTGGATGAGGAGGAGCATTAGAATAGCAGAGCTTGCAACCACAGTGGAGAGGAAACCCTTCTCATAGTTCCAGGTCAGAAAAGAATGCTTGTGGTCACTCACAGAGCAGAGCATTTGCCAGGAGAGTAGTAAATTCACCTCTCCTTAGATCATACCACCGTGAAAGAACTGAAAGCTTTACAGGTCCCTAGAAGTATCTCTGAAAACAGTTGCACAAAATCCCTGAAGCTTGGGACAGTGCCCCCTACATCCTGGAAGCAGAGCACGACTTTAACAAAGAGCAAATAACAGGAAAAAAAAATTTCTGATTATAGAAAGTTACTATGGTAACAAGGAAGCTCGAAATGCACACAGAAGACAATGAAGTCAAAGCTCCTGCAGCCAAAGCCTCTAAGAAAAATATGAATCACTCTCAGGTCATGGAAGAACTCCAAAAGGATTTTGACAATCAAGTAAGAGAGGTAGATGAAAATTTGGGAAGACAAATGAGAGTGATACAAGAAAATCATGAAAAAAAAGCCAACAATTTGGTAAAGGACACATAAAAAAAATACTAAAGAAAATAACACCTTCAAAAACAGACTAGATCAAATAGTAAGAGAGGTACAAAAACCCAGTGAGGAGAAGAATGCATTGAAAAGCAGAATTGGCCAAGTGGAAAAAAGAGACACAACAATTCATTGAAGAAAAAAACTCCTTAAAAAGTAGCACTGGGATAGCTAGGTGGAGTAGTGGTTAGAGTGCTGGAGCTGGAGTTAGGAAGATGAGCCTTCTTGAGTTCAAATCTGATTGTCAGATGCTAATTGTGCAATTAGCCCTGTTTGCCTCAGTTTCCTTTCCTGTAAAATTAACTTGGGAAGGAAATGGCAAACCACTCCAGTATCTTTGCCAAGAAAACCCCAAATGGGGTCATGGAGAACTGGACACAACTGAAAAACAATGGAACAACAAGATTTAAGATTTGTAAAGCCCTCAATAGACATAGCATTCAATCCTCACAACAACCCTATGGCTGGTACAATCTTTGTTGGTAATTTGCTTGAGATGACTCAAGTTGATTGCTAAATTTTCATCACAAGCATTTACACCCTAAAATCAACAAATGCTCCACACCAGAGCTTGATTATGGTTTTATTGATGACCTAGACTTAAGAAAATGATGGAAAAATGTTAATAATAAATATTAAGTTTATCAATGTTCTGTGCACATTTTGGAGAGCTAGCTGTTAAATATTTAGCAACATACCCCATCCCTGTTTAATAGATAAGGAAACTGAGGATAACAGAGGTTAAGTGACTTTCTCAGGGTCATACATCTGAGACAGGATTAGAATTCAGGTCTTCCTAACTCCAATATGCTGCCTAATTATGCCAAATATTCTACACCTAAGTCATATGAATATGGCAGTTGTTTGAAAGGGAACATAAAATTTCCCATTCAATTGGTCACAAGGGATCTAGAACTATAAATTACATCATATATATTAAACTACTAATTATATAAGCCTGAGGAATAATTTTGTACCATATCCTAAAGTCACTCAGAACCCAGGCCAATGAGGTTTTCCCTTTGCACAACTCTTGATTCAATTGTCTATAATTGGGTGACTGGTTCATAGCCACTGAAAGAATCTCTCAGGTGATGTGGGAAAAATTAATAAATCATATAATATGTTTTCTGGTAAAAGATAAAACCATCACTTTGTATTTCTATAAGCTTATAGAAAGCAAGATTCAATGAGCTAGGTGGGGGCTGCTATTTTTACATCACCTCATGTCACCTGAGAAAACCATCAAGTACACTTGTGACCAGGACCACTGTCATACTATTGAACAATTTAGAAGTAACTCAGCAGAGAGAACTTGGGTTCCAAGGAAGGGTTGACGCCTACTGTAGGCTTCTTTCCCCTCCCCAGCTTTGGTTATGATTCCTGCCTTAAGTCTTCACAGATTCGTGGTTGAGAGGGAAGGTACAGCCTACGACACAAGGCACTCCCTAGCTGGCATTTGGATGGCACAATAGGTATAGTGCTGTATTTGGAGTCACATTAAATGCTTAGTATGTTTGGGGGGAAGGAAAGAGGAAAAAAAGAAATTTACATGATGACTTTATTACATATTTAAAAGGAATAGCAAATTCTACATAATAGACTTGCAGTTTCATGTACAATCTTTTTTAAAATTATACTATGTTATTGAAATGCTTGTTTTATTCCATAAATTAAAAATGAAATCAATAAAAAAAATCAAAAAATGTAAAATGCTTAGTATGTGCCAGGCACTGTGTGTTAAATGCTAGGGATACAAAGAAAGACAAAAAAAGTTCCTGCCCTCAGGGAACTCCTAATCTATTGGGAGAGACAGACAACTTGAACACAATTATATACAAACAAATATATTCAGGATAGCTAAGAGGTAGTTCCAGAGGGAAGCACTAGCATGGAAAGGAATTGGAAAGACTCCATGAGATTTTAAGTGAAACTTGAAGAAAGCCAAGGAAGCCAGAAGTCTAAGAAGAAAAGGAGGGAGAGCATTCCAGGTCTGAATGTCAGCCAGTAAAAAGGTAAACATTCAAGAGAGGGAGGGACATGTGTGAGGAACTGTAAGGAGGCCAGTATGCCTGGATCATAGAGTACATGAAGACATGTAAAATATAAGAAGGCTGGAAAGGGCCAGATCATAAAGGGCTTTAAAAGCCAAATAGAAGATTTTACATTTGATTCTGGAGGTAATAGGAAGCCATTCAGGTTGATTGACTAAGGGAGTGACATTGTCAAGCTGACTTTTAGCAATATCAATTTGACAATTGAATGAGGGTGGGGAGAGACCAGTCAGAAGGCTAATTCAATAATCCAACTGAGAGGGGTGATGGGAGCCTTTAAGAGGGTGATCGCAAAGCCAAAGAAAAGGAGGGAGAATATACATGAGATGTCATTGTTGTTGTGTTTGTCCTTTGTTTTCAAAGAGGACCATGACATCAGGGAGATGATGACATGATTTCCATTTGTCTTTGATGTGAGTAAGGGAGGGCTGTGCAAGGTCACCTGTCTCACTTTCTCCTCCAGGGCCATCTGGGTTCAGTGACCAGATATTTATGAAGGTCAGGACATGAAAACAGATTACACATGAAGGGTGAGAGTGAGTAAGGAGTCAAGGATGTTGCCGTAAGTTGTTAGGAGGATGTTTGTGTCTTTGATGGTGACAGAGGAATTAGGAAGATGGGAAGGTTTTGGGAAAAAGCTTATGAGCATGTTAAGTTTATGATATCTACAAAGCATCCAATTTAAGATGTCCAACAGGCAATTGGAGATGTGAGTTTCAAGGTCAGGAGAGAAATTAGGGCTGGATAAATAAATCTGAGAGCAATCTGTACAAAGATAAGAGTTTATGTATGAGCTGATGAAATCGCCGAGAGAGAAGGTATTGAGGGAAAGGAATAGGATTGAGAAACATAATGCATAATGCAGTAAATGATCATGATCAGATAAAGGAATTTCAGAGATCAAGAAAATGGATATAGAACACCAACCGCTCTCTATATCTTCCAGGATCAAACATAAAATCATCTGGCATCCAAATTCCTTCATAACCTACTTCCTCACCTTTTCATTCTTATACCTTATACCTCCCTTCCCATTCTCCATTTCACCATGTGCTCTGATTCAGTGGCTTACCTCCTTACTGTTTTCACACAAGACAGCCCATCTCTGAATCCTGGGCGTTGGAAAGACTCAACTCTCTAAGCCTCAGTTTCCTAATCTGTAAAACAGGAATAATAATAGCACTTCCCTCACAGATTTGCTGAAAATGAGATGACATATAAAAAATACTTTGCAAATGTAAAAGTACTATATAAATGCTGACTATTACTATTAATATTATTATCTGAATAATTCACTTCCTGTCTAATAACATTCCTCTCTCTCTAAGGGAGTGACATTGTCTCTCTCTCTCTCTCTCTCTCTCTCTCTCTCTCTCTCTCTCTTTCTCTGTTTCTCTCTCTCTCTCTCTCTCACACAGACACACAAACACACACAGAAAGCCTCTCTTCTATGTTTGTCCATGCTCCTCTTTCCATATGGCCCCACTCTCTCCTTCAAAAACACATACACCCAAAAAAGAAGGGGAAAGCTGAGGCAACCCTAACCTCTACCCAATCTCTTACCTAGGGATTATTCAAATGAATTCTTATTTGGTTACTTGGTGTGTTCTGGGAACAGGATCTGAACATTTTGATTGAGTATGAGGTTACAAGTGGGAGCAGACATGGGAGAGAAAGGCAGTGAAAGACAGGTGGTAGGGCCCTTAGCACACTTCTCCTGCTTCCTAATTTTGCTTAGACTTGTTTTTCTGCTCAAGAAAGTAGTGCAAGAATCAAGCTACAGAAAAAGAGCTGAAGAACCAGATGGCTGAAAAATGAGACATTAGATGCCTTCTTCACCATTTTTCTGTGCTAGTAACTATTTTTGGTCAATTTTCAGTGCTGGCAACTTCTGAAATTTTAGAGACTTGCTCCCCCCAACTGGCCACCTTCCATTGTGATAGTTCATTGAACTTTGCAAGTCACTGGTGACAAATGGTGGAAACAAAGGAAGGAATTTATTATGGAATATCCATATTTCCTGGATTCCCTCCCCCCACCATGAACAACCAATGCTGTCAATGATGAATCGTATCCCCACCTTTTCACAAGTTCTTAGAGTAATCTTGTTAACACTGGACTCCTTATTGAGGTACCCTTCAAGTATTGTAGCTATTGAAAATAGCCCTATCAAAAAAGGACAGATGGGGGCTCAGCGAATAGAGCATTGGGCCTGGAATCAAGAAGATGAGTCTTCCTAAGTTCAAATCTGGCCTAGGACACTTACTAGCTTCATGACCTTAAGCAAGTCACTTAGCCCTGTTTGCCTCAGTCTCCTCGTCTGTTTAAAGAGGTGGAGAAGGAAATAGCAAACCAATCCAGTATCTTTGCCAAGAAAACCCCAAATGGAGTTGGACTTGACTGAAAAACAACAACCACCTATGCAAAAAAGCTACATCTTGACAAGTTACTAAAGGGCTTGCTTGAAGACTGTAGATGAATCTTCATCATCATCTAAAATATTTGTTGGCGACCCCTAAAAGCAGAGTATTGTCTTATCCACTGTGTTGTGCTGGTTGACAGAGGCTGACAGCCTCACCCCTGAGGAAACTTGTAAGTGTGGTTTTTGTATATGTTCTTGGCCTCTTAACTTACATGGGCTTTTTTCATCTAAAGGTTACTTCCTTCCTATAGAGAAGAAAAGAAGTTTACCCTTGGCAGGCTAGTTATGACTCATGAAGTGGCCCTGGCTCAAAACACTAACTCAGACAATGACTTTAAGAGGGAAACTTGGCAAATAGTGCAATGGGAAAGCATTAGTTTTGTAATCAAGAGACTTGGGTCCTCGTCCCAGCTGTTCCATTAATTTGCTGTGTGAGATCAGTGAAATCGCTTTACCCCTCTGGGCTTCAGTTAACTCATCTTTAAAACAAGAGAGTTAGACTAGATGACCTTCAGGTCCCTTCCAGCTTGGGCATCCTATTATTTTTTTGTGTTCCTTTGCTTCTTGGTAGAACCTAGACACAGCAAAGAGAGCTGCTTGTAGGATACAAATCTAGGCTTTTAGCTCAACCACAGCTGCAATAGGGACCAGGTGGCAGGAGCTGGACCATGAGTCAGGCAGTAGCAGGCTAGAGGTGGTGATGCCACCAGCTGGTGCTAAAAAAATAAAAAGACCCAAGGTTGCTGATACACAATCAGCTCATAACCTCCCCCACCTTCCTTCTACTATCACCAAGGCAACTAGGGTAGGATTAGGGCTGCCTGGCTGCCTGGCAACAACATCAGTGGGAAATGATCTCCCCTTCATCTCAAGTCCTAGAATGACTTTTGTCTTTACCACTCGTTCTTGTTTACTGTCTTTTAGTACGCTATTTTTCCTTCCATATCTGTGTGATTCATTTCTCCAACTCCTATAAACGTCTGGAGGCAGGGATGGGATATTATCTTATATGACCCATACTGAATAATATAGGTATATAGATGGATAGATGAATGGACAGAAAGACAGACAGACAGACAGACAGATAGATAGATGGACAGATAGATAGACTGACAAAACAGACAGATGGATGGACGGAGGGACAGACAGAGATAGATGGACGAACAGACAGACAGATGGATGGATAAATGGATAGATACTCTTTATTAATTGCTTACTATGCATCAGGCATTGTGGGTCATAAGATCTTAGAGCTGGAAGGAAGCTTAGAGATTATTTCGAGGAAGCTAGCTAGCACAATGGATAGAGCACTGGGCCTGGAGTCAAGGAAGACCAATATTCAAATCCAGCTTTAGACTCTCACTAACTGTGTTGTCCTGAGCAAGTCAGTTAATCTCTCTTTGTTTCAGTTTCCTCAGCTGTGAAATGGGAATAATAATAGCACCTATCTCCCAGGGTTGTTGTAATGGCCAAATGGCATATTTATAGAATGCCTGACACATATAGGCACTTAATAAATACTTATTTCCTTCCTTCCTTATTCAATTATCCTGTACTTATACTGTCATCTCAGCTCTGTTTTCCAAATTCCTACCCATCCTTTAAGCCCTAGCTCAAATGCCACCTTCATAAAGCATTTTTCCACTTCCCCAAGGTGGAAACAATTTTCCTTTGCTCTGAAGTTACATTGATATTTATATAACCTTCACAATCTGCCTTGTGTTGTAGTTATTTTAGGGTTATTAGGATTATTCCAATTAGTTTACCAGGGAGATGGTGGTAAACTCTTTGTTTCATCCATCTGCCTTAGTGATACAATTAAATCATGAGGGTCTATCCTCATTCCTGTATGTGGAATGAAAGCTTCATCTCTACACGTACACAATTTGTAACCATATATTAAGTTACTGGCAGAATACAACTTCCCCAATACCAAACATAAGCTGCTGTGAGTAAACAACATAGGCATTCTAAGGCCCAGAGACTGAACTAATTGACCTCTCAAAAGCTGTCCCATCTGAATAGTTTTTTTCATCTTTCTTATACTTAAAATGCTGAGATTATTTAGCAGTCCTTAGTGTACAGGTGATGTGTCTAACGTCATGATCCCATGTATTCCTTTGATCCTCAGATTTTGTAATTCTATTAGAGATGATAATGAAACACAATACAGTCAGTTAACAAGCTCCTATGATCCAAGGAAATGAGGTCCCTGCTAAGCAAATCCAAGTCTAGAAAAGGGAAATACGTGGTAGTGTTCTTACGTTAATCATCCCGGAGAAGTAAAACAGCTGCCCCTTTGGGTAAATGATCCCAGATGTGGTATGTCAGTCCTAAAGAAGACTCTATTATCTCAGAAGGACCCAAAATTCTCTCCCAGCCTTGGGGTCTAAGATGTATCTCAACCCAAGATTTTTTTGTGTGTGTGATAGCAAAATGAGGCTGAGACTGGATAGTATTTACTCATAGAACTTTATTATGGCTATACATGAGTCTGCACAGAGGGTGCCACCCTGAAATGGTTTTTTGTTTATCTAGTTTCTGACAGGTTCCACACTCATCAGGAGCAGGGAGGAACAGTTTCAGAACCTTGCCCAAAGTTCTCAGCCCCTTATGGCAAGTCCTCTTCCTGCTAAGAATGGCCCGCTCATTACTGCCCCTACTTATCTTTTAGGCTAGTTTTGGCCTGATCTGATCTAAGAGTTGCTGAACCTGTTCCTTCTTTTAATCACTATTTTCGCTCTTGGACTGAAGCCGATGCCTTAAATTGTCCCATTCTTTGGAAGGGTCATTGGTTTACTTTACCTCTCTGGGTGTCCTATCACTTCCATTCCCCTTGCACTTATTTTCACCTGCCTTCCTATTGTGCTAACTTGACCAGCTTAGCATAGCAACTACCCCATCATGCTCTTTGGTATCTAATGGTAGCCATCTTCAAGGGCAGGGAGTGGAGAGGAGGGAAGAGAGTAAAGGAAAAGAAAAGTAATTGACATGATAACTTTGTTATATATTTAAAAGAGGTATCAAGTTGCACATAATAGATTTGCAGTTTCACATGCAATTATTTCTATTATAATGTGTAATAGAAATGTTTGTTATATTCAATAAATTAAAAATAAAATAAATTTTAAAAATTGCTAAATGTAAATAAGCCCTTCCTGAGGACTGCTTTCCACAGTTTTTGATAATCTGTAATAGTGATAAACAATTCATCCTGTAATATGTGTGTGTGTGTGTGTGTGTGTGTGTGTGTGTGTGTGTAATGTACTTCCCTTAACAGTAACAAGGAAGTTCAGAAGAGGGGAGGGTTTTAGGGGAAAGAGAATGAGTTTGATTTTGGATGGTTTGAGTTTAATATGCCTATAAGACATCCAGTTTAAGATCTTCAATAGCTAGTTGGAGATGCAACACAAATTGGCTTTGAAGTCATTACAGTAGAGGGGTCCCAATAGTATTTTTTAGCAGTGTTAGGATTGTTGGAATAAGTAAGCACAGCCTGCCCCCAAAGGGACTGTGAAGAGGTCAACACTGATTTTAACACTTCAATTTTGGTACGCTGAGATAAGAACAGCAACCACAAAGTTTCCCTAATTTACAATCATGCTGGGTGTAGGTGGGCATGTGTGGGAGCCTATCTGATGTATGGCTTCCCATTGGATGGAGCACATGAAGATAGGGATAATGACTGATAAATAGAAGCACAGCCTGGGTTGTCTAAAAAACAGCCTCTCTCAGGAGGTTTCACTGGTGCCCTAAGGGAGTGACTGAAAAAAGCATAGTAATTATGAGCAGACAAGATAATGGGTATGATCTCCTTGCCTCATTAGACAGTCTGTGTTATACAAGGTTTACCTCTAAATTGATGACCCTATGATGCCAAGGTTGAGTTTCACCTGTATACCAATGCAGAACATCAATAAAACAACTATATTTTATGTGCCAGCAGTTAATTGGCACAGTGGATAGAGTGCCAGGCCTGGAATCTGGAATACTTGAGTTCAAATCCAGCCTCAAACATGTATTATCTGTGTGACCTTAAGTGAGTCACTTAGTCATGTTTGCCTCAGTTTCCTCATCTGTAAAATGAGTTGGAGAAGGAAATACCAAGCCACTCTAGTGTCTGTGCCAAGAAAACTCCAAATAGGATCATAAAGGGTCAGACATTACAGAAATGACTAAACAACAAATGCTAAAAATCCTAAATGTTGTCATACTTAGTACCATCATTTTATAGAGAGGCATACCTTTGGTTAGAGAGAAAAGAATTGTCCATCAGCAAAAGTGAACTAATTATAAAAGCACACCTTTTTTCCCCAATATAAATGGTTTCCTTTGGAAATTCTTATATTTTATTTTGTGCTTTTATTTTTTTTTTTGCTTTTTTTTTTTTGGAGGGGGTGAAGATAGGGCAATTGGGGTTAAGTGACTTGCCCAAGGTCACATAGCTAGTTTTTGTGGTAAGTGTCCGAGGCTGAATTGGAACTCAGGACCTCCTGCCTCCAGGGCTGGTACTCCATTCGCTGTACCACCTAGCTGCCCGTTTTGTGCTTTTAAAAAATGTTATTCCAAAAAAGTATCTATATGTAAGGGTCACAAATAAGTGCCAGATTGCAAATGGTAATGTTAGGACACAGGGATGTGCTTGAGGCCCAGGAATTAGTTGGGTCACGTGGAAGTCAGAGCATATTGCACCGTTCCTGGCCAGGGGATATTGCATTGCTCCAGACTTTCTTGTGTGGGGTACCTGAGGTTCCCAACTGATGTCTCCACACCCTGGGCTCTTCATGCCATTATAATTACAATTCCCTTTCACAATTTACCTCCCCTCTCTCAATCCTGCTCAGCTGGGCTGTGTCACGTGCGGGGTGTGGATCTGGGGTAGATAAAAGGATCCAAGCCTTGGAGGGGCGGGGGGCCTTAGAGTCCTGCTGTAAGGCTTCCGGGTATAACATTAATAAACCCTCTTAAAACATCTACCCTCCAGTGTTACTTTCATTAAGGAGAAAACACCAGCGTTGTCTCCATTGTAAAGGTAAGTACCTACTGCCCCTTAGGGCAGGACTGCAAACCCTGACATCCATAGGCTTTGCCACACTTGCAATGGGGTCCATGACTCAAAAAAAAGTCAAGAGCCCCTGCTTTTAATGATTCCATTAGCACATATAGGCTAGAGTACATGTGGTGGTGGTGGTGGTGGTGATGGTGGTGGTGGTAGTGGTGATGGTGGTGGTGATGGTGGTGGTGGTGGTGGTGGTGGTATAACTTCAGTTGTGTTTGACTCCTTGTGACTCAGTATCCTCTGCCTCTCACTAGCCTTCATGGTCCAGTGGGGCCAAGCTGGATCACTGAGGTTGCTGCTCCTGCAGTCTCTTCCAGTATATCCTATCCCTGCTGTCATTCCAACCTCTTGTTACAACAAGTAGTGAGTTGTGGAGGAGGGAAAAGTAAAGGAAGGATGAACTATCTTCTGCCTTGGGAGTCAACATTCAATCAAAGAGCTAAAGAAGAGAGGAATCTATAGTAGGGCATTAATACACCAAGTTATACTAAGCCTGAAGGAAAGAGGACTAGCATTCAGTCAGTCTTTCCTCCTGAGAAGTTATTTGGGGAAGGGAATGGATAAATGAAGCATTTATTAAGCCCTTACAACACTGTGCTAAGCACTAGGGATATAAGGAGCTCAGATTCTAATTAGAGAGACAATACATTAGGGAAGATTTCAACTTCAAGTCAGTTATAGTCAATAATTGCTATGGTGGCTGAGCTATAAGCAGGTCTGGTAGTTTGGAGGACAATGACATTACCAAGGCTCTTAAGTTCAGGATCCTAGGATATCTCAATTAGTAACTGAAGAAAGATGGTGGTCAAAGTGGTGATGATCACTCAACTTACATGGGGCATATTGCCTCTTTTGGGGTGTTCTGCTGCCTCAACTAAGCTGATTTGCTTGTTCTGTGAGTGGCAATTGGCATATCTGGCCCCTTCTCCACAAGAGTCGCTTATGGCTGGCCCAGAAGCAAGACAGGTAATTAGGTGTGGGTATAGGGGGTGGAGGGGAGGGAAGGACTGTGACTCCAAGAGCTACTGTACTTGTTTGCATGTTGGTACCAGTTGCTGAGCAGTTGTTACTGGTAGTAAAGATGATTTCTTCTACACAATGATTTCTCCTCAATACTGGTTATGGGAGCTGGGTTGGACATAGGTCCAATTTCTCTTCAATACTGGTTTTGGGAGCTGGGCTGGACATAGGTCCAATGGCCTGAAAAACAAAAGTAAAAGGTATGGAACATCTACATCCCAGACAAGCAAAGCTCCTAAATAAAAGAACCAAGGCTAGGGAAAATAACATTCCTCAAATTGGGATAAAGCTGAGGTGTCTTTGAGGTTTAACCCCAAGGGTAGACCCACAATCAAAGGGGAAGGAGTCAGAAAGTGAGTTATAGGGTAATGATTATATATAAGGGAAAATACCAAAAGAACTAAAGAGGTCAGAATGAAGAATGCTCAGTTAAAATCTTAGAGCTTAAATCAGTAGATAAGACCCTAAATCAGAAGGGAAGTTGGCTACCAAAGCATCTAAAAGAATGCAAAAAATGTTGCAAGAGAAAAAAAATTGAGCTAATGCCTGATGAATATAGAATCTCATAGATTCCTAGGAGAGTAGGGTGTTCTTTATTGGTAAAATAGAGAAACAAGTATCTTGAGAGAAGTTAAAAGAGAATAAATGGCAGAATTTGTGCCCTTCACAGCAGAAATAATTAACAACATATAAAAACTTTAATCCATTGTGGCAAGTCTCTCCAAAAAAGCAAAAGAGAAAACAACAGATCATTAAACAAGTATAATGAAGTAAAGAACAATCTGGGAGAAGAAAAGCAAAATACAACAGAATTAAAAGAACATGCTATCTCTATATAAACTATAAAGCCAATAGATCTTGAAGATGGAGGCAGAGAAGCAATTTAAGGGTAGTAGGCCTCCCAAATTCAAATGTGAGAAAACTTCCCAGAACTTCTGAAGATAGTAAACAAAGCACTAAATTAAAAAAAATCCGTAGTACATCTTCAGAGAAAGGAAAGCTCTAGTAACTACATACTGTAGGCTTATAATGGTCATGCTTGGCCATGAAGAAATGAGAAAATATACTTCCTTTCCCTTTTGGAGGTAGGGACCATCATATATATTGTCAGATGCAGTTAATATGTTGGTTAGTTTTGCTGAACTCTTTTATTTCTTTTTCTTTTAAAAAATATTTGTTATAAGGAATGATTCACTAGGTGGGTGAATATATTAAAAATGAGGGTGATGTAAAAGCAAATTTTTAAAAATAAGGTTGTTTTTTTTTAAAAAAGAATAGTTCTAAAATTCTATGGCAGTGGCTTACCCAAGAGAGTCAGAAAGTCCTCAATTCTGACAAAAGAAGCAAAATGATTTCAATGAGGAAGTAAAGGAGGAGCTGTCTGGAAAGGCCAATATGGAGGCACAAGGAACTATTCAAGTAATTTAATGTGTGTGTGTGTGTGTGTGTGTGTATGTGTGTGTGCATGTATGTATACAGATAGAGTGACAGAGATACAGCAACAAAGAGAAAAACAGAAACAAAGAAAAAGACAGAGAGAGGAGAGAGAGACAGAAAGAGAGAGGAGAGAGAGAGAGAGAGAGAGAGAGAGAGAGAGAGAGAGAGAGAGAGAGAGAGAGAGAGAGGAAAGAGAGAGAAGTAGGGAAGGGAGGGAAAAGACAGGAACTAGGATAAGAACTGAAAGTGAATAAAAAAAGAGATAGATTCCTAAATTGGAGTCTGAAGCCAAATGCAACAAAAGGACTTTATTTTAGCTGTCTTGAGAGGAACAAGAATGTCAAAGGGGACAAGCAGGCAGCACCAATTAGGTTGAACTAAGAATAAGAGACAACCATGGAAGCAGTAACTTTCCAATTCCTGTTTTGCTCCTATCTTCTTTATGAAGAAGAACACTCTTTGGACTGGGAAGAAGAGAGAACATTTTTTTAAATGTTTCACACGTAGTGGAAATCCAAGTGAGGAAAGAGTGAAAGAATACTGGCTGCCCTGAATTCCCAAAGCAACACACCTAGATGGCTAACTTAATAGCTTATGCCTTCCTGAACCTGTGAATGGTAATGCTGAGGCTTCAGCATGAAGCCTGACAATAGGATAGAGGAGACAAGCTAAACATTAGCATATTCTTTTATCTGAAAAATATCTGAGGGGTTTAGTGGACACAAGGCTCAATATAAGACAGTAATGGTATAAGATAGCCAAAAAAGCTAATATGAGGGAGGTGGAACTTTCTCACTCAAAGTTCCCTATACTAATGAAATAATAGCTGATCTCAATAAAAGTATTTAGGCTAACTATATCACAGAGCTGTAAGGAAATCACTTTTTTAAAAAGTGGATTATGTTGGTATGTAAATATCAAAAGGTGATTTGAGGGGCAGCTAGGTGGTGCAGTGAATAAAGCACTGACCCTGAAGTCAGGAGAACCCGAGTTCAAATCCAGCTTCAAGCACTGGACACTTAACTAGCTGTGTGACCTTGGGCAAGTCATGTAACCCCAACTGCCCTGCCTTCCTCTTTCCAAAAAAAAAGTGATTGGAAAGGTTGTAGAAGAGCCCAACTCTTTTCACCTATATACCTACAAATATTTAAAGAAGGGAGTAGAGGGGGACTAGATCAAAAGAAGATAAACAAATCTAAATGAAAACACAAGTAAGCATCTTCACATGGCCCAGAACTGCAAAAAAGGCAGCCAGAAGCTCACATACATAGGCAGGAAGGGAGTGGGGGTGGGGGGGACTAACAGCAGCACAGGTAAGTAGTCCTGAATCCTGTCAGTGCTCTGACCAGAGGTGCTCCTGGGGATCTTGAAGTCTGTAGAATACAGCTATCCTTTCCATATTGCAGGGGTTAAGGGTACAGTGCCCTTGTGATCTGGAAAATCCATATAAAAATTTTTGACCCTTCCTTCATACCTATGGGGTATTTACCTTACTGCAAAATTTGGGTTAAGTATTTGGTCACAGACTCTGTGTCATCTGCTGGCCTTCACGTGTTGTCCATGGCTTCTTCAAAGCCAAATTCCCATTTAATTTCTTATGTCGATCCTTGATATATCAAAACCACAATGGAGAAAGTCATGACGTGGAAGGGATAAATGTATTCTGACAGGATGTTCAAGAAGGCATAAAGCCTTCAGCTCTGCACAAGAATGTTCCAAAAGGGGTATTTCAAACTCTAAACAGAGACATCAAGATTAGTGGGAGCCTTGGAAAATTAGGATAAAGACAAACAACCTTTTCCACTGCATCCAAGAAAGGGTGGAACCTGGCCCTGACACTAAGTCCCAAACCAATGGATAAGGTTAGAGGCATGAGCAAATAGAAGAAAATCTTGAACACAATGAAAAAATGTTGTGGATTAAGAAAAGTCTAAGAGATAAACCTGTAAGAAGAAAGTAATTTTGTCACAAGTACAATAGAGCCTCAGAAAAAGATAGCAAAGCAAAACTTGGCCACAGGATTCCAAAAAATCCAGAAAGAAATGAAGCAAGAGATTTTTAGAAATGAAATTATTGGTGAAATTAGAGCTCTGAAGTTTAGAATTGAAGTTGAAAAATCTTTCCCAAGTAATAAACGCCTTGAAAAATAGGCTAGAACAGAACTCAAAACTATAGGAGACAATGTTAGAACAGTGTAAGAAATATTAAAATAATATTAAAAGATTGAAAAATAAAAGAAAATATATGTTATGTATGATGAAAAACAATTGACCTAGAAAACAAATCAAGGAAAGGTAATTTGATAATCATCAGTTTGTCTGGAAAGATAACTGCCCAAATCTTTGAGAATCAAAGGGTAATAGAAAAAATTCATCATTCATTTCCTAAAAGAGGTAAAAATTGAAAACACATAAAAATGTCACAGCCAAAATCAGATCTTTCAGGTCAAAGGAAAAAATACTTCAAATAGCACTCCCCTCAAAAAAAGTATGAAGGAGCCACTGTCTGGATCACACAAGATTATTAAACCCAAACAAATCATCAGCATTTGTGTGTGTTACCAACAAAACTTGGCAGGGAGAGATAAAAAGAGAAATTTCATCCAAAATCACTACAGAATATATCAAATATTTGGGAGTCCACCTCTACCAAGACATTCATAGGATTTATATGAATACACCTACAAAATGATATTTACGCTAATAGAAAGACAAACAATTGGAGAAGTATTAATTTCTCATGGTTGGGCCATATCAATATAATAAAAGTAACAATATTAGCTAAATTAATTTAAGGAATTTTGTGGCCATACCAGTGAATTGGCAGAAGGGTTATTTCCTGGAACTAGAAAAAACAATTAAAAAATTTATCTGGGGGGCGGCTAGGTGGTGCAGTGAATAGAGCACTGTCCCTGGAGTCGGGAAGACCTGTGTTCAAATGTGACCTCAGATACTTAACTCTTATTAGCCATGTGACCTTGGGCAAGTCACTTAACCCCAATTGCCTTGCCTTCTCCCCTTCAAAAAGCAAATATATATATATCTGGAGTAATAAAAAGTCAAGAATCTCAAGGGATTTTTTTTTTAATGAAAAGGAAATGGGCTTAAGGAGTAAGAGAACTCAAAATATATTACAAAAAATCATGAAAATGATTCACTACTGATTAAAGCATATAAAAATTGACCAGTGGAATAGATAGTGTACATAAGATGAAGAAATAAATGAACACAAAAAATTGGGTTCAATAAACCCAAAGAGCCCAGTTATTCCCCTAACTATTTGACAATAACTTCCAGAAAATTATAAATCAGATTGGCAGAAATTAGACTTAGACCAACATTCCAAATTTAGACAATATACAAAATTAACTTCCAAGTAGATTGATATTAAAGATAATTTCATAACCTAGAATAGAAGAGTTGCATGTCACAGATAGGGGAAGAATTCTGAAACAAGGGATACAGAGTAACACAAAAGATAAAAGGAACACTTTTGATTACATAAAATTGAAAAGTTTTTACACAAATGAATTCAATGCAGTTCAATTTAAAATGAAAATAGTTAACTGGGGGAAAACAGCTTTGCAGCAAACTTATCTGACAAAAGATTTTATATCCAAGACATGTGGGAAATTGATTTGCATGTGCAAGAACAAAAGTCATTTTTAAAAAATAAATCATCAAAGGATATAAACAAGTAGTTCTCAAAAGAAGAAATGCAAAC
Source organism: Pseudochirops corinnae (assembly GCA_028646515.1). Taxonomy (NCBI): domain Eukaryota; kingdom Metazoa; phylum Chordata; class Mammalia; order Diprotodontia; family Pseudocheiridae; genus Pseudochirops; species Pseudochirops corinnae. Next base: position 341,648,416 of record CM053585.1, on the reverse strand, counting down.
TATCAACAGCCATATGAAAAAATACTTCAAATCAGTAAGAATAAGAGAAATTCAAATTAAAGGAACTCATACTCATCAGATTGGCAAAGATTACAAAAATGAACAATGACAATTTTTGGATGGGTTATAGGAAAACAGGCACATTTATATACTGCACTTTAGAACTGTGAATTGGTATAATCATTCTGTAAAGCAATTTGGAATTATGCTCCATCTCTTCTACTCAAAAAGGAGTAATTGTGATTTCCCCCTCCAAAAGAGAAAAAGGAGGAGAAAGAGGAGAAGAAAGAGGAGGAGGAGGAGGTAGAGAGAAAATATATATACATATAAAAATTAGCAAGAAGGGAGGAGAAGGAAGCTCAGAATGTGACAATGATAGACAGTACTAGAACTACATTAAATTTATATAATTAAAAACTCTAGATTCTTGATTTCATAAATAATGCTCCTTTTTCGTTCTTTGTATGCAGAGATGTTGACATTTGTTGACGCTTGTTAAGTTCATAATAATAAGAAATATTTTAAAACAAATTAATATGATCTTATACTGTACTAAGAGAGGCAGTGTCACAAATGGGGAGTTGATAACATCTGTGTACTCTGCCCTAGTTAGAGCTCCAGTAACATGGTGTTTTGTTCTCAGTGCCACATTTCAGGAAAGATAATGCCAGATTCAAGTATATTCATGGTTAGAGCTGCAGGTTTCAAGCCTCCCTGAGCATCCCTGCTCAGTCTATTTATCCCTGGGCAGATCATTGACAGGATTCAAGCCTGTGTAACTGCGCTGCCGCTGACTTCCCTAATGGTATTTGTCAACTAGTGCCTATAAGCTTCTGACTGTACTTTTACGTAGTCCTGGGTTGGCTGGATGAACTTCTTGTTGTCTCTCTTTGGATTTCTTTATCTTCTTTTTAATCTAGTGTCCTTTTTACAGTGAGCTCATCCAACCTCTGCTTCTAGACTTGTGATGAGGACTCACTGCATTCTGAGACAGTCCATCCTGTTCTCATGTGGTACTTGGAACTCGTTAAGTTGAAATGCCTTGTGTCCAATATTCTGCAAAAATATGCAAAATATTGACATCTAAAACTTTTCAAGTGGCAATTTGCCTGATTTTTCAGTAAGTCACTTCTTGAAGAATACTTCTATAGTTTACAAAACAGAAATACCCTTCCACACTGAGTATAGTGGGGAATAGAGAAATAAAAAAATAATGTCAAGTGCTAAAGTATCAAGATGAAAGACCCAAAATAAAATCCCATTTTTATAACACTATTTTAACAGAAATGTCACCTTTACGAAATGAAAGGATCTGGTAAATATTTGAGTGGTGTTTATGAGCCTTATGTAATGTTTACAGGCTTCTTCAATATCTTGATTCATTAATAAATCAATAAGGAAGAAACATGGTCATGTTTTTTTTCCTACTGTTCTTGTCCAAATGGAAAATGTTTTTCAATAAAATTCTCAAGGTAAATTGGCAATTTACCCTGAAAAGTCATTGTACAAATTCCTCTTTGCTCTTCATCAGCTCCCCTAATCAATTATCTACTGGGGGAGCAGATACAAAATGTAAAATACTCTTTGAGACCAATAATTGAAAATTGCTATTAGGGAAAAGCAAGAAAATTATCCTCCCCTGCCCCTGTGTACAGTTTAAAATAATGCTGCTTATTCCAGTCCCACATTGCAGCCACAGACAAAACCTGGACATGGGGTCTCCTCTTCTTGCTGTTATTAAAGTGAGGCTGCATTTTCAAAGCTATTTTAAATTTAAATCCCGGCTATCTCACTTCTCCTTTTATGACCTTGGGAAAATAACATTTCTCTGGGTTTCAGTTTCCTAATCTGTAAAAAGGAGTAGGTGAATTAGGTAAGCTCCAAATTCCCTTCTGATTTTTCAATCTATGTTACTACTTTCTATTAAGCAGAATTTATTCTCTATTAACATTTGGCTTCTCCTCCTACTAGGGTTGGCATAGTGGATTGAGTACAGGGACTGGAGTCAGAAAACTTATCTTCCTGAGTTCAGATCTAACATCAGACATTTACTAGCTGTGTGACCCTGGGCAAGTCACGTAACCCTGTTCGCCTCACTTTGCTCATCTGTAAAATGGACTGGAGAAAGAAATGGCAAACGATTCTAGTATCTCTGCCAAGAAAGCCCCAAATGGTGTCACAAAGAGTCAGACATGACTGAACAACAATGACATTTTTTTATTATAAGAACAAATGAAATCTTCTATTAAAGTGTGTGTGGGGGGGGTTTGCATACACAGTATGGAATTGCAGCGCTGATACTTGCCTCCATAAACTTGAGCTTATGCTTTAGTAATGAAACAACAACAACACATTTATCAGGTTACCTTATGGCTGTTTAGAATGAGCATAAAGACTGGGGACAAAAAAGCTCATCCTTCCTTCATAGCTCCTAACAAATCATACTAACTAGTGCATGAATAGGATGAGACGCTGTTGATTTAGGGCTGATTCTTCTTGGGACAGGGTAGAGGGGAAGTCACGGTTAAAGTCAAGCTCACCAAGTAGCTCACCAAGTTGAAGAAGAATTTCAAACAGGAAATGCTTGAGAAGTGGGTCAATCACAGGATAAACCAGGAAAATTTTTAGAAGCAGCATTGAATGAACCGAGACCCCCTCCCCCAATGGTAACTAGAGATAGTTAACCTTGTGATTAATCTGAGAACCTTGGTGACTGCCAAACTCCCCTCCCCCCCCAATTTATCCTGACAATATTGGGGAAAAGATGACTCCCACATGATGTTTTAAAAAGAAGGATGCTAATCAAGCTTAGAAACAAAATCAGTATTATTTTGAACAATGATTGGTATCACTGCTTAATGATTATCGAGTCAGATAGCTAATTGTTCTTAGGTATGGTGAGTTTCATTAAAAAACCATTCTCTTAAGAAAAAAGAAAATGAAGGAAGGAGAGAGAGAAAAAAGAGATAGGAAGGAAGGAAGGAAAGAAGAAAGAAAAGAAGAAAGGAAAGAAGGAAGGAAGGAAAGAAGGAAGGAAAGAAGAAAGGAAAGAAGGAAGGAAGGAAGGAAAGAAGAAAAGAAGGAAGGAAGGAAGGAAGGAAGGAAGGAAGAATGGCAGGGAGGGAGGAAGAAAGGGCAATGCAGTAGATACAGTGTTGCTCCTAGAATCGGGAGGACTTGGGCTTGAATAACATTTCAGATTCTAGCTTTTTGACCCTAGGCAAATCACTTGAACTCTGTGAGCCTTAGTTTTATTATCTATAAAATGAAGAAATCCTTCTAGAAGTTACCTTAGGGTGCTCATAAGGCTCAAAGAGATGTATGTAAAATGCCATGCAAACCTGAAAGCATTATATAAATGCCAGTTATTATTATATACAGGGAAAAATTTAAATCTAGCCTTGGCACTGTCTCAGACAACCAATTCTCAAATGGTTCTATGATCTCATCATTTGAGTATTCTTTCCAGTAATGAAAATGGAAACCCATCCATGCTTTCCCACCTTGTGTAACTTCTCAGTGTCCTAGGACAAGAGTCCTTAACCTGGGGTCCATGCACTTGTTCCCAAAAATATTTTGCTAATTGTATTTTAATACAATTGGTTTCCTTTATAATCATATGTATTTTATTTTATGCTTTTGAGAAAATTCTTCTGAGAAGGGGTCCATAATCTTCACCAGATTGTGAAAGAAGTCCATGACACAAAAAAAAGGTAAGAACCCCTAGACTATTGAATGTCCCCCTGAGCTGTGATTCCTATGATACTGTGACTAGATCATCTTGCTAAGATCCTTTACAGCTCAAAATCTCTGGTCTCTCCTTTATATTCCCAGAGTAGTTCAAGGATGCCTACATGCCTTCCCCATTTGGCTCCTCTCCTACTAATTCCTCATCCCCTTCTCGTCTCTCTCAACCTCTAAGCACTGCCCAGATATTACTCTGGAACTCTAGCAGTGTACATTGTGTCTGTATGACTTCCAGCCTGGCAACCACTGCCCCTGTTTCACCTTCTTCAGTGCCCACGGCTTTCAGAGCCTGAAACCTAATGTCAATTGCTGTTATTAAATGAGTGGGAACAATTCTACTCTACCTGGGCATCCTTTCTCCAAGCTTACTCTGAAGTCAAACCAGAACAACTACAGAGGGGATCAATAAGAGTCAGCCTGGCAGAGAAACAGTCACTTCTACTCAGAAAGATGTCTCCATGCAGGAATCTAAATGGGCTCCTTATTCTTCCTCTCCTTGACAAGTTGGAGGGCATCCAGAAGCTAGAACTGAAGCCAGAAAGGGCTTTGAGATCATGCCATTTAATGACTGGTATCGTGAGGAGAATGTATGTAAAATACCTTGCAAACACTTAAGCTTAATGCAAATGTTAATGTCACCTTCTTCCCAGAGCCCTCTTTCTGGAAGAGCCTCCAATCTCACATGGACCAGGTTCAATCCCCAGGGCCTGATTCCAAAGCATAACATTTTCTCTCTTTGACTCTGTCTCTGCCTTATAATAAAATGCCAGAGAAAATTTTAAACTACATCTAGGTATGGCTTGTGTGTAGGTCTCCTTAAATATGGGTAACACAGTCCCCAATTACCGTGTGGGCACCATTGGTCAATATTGGTATCAGTTATGGGACAATTTTTACTTCTCCATTAATTAATCAATACACATTTATTGAGCACTTAATGCTGGGGGAACTAGGTGGCCAAAGTGCATAGAGTACTGAACCTAAAGTCAGGAAGACTTATCTTCCTGAGTTCATACCTGGCCTCAGATGCTCACTAGCCATGGAACCCTGGGCGAGTCACTTAAACCTGTCTGCCTCAGTTTCCTCATCTGTAAAACAAGCCAGGGAAAGAAATAACAAACCACTCCAGTATCATTGCCAAGAAAACCCCAAATGCAGTCATGAAGAGTCAGACAAAATGGAAAAACACTGTTAGGTACAGAAATAGATAGTGAAATACAAAGGGAAAAATGACAATCCCTTACCTCAAGGATCTTACAGTCTACAAGGAAACAAATTCCCATATAAACATATACAAATAAATACAAGGCAATTACAGGTAAGTCATTGGCAGCTGGGATACTTATGAAAGGTTTCATTTAAGAGGACACATATGGGTTGAGCTTTGAAGGACGCTTAGAATTAAGAGGCAAAAAGGAGTAGGGAATATATTCTAAGGATGGGGTGACAGTTTGTGCAAAGGTACAAGGCAGGAAATGGAATTTCATGGCAAGTTATTGAGAAGAATGCCTAAGAGACAGAGTTTCTAGGTAATTAACAATCAATTTATTAATTTAGCCTAGCAAATAATCAATAAATTGATGATCAATGGTCTCTCAATAACCAAAGACAAAACACGAAGATCCCTGAATGCTTAAAAACCTTTGGGAAAGGGGGAGTACCTGACAGGTGAAAATCAACCCTGACTGGTGAATAATTAATGAAAGGGTAAGAATGTTAGTGAGGAGGTGGGCGAAAAGGCTTTTCATCTCCTCCTGTTGAGATAACTTGACAATGAGATTTAGCTGCCTCCAGCAATCTCTGCCCAGACCGCTCTGACTAGTTTTCTCCTTCATAAACTGGGTCACCCTAAATTCTAATGGAGGGTTCCAAGGACAGAGGATTATTTCCTAAGGACAAGAATTCACCTAGATTAGATTCTGTCTGTAATGTCTTCTTGTTGGGTCCTGTCCAACTAGATCTCAAGATCACAAAGCATGATTTGGGTAATCTCATCTATCAGCAATGTCCTTCAGGGATTGACTGAATGACTTGCAAAGGCTGGTCCCTGAATGAGGAAACAGAAAGGAAAACCCTCAATCTTAATTTAATAATTGATTATCAATATAATAGGAAAAACAATAATTTCTCTAATCATAGTGACTAGAATATGAATAGCCCTCGATTTAGGGTTATTTTCTCTTGGGCTATGAGTGGGGTAGAGGAGAATTCAAGGCTTAAGTCAAGCTCTGAAGACCACCAAATTGAAGAACAGCTCCAAATAGGGACTACTTGAAAAGTAGGTCAGGGTCAATCACAGAGTAAGCAGGGAAAATGTTTAGAAGCAACACTGAAATAAACTGAGGTAGCTAGCTTACATTTACATAGATTACATGGGCAGCTAGGTTCAGATTACCTTGTGAATACCCTGAGAAGCCTTGGTGAACACCCCACTCCCAACCTCATTTGTCCTGACAGTATTGAGATAAAATGGTTCTCACTGGATGTTTTAAAAGGAAGGAATGTAATCTTGGCTAGAGAGTAGAGTGGATGGAGGGGAGTCACATATGACAAGGCTGAAAAGGTAGGTTGGAGTGAGGTTGCAAAAGGCTTTAAATATCAAACCAAGGAGTTTGTATTTTATTCTAGAGGCAAGAGATCCACTAGATCTCACTGAACTAAGAAGATATTGAAAACTCAAAGGATTGCACAAGAACCCATGCACACATATAGAAACACGTAGTACTCAAATTAGGCTCATTATATGCTAAACTCATATATCCCATTTGTTTTCAACTTGCATTTTCCAAACAGCTCAATACACTTATCATGAAAGACTGGCAAAGTCCAGATCTCTGCTCAGTCATTGTATGGCTTTAGACCTGTTGATGGCTCTCTTCTCCACAATATTTGCTGTTAAGGAAATCTCTGCATAACTGGTTCCCAACTCAAGAATTCTTAAATTTTGAGATTACCCACCAAGAGATAAACCCAAGACTAGAGATGTTCATTGTCAGCATCTTTGAGAAGAGTTTCACCATGGGCAACTTCCATCTTAAGCAACATACAAGCACAGACACAAGTTCGTTGCCACCTACTTCTGGTCTCCATCACCACTACTGTTTGGGGGAACAGGAGAAGGAAGAGAAATCCACTTCTCACCTCCAGAGTTCCAAAAGTGAAAAGAAGAAAATAAAAATGGCATAGAGTCATTTTATAGGTCACTCTAACTGATCACAGGGTGATTAGTTCCTTAGTTACTTTCATGAGTCTATCTCTCTGACTTTCAGTTGGCAATCATCTTTGAAGAAGCACCAGTCATTGGGGACAAATCAGAATTCATCATGTCCTCCCAGCAAAGGTACAGAGCACATAGCTAATTTCATGGGAGATGAGGTGCCCCATTCAAACAAAGGTCCACACCTTCCAGTCCCATCAAATTGAATGAGGGGACAAATCAAATTGCACAGGGACTCTCCTGTTTCACCCTTGCTACATTAATTATTATTATTGAAGGAAGTAGAGATGATTAGCGGAAGAGAAGACATGGGATGGGGGAGAGGGGGGTAACAGCCTCTGAGAATTATAAAGATGTATATGTGGAAGAGGAACTAGTTTCATTTTGCTTGACCTAAGAGGGCAGAACTAAGAACAATGAGTAAAAATTGTAGAAATGCAGATTTCAACTCAACATTAGAAAAATTTTCTAAGAATTAGAGCTGCCTGAAAGTAGAATGCACTACTCCAAGAAGTAGTACATTTCCAACTAATTTAAAAACTTGACTATTGGTTGTAATTATTAGGGGGGAGGGGCTTTTAAAGAGGTAGGAGTTGAACTAGGTGCCCTCTAACTCTGAAATTCTGTGTTCTGTAACCTCTGTGGAGAAACAAAGATAATCCTTTCCAATATGATGTGTGTTTAAAAAAGGCAAACATGGAGGAAAGCATAGGAGCAGAAATCTAGTTGGCCATTTTCTTAGGATTACATTCTATAGAACAGCAGAAAGAATGCTCACTCTAGTGTCTGAGGACCTGGGCTGATATCCCACCTCCGAAGCCTACTACTTTTGTGATGTTGGCTTCAGTTTCCTCATCTGTAAAATGAAGCAGTTGGACTTGATCAGGGGCTTTTAACGTGGAATCTGTGAACTTTTTTAAAAAATATTTTGGTAACTTTTTTTTTCAGAATAATTGTTTTCCTTGGAAACACTACATATTGTATTTTGTGCATTTAAGAACATTATCCTGAGCAGTGGTTCATCAGACTGCCAGAGGGGTCCATGAAACAAAAAAAGGCTAAATTTCTTATGATCTGTACTCTGTGATCTCCAATTCTATGCATTGTCCTGTAAATCTAAGCCTAGGGCCAGGGCTAGGAAGATGAAAGGGGACCAAAGATGAGGTAGAGAAACTGCTTCTGTTATAACTAAAAGAAACTGTTCCCACCATGCAGGAGGAAAGAGAGCTTTAGAGAGATCCTCAAGTGAAAGAACAAAGAACAGACAAGAGGCTTGCTTTCCATCTACACAAATAGGCTCTTGGATACATGCTGTTCTCAGTTGAATCATTCTATACTTTCCATCAATTTTGCAATATAACACTTTCCAGCTTTTGACAGAGTGGGGCCAAATAATTCTGATCTCTTGTTTCTTCTCTTTCTTCTCTTTACTACTGCCCTTGTGTTTATTTCTCCACCTGTTAGATCCCTGCCAGGCACAGGAGAAAGGCTGAAACTGAAATCTAAGCATTTTGACTAGGTTTAATGGGTAACTAGGAAGCCAGGAAATGGAAGACTATGCAAATCCAATGCTAAAATGAAATTAGGAATGAAACTTGCATTTCACTTACTCATATTATCTTTTTACCACCAACACTTGGAAAATGCTTTTATCATCCATCTAATTTGGGTATTAATAATGACTTTGGATCTGATGAACTATAAAAAAAATACTAGTATCTTCATAACAATTCAGTAAGGAGTTCTTTGCTGCTTACTTTTTCATCATAGGAGTAAAAGGTTAAGAAATTAAGGCTCTCAATGAGATCACTTCCATCTTCTCTTGGTTTTTATCAACCAGGATGCTAATGATATCACCTAGAGTCTGCTCTTTCATTTAATTCAGTTACCTTCAAAAGATGGAACAATAAGGACAGTCTATAACCTGAAAAAGGAAACAAAACTTTGGCCCACTTGGACTTTACTATATGCCATATAATTATAGTAGAAATGCTCATTTCTTTCCCTTTTTGCAGAAGTGAGGGACCATGGGTGTGGCACATTGCATATACTGTTAAGACGTGATTGATCAGTTGATTGGGTTTTGCTTTTCATTCTAAAAATCTGTTTTGACAAGGGATTGGGAGAAGAATATATTCAAAGATGATGGTCATATGAAAATAAAATACATGACTAATAAGATAAATAAAACAACAACCCGACGCTTTAGTGTTCTCTGATTTGAAAATCAAGGAATTATCAAGGAAAGCTTTGCTTGAGTTCTGTTAACAACCCAGGTATGGCATACTCTTAATGAGGGCGTTACTCCAGGATTTAATTAGGAAAAGAATCAAAATAAGTGGAAGGAAGTGGGGGGAGTATTTTGACTTTGGGTCTCTGTGTATCTCTGTATTTTCATACTACAAGTCTTCATTTCTTGATCTTCTGTAGTATAAAGTTTTGACATTCATATTATTATACTACTTAATTTCAAATGCTATAATAAATGAAGCCAACTGAGTTTCTACTTGG
>CM053585.1:341626888-341638841 GCA_028646515.1 Pseudochirops corinnae | reverse complement strand
CCCCCCCCCCCCCCCCCCCCCCCGCCCCAAACACCCAACCATCCTTGTGGTTTGTCCTCTTCTCCTATTAATGAGTTCCTTCAAGAGCATTCATTTGCAGGGGCAGGAGGAAATGAAGCCTTAACTTCACTATATTTTTGGCTTCTGGAATTCAGCTCCTCTCCCAAACTCCCATCCCCTATTTATAGCTCTTTTTTTGTGGGTTGTCTTCTCCAACTGGAATGTAGCCCTTGAGGGAAGGGATTGTTTTTCCTTTTGTACTATTTCTTTCTCCAGTCCTCAGCCCAGTGACTAACATATAATAAGAACTTAATAAATGCTTACCTTTTTCCCTCTTTGCCTCCTTTCCTTCCTTCTCTCCTTCCTTCCTTCCTTGCTTCCTACTTTTCTTTTCCTACCTTTCTTCTTTCTTTCATTCATTCCTCCCTCTTTTACTCCTTTCCTTCGTTCCTTCCCTCCCTTACTCCCTCCTTCCCTCCCTCTTTCTTTCCTCCCTTTAGTCTTTCCTTCTTTACCTCCTTATCTCCCTCTCTCCTTCCTTCCTCCTTTCTTTCTTTCATTCCTTCTCTTTTTCTCTCCCTTCCTTCCTCCTTTCCCTTATCTAAAAGTGAGTGGGTTAAAATCAATGACCTCTAAGTTCCTTTCCAGCTTTAGAACCACAAATCTATGTATAATCCCAAAAGAGGACAGTTTAGTGGGTGGAAAAAAAGAGAAAATATCTTACCACAGACAAGGGAAGTTTTAATTTCAAGATAGATGAAATATTTAGATTTCTCTAAGGTCATTCCTGGCTCTAAAGTTCCAAGATTCCATGATCTAAAATGAAAGCTAGTCATTCTACCCACTGAATTTCCTATCTCCCTCCTCACCTTGTTTTTTATTCTCATCACAATATGTCCTTCTTCTCATCCCACTTCCTCCAGTTCAATTTTCCTAGCAGATTTATGGAAGTAATGAAGGAAACCTCGGTGACTGTTACTCAATTGTGTTGAGCTGTCAGCTGCTATGGTGTGTTCTCAGATTGTGTGGGTGGCATTAAACACTCGGGGATGCAGCCAAAATTTCAAATCCACACTACTGAGTGAGCAGAGGAAATAACAAAAAAAGAAAGGAGAGAGAGGCTGTTTATTTTATGCAGTGTTTTCCAAGACCAAGAACAAAAGGAGAGAGGGAGATTCAGGAAACAGGAAAAAGATTTTCTTTTATGTCTTTAATTGGTTATTGTGATGGGGGTTGGGGAGACATACAGTATGATAGAAATGGATACTCAGCTTGCCAAGAAAGAAAATACTTTTAAAAATAGTAATTTTAAAAATGATTAGTCAATTGGTATAGGACAGTTGGGCTTGAAGGTAGAGGATGTATGGGGGTGAGAGAGGAAAATTTTAGTTGAATTCAGATTTACTTGGAGTTGAAAATAGAAAGGATGCCATCATGAGACAAACCTGATAAAAATAGATGGTGATTGTAAAAAAAATACCTAGAAAATGCATAAGAAATGTTTATTTTTCAGTGGGGACAAATTTCTGTTAGATATAAGTATAATGAAATAAGAACATGGAGTAATATTTAATATGACATAAAAGGTAAGTTGGGACCAGATTGTAAAGGGTTTTAAAAGTCAAACAGAGGAGTTTTTATTCAATATTAGGGAATCACTGAAGTTTACTGAAAAGGGAAGTGTCTCTTCTCCAGGCCCACGTCGCTAACTTTCTACTGAATATTTCAAACTGGGTTACCTATAGGCATTTTAAACTCATATCAAAGCAAACTTTTTTTCTTTTCCTCAAATTCTCCCCTTCTCTCCAAGATTATTATTAAGGGTGGAATCACTTTCCCAGGCACCCAGGCTCACAGTCTTGGTGACATTCTTGACTCCTTATGCACCGTTACCTGTTGCAAACTCTTTCATTTTTATCCTCAAAACTCTTATATATACTTCCTTCCTTCTCATCATTCACCCCTTATAGAGGTTGTCATCCTCTTAAACTTGGATTATTGCAATAGCCCTTTGGTTAATTTCCCTGTCCCAAGTCTCTCCCTACTCCAATCCATTGTCCACAACTGCCAAAGTGATTTTCTTAAAGCTCAGTCTGACTGTGCCACCCCCTCCTCAATAAACTCCAGTGGCTCCCTAAGAGCAAATATAAATTCCTTGTTGTCTATTAAAGCCCCTCACAATCTGACCCTAACTTTCCCTTCCTGCTGTGTTACTCCTCTCTAGGCCACTTAGTTCAGAAAACCTGGCTTTTTCACAATTTCTCATACATGGCACCCCCTCTCCCACCTTCATGTTTTTGTACTGACTGACTCCCATGAGTGGGATGTATTCTCTCCTCACTTCCATCTGTTAGACTTCTTAATTTCCTTCAAGGCTCATCTCAAGCACCTCCTACATGAGGCCTTCCTTGATACCCTCAGCTGCTAGTACCTTACTTCTCAAATTATATCTGTCTGTCTATCCATCCATCCATTCAGAAATCTCTATCATCCATCCATCTATCTTTCTCCTTATATCTATCCATCCATCATCTATCATATCTCTCTTTCCCTATCTAACCATGTATCTATCTACCCATCCATCATCTATATATCCATCTATCACCTTTCTTTCCATCTATCTTTCTGTCCATCTGTCTATCCATCTAGCATCTAAAAAGAGTAGGGAACCTGTAGCCTTGAGGACACATGTGGCCTTCTAGGTCCTTGGGTGTGGCCTTTTGACTGAGTCCAAGTTTTACAGAAAAGATCCTTTTATTAAGGAGATTTGTTCTATGAAGTTTGGATTCTGTCAAAGGGCCACACTTGAGGACCTAGAGGATGTGATCTCAAGGTCACAGGTTACCCACACCTGACTAGCATCTTTCTCTCTATCTCTCCATGCAACCTTCCCCAGCTGGACTCTAAATTCCTAAAGGTGTATCTCCAGTGCCTAGCACAATGCCCAGTATATATTCAATGCATACTACATGCTTGTTGGTTAGGTGATTAGAAAGTTTATAGTGCTGTCAAATCCTTGACTCCTAGATTATTTCACTAACTATAGCCATACATATCCCTACATTTCTTCTCATAGTTTAAGTCTTGACTTATCAGACATTTCAGCATCATCAAAAAATATCAAAAGACACTATGCTTTGTGGGCTTAAGATGCTGCTGCTGGGCATACTCAGAAAATCCTGTCTCTAGGTCTGAGGTACAGGCTATTTGTGAAACGTTTTTCCCTTTGATGCTAATTAGTCAGAATCAAAGGGCCATTTACTAGCTGTGAAACAACAACAACAACAACAACAACAACCCTTGGACAAGTCATTGTCAACATTCATGGCATCTGTTTGTTAATCTAAATAAAACGATTGGTAGATGATCTCTAAGGCTCTTTCTAGCTCTGGAATTGTATGATTCTAAGACTGGGTCTATGATCTTTGCCTGTTTGGGGAAATAACTACTAGGTTTTGTAAGATGGCAGCCAATACCTTCATGAATGTCCCAGTATTCCAGGTTGATCCTGACCCACTAAGATATATACCTAGGAATGTGATCTTTTTCTTCTCCAACTAGGGGTGACCCATAACTAATTAACAGTGATTTACCTATTTTTATAGCCCCATAAACTTTTCAAGGTACTTTCCCTACACTAATCCTATGAAGTAGGGAGGGAGGGGCTTTTTTGGATTCCCCCCTCCCCCCCCCCATGAGGAAAGTCCCTTCATAAATGAAGATCATTTTATATTTTCCAATTTATAATCAACAAATTGCCTGAGGCACTGAAAAGTTAAAATGACTTCCTGGAGTCACACAGACAGTATATATCAGTTGGGTCGTGGATCTAGGGATTTCTGATTCTGATGTCAGATACCTATGAACATCAGTGCTCTATTTAGACTGCTTCTCTGAGGTAGATAGATGTTACAATGGATAGAATTCTGGGTTTGGAGTCAGGAAAACCTGAGTTCACTAATATATTGTTCGTGGAGTTGTGAACTGATCCAAGCATTCTGGAGAGCAATTTGGAACTATGCCCAAAGGGCTATAAAACTGTGCATACCCTTTGATCTAGCAATACCACTTTTAGGTCTTTATCCAAAGAGATCATACGAATGGGAAAAGGACCCACATGTACAAAAATATTTATAGCAACTCTTCTTATGGTAGCAAAGGGAAAGAAATTGAGGGATGCCCATCAGTTGGGAAATGGCTGAACAAGTTGTGGCATATGAATGTAATGGAATACTATTGTTCCATAAGAAATGATGAGCAGGTGGATTTCAGAAAAACCTGGAAAGACTTTACATGAACTGATGCTGAGTGAAGTGATCAGAACCAAGAGAACATTATATACAGCAATAGCAACATTGTGTGATGGCCAACTTTGATAGACTTAGCTCCTCTCAGCAATGCAATGGTCTAAGACAATTTCAAAAGACTCATGATGTAAAATGCCATCCACATCCAGAGAAAGAACTATGGAGTCTGAATGCAGATCAAAGCATACCATTTTCTTTCTTTTTTGTTTTTTCTTTCTCATAGTTATTCCCTTTAGTTCTCATTCTTCTTTAAAATATGACTAATGTGCAAATAAGTTTAATGTGATTGTACATGTATAGCCTATATCAGATTGCATCCTGTCTTGGGGAGAAGGAAAGGGAGGGAGGGGAAAAATTTTAGAACTCAAAATCTTATAAAAGTGAAGGTTGAAAACTAAAAATAAATGAGTAAAGGAAGACCTGAGTTCAAATCCAGTCTTATGCATTAACTAGCCATGTAACCCCGGGGCAAGTCATTAACCTCTGTCTGCTTCAATTTCTTTATCTACAAATAAGGAATAATAATAGGATCTACCTCCCAGAGTTGCTTTGAATATAAAATTAGATAATATTTGTAGTGCTTTTCAACCCTTAAAGTGCTACATAAATTCTGGTTCTTGTTGTTGTTGTTGTATGTTTAGTACTAATATTATCTCCAACTTATGTATCCGGGTACTAAGGTGCAGAAAGGGTTAAATCACTTGCTGAAAGTCATTTAGCTATGAAGTATCAAAGCTTGAATTTTGAAACTAAGTCTCCAGATTCCAGAAAACATACTTCCTCCCTTCCAGCTAGCCTGATGCTCCATCATCTCTCCAGGATGGAGAATTTGTAGGGCAACGTTTGCCAGGATTTGACTTGATAAAGTTGATAATAGGCCAAGAAATTGGAGGTTGACTTAGCCCATTATAAATCTGCATTCTGTAAACTCATTTGTTCCTCTGGTTTTATGTTTGGTTTTTATGTCTTTATTCTTTAAGATTTCTAGTAAATATTCCTTTTGAAAAATTACAATAGTGTATAACAGGGTATGCTAAGAACTGGCCTGCCAGTATCGCCCCAACTCCAGCCCATGTGCTAGCTCAGTGCTTGGGCACTTTGAGGATGATAAAGTCCCTAGCTGCTTCCAGCTGACCATGTGACTTAGTGCTGAAGGAATGGGGCACTTGGGGGAAGAAGAAAATAAAACCTCTTGGTCACTAACTAGGAAGAACTGGTGATTCAATAGACTTTTGAAAGGGAACGACTTACTCTCACTTGTCTCTCCTCTCTCCACTCTGCTTCGGATTGTGTCAGGGCTATTTGAGTCATTTAATGAGGGGTAGAAGTAGGGATTTGTCCATACTTCACTCTGGCAGCATGGCAACCACTTCCATGGGGTAATTTGAGCAAGGCCATTCAACTTGATAAGTTTAAGACTGGCTCCTTTTGCCTATTCCATTTTGTGTGTCTTTCATGATTGATCTCAGGTGACTGAAGATTGCTCTTGAGATGGACACTTCCAGGCTTGGGGAGGTGACTTTGTGAATTTAGAAGGTCTGGAGATCCTGGGTCCTTGGCAAATGGCTATTGGGTCCCCCGCAACTACTCCAGTGCTTCTTAAGAAGATGACCACTGGCCACATGACTCCTAAGCCCTGGTTTTTCTTGCCAGAAGAGTTGGACCTAGAAGGCAGTTGCACTTGTTAGGACAACGCAGAGCTGAGGTGAGATGTAACTATATTTTTATTTAGCAGTGCTGCAAACTGCTTCAAGGCCTGCTGTTTGTCTTGGTCTCCCAATATTTACAGGAATTCCTGCCATTTGGGCTTATTAAGTTTTTCTGTAGATGAACATTTGTGAGAGCCTTTTGTGAATTTATTTTGTTTGTAGCTAACTGATTTATACTATACATTGAAGACCTTTCTATTGCCAATATTTTGGGGAGATCCTAGACATGAGTTATATCTAAACTTTAAGCAGATTCTTTCCAGGGCACCAGGATAAAGCTATGTTGAACCATACAGCATAAGAAAAAGAGTTTGGCTCTTCTTTTAGGTAGATGGTCAGGCTCTCCCAGGATTAAATTCAGTCTGACTTCATGCATGAGTCCAGACTGGAAGGTCTCCTTACCAGAGAGGATGAAGGTATAGTGTCTAATCCTCTGGATTCAACAGTGGGTGAGAACTGTTAAACGTTTCTTCTGTAAAGAAAAAAAAGGAGTTTTCCATGATACATCAAGGAAGGATTCCTGGATAGAATTCCACCTCTCCTTTCCTAGCATTTGGGTATAATGGTTGATAGTGGGGATGGATGAGAGGTAAGGAAGGGACAGATAGGAAGTGGGAATCTGGACTCCCATCTCAGCCTTAATAATCCTTTAGCCTTGCTATCACCAGCCTGAGATACTTAAGATACAGTCATTCTAGACCAATATCAAATCATTTGAAAAGTCAATTACAACTTTACACATGAAGCTTTTTTGCTACTTTATAAATTCTGGGTCTCTTGAGCCCAAGTAGCAGAGAAAAAAATATAATTTTAGGCAGACCCTTTGTGAAACTCATGAAAGTTTAACAGCAAAATGATCAGGGAAATGAGAAATAGAGGAGCCAAGGTGGGGTTGTTGATTGTGAAAGGAATAAAAAAGAACAGTGGCATGAAAAAATAGTAGGGGTGGAATGAAGCCAACCCTAGTGGAAGTGCCTTAAATGTCTGTGGGGGTAAGTTTATTCCTAACATAGTGAGATAATAATCACTTTACGGAGGTCCATGCTGCATCAGTATAAGAAGAATCAGCACTGGTTGTAAGTAAAGTTTGGGTTGCACTAGTTCCCCAGAGTTGATTTATCCAGAAATCACATAGTCTTTCCTTTGTGCAGCAGCCTGTCCACATCATAGAGACCTGAACCTTAGGATGGGACCATAGAGCCAGAGCTGGAAAGGACTTTACAGGTCATCGAGCCTAACTACTCATTTTATAGATGAAAAAACTTCAGAAGGGTTAAATTATTTACTCCAGATCATGTACCCCAGCTAGTTAGTATCAGAGGTGGGATTAGAACCCAGAATTTCTTGACTCTATCTAACATTATACAATGCTGCTTTCAATGTTCCTCTCCTAACTTGTTAGATAGATTTTTTTTGGAGAGGGAAGGCAAGGTAAATAAGGTTAAGTGACTTGCCCAAGGTCACACAGTTAGTAAATATATCAAGTATCTGAGGCCAGATTTGAACTCAGGGCCTCCTGACTCCAGGGCCAGTGCTCTATTATATACACTGTGCCACCTAGCTGTCTCTTCAATGGAATTTCAATGGAAGATTTATGGAAAGATATAGGCAAGAATCACATAAGATAAGAAGGTATGGAGTGGTTGTGATCTACATCAGTAGAGACCATACCCATAAAAGTGAAATCATGGCTCTACCAAAGTATCAAGAAATTATATACCTCACATTAACATATGTGATCAAAATATAATCCAAACAGAGAACTACAATTAGCGGCAATTGCTGGTGGCACTAAAATTAATCCTTAGCATTAATATCATGAGACCAAAATAATTTCAAAGAAAATTTTTGTTACTTCTACAATAAGCATTTTTTTTGATGAGATATTATCTATGACCTTCCATCACTAGTCACGGATAGCCTTGGGGAAGAAGTTGTTTATCTCTTGTTAGGGGTTGGCAGGTTCAATTTCCTTTTCTGTAGAATGAATTAGACTAAGTAAATAAATAATAAAAACACCTGCTATACCCATTTCATAGGGTTGTTGGGAGGAAAGAGCTTTGTAAATTTTTTTAAAATAAATTTACCATTTTTAAATTTCTTCAAAAAAATTTGAATTCTGAGTTCTCTTCCTCTTTTGCACTGCTCCAATCCTACTGGGAAGGCAAGCAGTGTGATATCAATTATACATCTGGAAGCATGCAAAACATATTTCCATATTAGCCATGTTGTGAAATGAAAAGCAAGAAAATAAAGAGAAAAAATTACGCTTCAATCTGAACTCAGAGGTCATCAGTTCTCTCTCTGTAGGTGCATAGCATTTTTCATCATGAATCCTTCAGAATTGTTTTGAATCATTGTATCGATCACAGTAGCTAAGTCTTTCACAGTTGACCATTGTTACAATATTGTTCTTACTGTGTACAATGTTCTCCTGGTTCTGCTCACTTCTCTTTGCATCAGTTCATACATATCTTCCCAGATTTTTCTGAAATCATCCCTCTCATCATTTCTTATAGCACAATATTATTCCGTCAAAATCACATACCACAATTTGCTTAGCTATTCACTAATTGATGGCCCTCCTCTCAAAGTCCAATTCTTCACCACCACAAAAAAATTGGTACTTTTTTTTGTACATGTATTTTTTTCCTTTTATTTTGATCTCTTTGGGATATAGACCTAGTGGTACCATTGCCAGGTCAAAGGCTATGCACAGTTTTATTACCCTTTGAGCACAGTTCCAAATTGTTCTCCAGAATCGGTAGACTGTTTCACAACTCCACCAATAGTACATCAGTGTCTCAATTTTTTCCATAGTGCTTCCAACATATCATTTTCCTTTTCTGTTATATTAGCCATTCTGATAGGTGTGAGATGGTACCTCAGAGTTATTTTAATTTGCATTTCTGATTTAGAGCATTTTTTCCATGTGACTATGGATTATTTCTTCTTCTGAAAACTGCCTATTCATATCCTTTGAGATTTATCAATTTGGAAATAGTTCTTATTTTTATAAATTTGACTTATTTCACTATAGATTTGAGAAATGAGGCCTTTATCAGAGAAATCTGACGTTAATTCCTCCCCCCCAATTTCCTCCTTTCCTTCTAATCCTGACTGTATTAGTTTTGTTCGTGCAAAAAATTTTAATTTAAATTAAATTAATTTAGCTAATTTAATTTAAACTCCTTATGATCCTCTTGATCTCTTGTTTTGTCATAAATTCTTCCCTTAGCCATAAATCTGAGAGTCAAATTTTCTTATGCTCCCCTAATTTACTTATGATATTACCCTTTATGTCTAAATCATATTTAAGATGTTGGTCTATACTAATTGCTACCAAGCTGCTTTCCAGTTTTCCTAGAAATCTTTGTCAGATAGTGAATTCTTGCCCCACAAGATTGTATCTTTGGGTTTATCAAACACTAGATCACTATGGTCATTTCCTACTGTGTATTGTGCACCCCATCTATTCCACAAATCCCCTACTCTGTTTCTTAGTTGGTACCAGGTTGTTTGATAATTACAGCTTTGTAATATAGCTTGCTTTCTAAATCTTAAAGTGCTAAAGAAAAGTGAGATAATTATTGGCACTAGATTGGATCTAGTCCAAATAACCTTCCTTCTAACTCTATGATCATAATGTCTATGACAATGATGCAAGAACTCTAAAGGGAGATTTACAAATAGGAAATCAACAAGAATTTGTTAAGCAGTTTCTACATGCCAAGCAGTGTGCTAAGCAATGGCAAAAACATGGTCCCTGCCCTCAAGGATCTCCCATTCTAATGGGGGAGACAGCATGTAAATGACTTTACTTCCATAGTTATTTAAGTTTTAATAACTTAAAGCAGTGCCCTCTACACAGTGTAAAGGAGAAGTAAGGAAAGCATTAGCATTGGGATGGAACAGAAAAAGCCACCTACAGAAGCTGAGATTTAAACTGAGTCTTGGAGAAGGTCAGGGAAATAAGAGGGTAGAGATTGAGGAGGGAGAGCCTTTCAGGCTTGGGTGGATGAGCCACTAAAAAGACTCCATCGTGAGATGGAGCATCACGTGTGAAGAACAAAAGGGAGATTAATGTAACTGGGTCATGGAGGGTACAGAGTGCAGTAAAGTAGAAGACTAGAGAGTCAGGAAGGGACCAAGTTGTGAAGGATTTTAAAAGACAAACAGGAGATTTAACAATTGTTCCTAGAGAAAATAGGGAAGTTAAAATTTATTGGGTGGCAGAGTGATTCAGTCAGATACAAGCTTTAAGAAAATCCCTTTGGCAGCTGAGAAATAAGTCCGAGTTAGTGAAAACTACTATTTTGAAGACTGGTTATTTAACAGAGAATTAACCAGGAAGTGCCTGGATAAAAAACATAATCATCATCCTAATGGCCCTCCCTGTGGCCCATTAACTTTCACCATTCTGAAGTGCTTGGTGGCATATGTAAATATTCAAGGATTGTTTCATTTTTGTCAGGACCCTACCTCCCACTGCTGAAATAGATCCCAACTTATCTATGACTTAGGGAGTTTTCTGAAGCAAAAAGAGAGGATCAGTGATTTACCCAAGGACACAACTTGCAACAACTTTTTAAAAAATAAATTAATTTATTTATTTTCTTGTTTACATCATTCATTTCTGCAAGATTTTGAGTTACAAATTTTCTCCCCATCTTTCCCCTACCCAACACCTGAAAACAGCCATCCCACTGCACAACACCTTCCCCAATCTGCTCTCTCCTATGTCCTCCCCCTCTCCCCTCCGACTCTCCAGTAGGGCAGGATGGATCTCCCTACCACAGTGCTTGTGTATCTTAACTCCCAGTTGGATGTAGTTAATAATAATAATAATTATTATATATATATATATTAACATTTGATTATGGAACTTTAAATTCTAGATTCTTTCCCTTCCTCCCTCATCATTCACCCCCACTGGAAGGACAAGCAATTAAATACAGGCTGTACATGTGTAATTACGCAGAACATCTCCACAGTGGGCATATTGTGAGAGACTTATTACATGTCCCTCCTTTCTATCCTGCCCCGCCCTTGTTCTATTCGCTACCCTGTCCCTGTCCCTTTACAGAAATGTGTATTTCCAGCAAACCTCCCCCCCCACCTTGCCCTCCACTCTGTTATCCCACCTCTCATACCCATCCCCCATACTCTCCTGTGTGGCAAACTACCCAGTTTAGAGTTTATGTCATTCCTTCCCTAAGCCAAATTCAATGAGAGTAAAGTTGACCCTTTCCCTTTTGCCTTCCTGTTCTTCCCCTCCATTGTAACAGTTATCATTTGCCTCTTCTATATGAGATGATTAACCCCATTCTGTCTCTCCCTGTCTCCTCTCATTCTAATCCTTTCCCACCTCAGAATTTCACTTTTTAGAGTATCATCCCTTCCTATTCAATTGATCCTGTGCCCTCTATGTACTCATATATACTCATACTCAGATATGTGTTTGTACGCATATATAAACCCCCCTATATAGACATTCGTGTATGTATATGTATATAAACATTTGTATTCCCTTCACCTCTCCTCATACTGAGAAAAGTTGCATCAGTTACAATTATCGTTTTTTCCATGTTGGCATGTAAATAGTTCAACTTCGATAAGTTCCTTATGATTTCTTTTCCATGTTTATCTTCTCATGCTTCTTGTATTTGAGTGTCAAATTTTCTTTTCAGTTCTGGTTTTTTCAACAAGAATGTTTGGAAGTCCTCCACCTCACTGAATGACCATATTTCCCCCTGGAACATTATACTCAATTTTGCTGGATAGGTGATTCTTGGTTTTAATCCTAGCTCCCTTGATCTCTGGAATATCATATTCCAGGCCCTTTGATCCTTAATGTAGAAGCTGCTAGATACTGGGTTATCCTAATTGTGTTTCCACAGTGTTCAAATTGTTTCTTCTTGGCAGCTTGTAATATTT
>CM053585.1:341548794-341626388 GCA_028646515.1 Pseudochirops corinnae | reverse complement strand
ACCACTCTAATTTTGAAGGAATTATTCTCTTCAGAATGCTTTTGAGATTCTTTTTCCATCTGGCAAAGTCGCCTTTTTAAGGCATTCTTTTCCTCATTGGCTTTTTGGGCCTCTTTTGTCATTTGAGTTAATCTATTTTTTAAGGTGTTAATTTCTTCAGTCAGGTTGTTGACTCTCTTTTCATGATTTTCTTGCATCATTCTTATTTCTCTTCCCAATTTTTCTTCCACTTCTCTCATTGGTTTTCAAAATCCTTCTTCAGCTGATCTCTAGCTTTTAGGCAATCTTCATGTTTCTCAGAAGCTTTTGGTGTGGGAGTTCTGACTGTGTTGTCTTCCTCCCCTTCCATGCTTTGATCCTTTTTTTCCTCAAAGAAGGATTCTAAAGTTTGGTTGCTGTTCTTACTTTGCTTCCTTTGCCTGGTCATGTTGCCAGTCAAGTACTTGTCTTTTTAGCTCTGTGGAACTCTGCTTCCAGAGGGGAAAGCTCTGTCCCAAATCACTGAGGTTTTCGCAGCTGTCAGAGCTATTGGGAGGCCACTGTAGCCCCCACCAGCTTTGGATCACTGACCACACACCCCAGAACCATCACCCAAGATCATGATCCAGATCCAGACTGCTCAATGCAAGAGCACTTAGCCTCTCAATGATTGCTTGGCCCCCCTGCAGTCTGCAGGCTGGGAGCTCTGAAGCAGCCATGTGGAGGTGGCTGCAGGGGCCGCTTCTGCTGCTTCCTTGCCCTGGAGGCAGTTCAGCCAGACTGCTTTTCTCCCCCAAATTTAGCTGAGTTCCACTGACTTTTCACTTTGTCCTTGTTTCTTATGGGTTGATAGTTCTGGAAACTGCCACAGCTGCTGCTGATCCACTCTCCTGAAGGCTCCAGCTGCAGCTTGTCCTAGCCAACCCAGGGCCAAGCCGTGGTTTCAGGCTGGGCTGGTTTTGGCTCCCAGCACGCTGTGATAAGCCCTTCCTGCCTCCAGTGGGAGGTGTATTTTTGTGAGTTTTGGAGCCCTAAAATTTGTTTAGAGTCATATTTTATGGGTATTTGAGGTGGCTATGTGGGAGGTGCAGAACCTTGTTACTTCTATGCCACCATCTTGGCTCTGCTGAGATGATCTCTTGCAATAACTTTTTAAAAATTTTATTTTTTTGCTGTTTGGAGGGGGGAAGGCAGGGCAATTAGGGGTAAGTGACTTTCCCAAAGTCACATGGCTAATAAGTGTTAGGTGTCTGAGGCCAGATTTGAATTCAGGTCCTCCTGACTCCAGGGTCAGTGCTCTATTCACTGTGCCACCTAGCCATCCCCCAAGTTCACATGACTGATAAATGTAAGAAGTAAATTTGTCTTTTTTTACTTAAAATGTTTTTTCTTCTCAGTTCCAAATTCTTTCTCTACCCTTACTCGCACCCCATCCAATAGGAAGGAAAGAAAAAAAAAGGATTACAAATATATACGGTCATACAAAACAAATGTCTGCATCAGCCATGGAAGTGGGTTTTAAACTCTTGTCTCTCTTTCCAAGCCCAGGACTCTATCCACTCTACCAGGCGGGCTGTCTCTATGCTTTGATAGCAGAGAGATTCATCCCAGCATTTGCTTCACCATCTGCTCTCAAAAGTCAGCTTTGCTCAAGCTCCGACTTCAAAGGACATGAAGTTAATCATAGCTGAGTCCTGATTTCCCTCCCTACTGCTTGAACTTTGTGGCCTGCCTCTGCTGAGCTCAGTTCTTTCAAGATAGCTGGCTAGGGCCTTGTTCTATGTCACATTTTCCCCCATCTTTTAGTTATTTATCTTGACTTAGTAGAAATTCTCTAAGGAGAACTGTTCCTTTTTCAAATATTATATACATCCTTGCAACTTCACTAATTATTCTATGGCCAAAAAACCTTTATAGATTGTAGCTTTGGACCAGAGCCTAACTAGGAATTACGATATTTGAGGCAAATTCAGTTGATGGGGTAAGATTGACAGAGCTGGAGGAGCATCAACGTTCCTGATCCCACTGCTGGTCCTGGGCGTTCCACATAGTTTAGTATGCATGTTGCAGGCAGTCTGTCCTGAGTGGTTCTGTATAATTCTAGTTGTACCATTATAGTCATTGGAGAAGGCAGACTATAGGAATGGAGAGGCACCACTTAGAGCCTGACTCTCAGGGAGATATCTTATTGGTGCAGTTCAAGGCTGAGAGGCCTGAAGGTTTGCTATGGGAAAGAAGCCTTGGTTGTTGGAATTTTGAGATGAAGATCTTATTATCCCATTGCTAATCATGGCTCTGATTGTTATGTCTAAGAAACATTTATTGAATTATTTTGGGAAAACCAAGTACTCTGATATACACATACATGTACAAGAGGTATTTAACCAATGGACTGCCTTCTCCCTTCTCCTAACTCATAAATAAGTCCATGTGTCTATGCCAAGAGTCTTCGGCAACATTCGTGATTTGGGAGGGCTATTACAGTTAACCTTTCTGTGAGAGGATTCCTCATCAAATTCCAGGAGTCATCCCACAAGCTCATTATGATAGGATGTCTCTTTTTCGAGTTCCACAATTATTCAAGGGCCCTGTTCTGGCTCTACAACTTTCTCCATTAACCTTTCATAAAACCCCCATTAATAACAATGCTTTTATAAAGCACTTGAAGGCTTACAAAACATAATGCAATTCTCACAACTAGCCTGCAAGGTGGACAAGCCAAGAATTATTATTATTTTTAGCATTTGTTTTTTATTTTCAGTTCCAAATTGTCCCCCTGCCTCTGGGGACTCTCCTATCCATTGAGAAGGCAAGCAACATACATGCATCATATATGTGAAGTCATGCAAACCTATTTGGATATTAGCCATGTTGGAAAAAAAAAAAAGCAAGGAAAATAAAGTGAGAAAGATATGCTTTAATCAAGGCAGGAATTATTGATCTCATTTTCCCCACGTGGAGTCTGAGACTCAGAGAGCTTCTCACCTTCTCCTTCTGGCTTCCCATGATTCCTTTATGATTCAGCTTAAATCCTGCTTTCTGTATGAGGTTTCTCCCAGTCCCTTCTCTCTGAGATTAACTTCCATTTACAGTGTATATAGCTTTTAATTTTGAGCAGCTAGGTGGTGCCATAGTGCACAGAGTGCCAGACCTGGAGTCAGGAAGACTCATTCATCTTCTTGAGTTCAAATCTGGTCTCAGACACTTAGCAGTGGGCAAGTCACTTAACCCTATTTGCCTCAGTTTCCTCATCCGTAAAATGATCTGGAGAAGAAAATGACAAACCATTCCAGTGTCTTTGCCAAGAAAACCCCAACTGGGGATATGAAGAGTGAGACACAAGTTAAAAATGG
The DNA here is from genome assembly GCA_028646515.1 of Pseudochirops corinnae. Classification (NCBI taxonomy): domain Eukaryota; kingdom Metazoa; phylum Chordata; class Mammalia; order Diprotodontia; family Pseudocheiridae; genus Pseudochirops; species Pseudochirops corinnae. The sequence continues at coordinate 341,623,056 of CM053585.1, read as the reverse complement.
CTTTTAATCACATACTTTGTGCATTCTGTCTACCCCGTTAAACTATGAGCTCCTTAAGGCCAGGGACAACATTTTAGCCTTTCTTTGAATATCACCAATCCTTGGTACATAGTAAATCCTTAATAAATGTTTATTGATTGCACACAGTAACAGCAACATTGTGTGATGATCAACTTTGATAGACTTAGCTCTTCTCAGCATTACAATGATTTAAGACAATTCCAAAAGACTCATGATGGAAAATGCTACCCACATCCAGAGAAAGAACTTTGGAGTCTGAATAAAGATCAAAGCACATTATTTTCTTTTTTTCTTTCTCATTGTTTTTGTTTTATTCTGATTCTTCTTTCCCAACATGACTAACATAGAAATGTTTATTATGATTGTACATGTATAATCTATATCAGATTGCTTGTCGTTTTGGAGAGGGGGGAGAAGAGGAAGAAAAGTAATTTGCAACTCAAAATCTTATAAAAGTGAATGTTGAAGACTGTCTTTACATGTAAAAAATACATTAAAAATACAATACTATTAAGTGGGGGGATTTAAAAATAAATAAAATAAAACAAACTGGAAAAAATAAATGTTTATTGACTGTTCAGTGACGTGTTTAAGTTCACATGTTTAGTAAGTGGCAGAGCTGAGGTTTGAATCCAGGTGCTCTGAGTTCAAATCCATTGCCCTTTGCATCCCTGCTCAGTCCTTGAAGGAGTTTCCTATACCAGTTTATTCAGCCTGATTCTCTGACTCATGACCCAAAGGATAAGTTAAAGAGTTATTTTCCCAGTAGAGAAAAAGTGACTTATAGAAATTTATGGGGGAGGACATTTCTGTATGGTGTGTCTTTGCATGGCCACTATGTTTTGTCCTTCTAGACTGGTCATGCTGGAGGGACCATGTCTTTCCTCCAGAATTCTCCTCTGGGGTACAGCAATATAATGACCTCCTCCAACAATATTTTATCCTGCTCTTGGAGACAAATGAAATAAAGTTGAAAAAAATACTGTCTGAAAGTCAGAAGGCTTGGAGTCTAGTCATGTGCCTACCAATAATAGGTTGTGTGACTTTTGGCAAGCCGTCTCCTCTTCTGTGAAAAGGAGAAAGTTGGACCAGATGATCTTTAAGGACCCTTCCAGGTCCTCTGTTTGTGAAGTATCTTGGTTGGCAGCCATGTAGACAGCTGGTTATAAGAAGAATGATTCTTCCAAAAGCTAGTCATAGGCTTGCATCTGGGACAGAACTCAAGAATCAATGCAAGTAGATCCCTTTCTCCTTTGTGTTCAGTCAATACGTGCTTGTGTGTGTATTCACATACATACACATATATGTGTGTATATGTGTGTATGTGTGAGGGTGTGCATATATATATATATATATATACATATATATATGTGTGTGTATATATATATTTTTAAAAATAACTATTCCCTAGCACAGTTCATCCACTCATAGATAATGGAGTTGGAAACTTAGCAGCCATCTAGTCCAAACCTGTTATTTTACAGATGAGACAAGTAAGATCAAGAGAAGTGAGGTAACCTAGCCGAGGTCACATAGCAACTCAATGACAGACCTGTGATTTTAAATTCAGGTACACTAACTTCAAATCCAGAATCTTTTTAAAGCACATTCTGTTCTGGATCAGAAAAATAATTAAACAAGGATGATTTATATCTTTTTGAGAATCTGAGTCTCCCTGAAATTCTTTATGATCAAAATAATTTCCATACATGGTATTTCTGAAGCAGCAAGAAATATAAGGGCTTTGGTAAATTCATAAACTGGATAACGAGCCTCTAAACACACGCATGTGCACACACACACACACACACACACACACACGAATTTCCAGAATTCACACCTTTTCAACCCTTCAAAATACCCCAGTCCAATACAATTCAAGGAGCATTTATTAAGTACCTGTTTTGTGCAAAGCACTGTGGGCACAAAAGGCAAACAAAACCATCTCTGCCCTTGGGAAGCTTACACATAAACAGATATGCATATAAGTGATCAAATTTTAAATTGAAATTTTTTTATTATCATGAATTTGGCAAATATCAATAAATATGAACATTCCCTTATGAAGTACAGAAGTACAGAAATATGGAATGTTCTTGATTTTTAAAAATATAGATGATATCAAATATGGTAGTTATGATTCTACCTTGTGTGTCTTTATCTGATTCTGCATTTTCTTCTCTCTAATGTTGCTAAATGTAAACATTTCACTGACACATTTTCTTTCTTCTTTTTCAATTTTGGTATCACTCTCACTACTCCCTTAACTCCCCCATAGCTCTATTTCTGCCCTCCCAAATAAAAGCCCTCCCTTATAACAAATAACCACAGTCAAGGAAAACAAACTTGAACATTGATCATGCCTGAAAATAGACGAGTCATTCTGTGCCTGTAGTATATCACCTCTCTGTCATCAGTTGGAAGGTAGGATTCAACATCATTAGTCTTCTGGAGTCATGGTTACTCATTGACTAAGTCAATGAGAATTATTTTCCTCTTTTATAATGTTGGAATCATTTGATAAATTGTTTTTCTGGTTCTGTTCATTTCATTCTGCATCAATTCACATAAATCCTCCCAGATTTCTCTGAATCTACCCTTTTGATCTTTTCTTATGGCACAATAATATTCTATTACATTCATATGCCATACGTTCAGCCACTCCCCACTTGATGGGCATCACTTGATTTCCAGTTTTTTGTTATAATCAAAAGTGTTGCTATATTTTCACACATATTAATACCTTCCCTCTTTCACTGATTTCTTTGGGGTATGTGACTTGTAATGCTATAGCTAGGGCAAAGGATATCACAATTTATTAGCTTTTGCGGTATGGTACTAAATTGATTTTCAAAATGTTTTGACTAATTCACAACTACATGAGCAGTGCATGAGTGTACCTTTCTTTCCCAAACACTTCAAACTATTGCTGTTTTCCTTTTTTTTGGTCATATTTGCCAATCTGATGATTATAAGGTGAATCTCAAAGATCTTTTAGTTTGTATTTTTGTTATTGTTAGTAATTTGGAACAGTTTTTATATGATTGTTCAAAGTTTCCCTTTCTTCTTTTGAAAACTGTCCATTCATATCCTTTGGCTATGTCCTTTCTTTTTCATTCTCATTTTATGATCCATGTTTCAAAGCTGACATTTATTTTCCTTGGGATTATTCTCTATGGACAGCTAGGTGGCTCAGTAGGTAAAGTGCTGGGTCTGGAAATCAGGGAGACTCTTCTTCCTGAGTTCAAATTTGTCCTCAGATGCTTCTTAGCTGTATGACCCTGGGCAAGTCCCTTAATTCTGTTTGCCTCAGCTTCCTCATCTGTAAAGTGGGCTGGAGAAGGAAATGGCAAATTACTCTGGGATCTTTGCCAAGAAAATCCCAAATGGGGTCATGAAGAACTTGACACAACTGAATAATAACTGAACAACAAAAATCTCTGACCCTACCCCTTAGATCTATCCATTTTATTTCCTTGTTCCTATGGTTTCCTCCATGAGTTTAATGTGTTTCTGCACCAAATTTTGTGCATGCAGTTCGTGTGTATGTGTGTGTGTGCGCGCGCATCCAACCCTTCTTTGTCATGTTCATCTAAGAGTTAGCCTTATGAAATGTCCACTCCTCACTTCCTTCATGTTTGTATATTCTCATTCTCACCCTAATTATGAGAAATACTCAATTCCTTCACCTCCATTCTTCCATACTGTATTCCTTTCTCATGTTCTTCCCTGGCCCCCTCTTCAATCAAAGGAACAACAAAGCTGTATCCTTTCTTTAGGTTTACTTATCTCCCTCTGACTTAATGTAATTGGGGTCATTGAGATTCTGAATGGACATATCTCTTCTCATATTAGAACATGTGCCGATCAATCAGCAGCATTTCTTAAGCACTACCTATAGGCCAGGCACTGTACTAAGCACTGGGGATACAAAGAAAGGCAAAAACACAGTTTCTGCCCTCAACAAGGTCATATTCTAATGGGGACTTACAAAATATATACAATGTAAATGGGAGGTAATCTCAGAGGGAAGGTATTAGAAGGGGAGAAGGTAGAGGAGTGGAACAAGAAATCCTCTTGAAGAAGTTGGAATCTGAGCAGCACCTTGAAGGAAACTAGGGAAACTAGGAGGAAAATAGGAGGAAAAAGTTCTAGGCATGGCAGATAGCCAGTGTACATTCATAGAGTGGGGAGATGATGTGTGAAGAACAGCAAGTAAGAAAGTATGATTGTATCATCGAGTCTGGGGAGGAAGATAAAGAAGACTGGCTAGGTATGAAGGGGTCAGGATTTGAAGTGCTTTAAAAGACAAGAGGATTTTATTTTTTAGTCCTGGAGCTAACAGGGAGCCATAAGAGTTTACTGAGTGAGGGAAGGATATAGTCAGACCTGACGTGTTGTTATGGGAATCTGAAGATCTTCCCTGCCCCCAGGCCCTTTGATAGGCTTAAGTGGCTCTGAGAACCTTCCCTGATTTGAAAGTATACTCTGCCCCCTAATAGGCTGAATGTGGTCACATGGAGCCTGTGGCGGGAGGCTTGTTCTTCAGGAATGCCCTCACCTTATTATTTTGTGATTGGGCAGTGGGTCAAGAGGGCTGTGACGTTCTTTGATCCAGGAGAAGGTTATATATATACCCTGATGTGAGTTTTTGCTTTGGGGCTCACTTTGGAAAGGGTTGTGTGATTTGGGCAGATAAGACTCTGGGAAGCCGTTGAGGCTCCCCCCTGCCCCGGCCCCCCCCCCAACACACACCCTGGCTTTGAAATGTTGATGCTTCCCTCTCTGGTAACTGACTAGGTATGGATGTAATAGTCAGATGCCTGGAAGCCCCATCTGCTGATCTGTTTGTTTGTCTGCTTGTAACTTCTGTTTGTATTCTCTGAAGTTCAGGGTGTTGATTTTTCCCCCTAAACTAAGTAAATGATACATGTTTGATTAAAGCAAGATTGTTAACCCATTTTCAGTTGCTTTCCTTTAGAAAACCAGATCTAAGAACCTGTGCTAGCAGCCACCCTGGGTATGCTGGGGTGCTTGCTGATACACCTGTAGGCAAATGGCTTTGGCAAACTAGCACAGGATGGATTGGATTGGGGAGACACTTTAAAAAGGGAAACCAATTAGAATACTATCATAATAATCCAAGTGAGAGGTGATAAAATCCTTTATCAGTCTGGTATTTGTGTGAGTAGAGAAAAGGGGATGTATACAAGTCCTTTCCAACTCATCAAATATAATTACCTTTCTAGGTTTCTCTTTTCTCCTTTGGTTGAATTTCAACATTTCTACTCAATACTGCCTTTTCATCTAGAATGCTTGATCTATTCTATTAAATGTTCATTTTTCCCCTTAAAGGATTATACTCACTTTTGCAGTCTAAGTTACTTTGGTTGATTATCATTTGCCTTTGAAAACATTATGTTCTAAGAATTTTCCTCTTTTATCATGGTTGCAACTTAATTTGGAGTGATTTGGCATTTGAATTCTTTCTGTCTACTTTCAGTAATTTTTTTTCTTTGACTTATAAGCAATATAATTATTTAATGCTATTCCAGGAATTTTTATTTTAGAATTTCTTTCAGGAGGTGATTGGAAGATTCTTTATAATTTACACTTTCCACTTTGATTCCAATAAATATTAGAAACTTCTTGAAACAGGGCATTCAGGTTTTTTGTTTGTTCCTAGTTTTCACAGAGTCTGATGACTCTTAAATTATTTCTACTTAACTAGTTTTCCAGGTCTTTTTCAAAAATAGTAGCTACCTTACATTTTCTTCCATGTTTTAATCTTTTTATTTGATTCTCATATTTTTGTTGTCTCAGGTAACCATTGAGCTCTTATTATCTCATTTTATTTTTCAAGGACTCCATTGCTTGGGTTAGAATGTTCTCTTCTAAGCTATTTGTTCTTCATCCATTTTTTCTTCCAGAATTCTTATTTAAATTCGAATTTCATTTCTAACTCTTGTTTATTTCTTCCAACTATTCTTGTAATGTTTATGGCCAAGCCTTTTTTTTCCCTCTGAAACATTTCTTGTATTTGTTGTGAAGTTGCTCTCTTTGCCTACAATTACTTCTTGTATACCTCTTAACTCATTATATTTCTTCATTGTGTTTGGTGTTTTTCTCTGTTTACTCATATTTTCTCTGGTGTGGTCTTTTTTTCAACACTCAGAGAACCATTTACTGGGGCTTGCACTAGCTTACCTTGTACAAGCACTCTCCCAGTCTTTGCAGTTTCTAGACATCTATTTATGTGCAATTTTGTACTAGATAGAGAGGCTTCCTTCTGTCTTCTCTGGGCTGTGTGAAAAAGTTGGGGTCTTCTGTAACTTTCACATTTACTTCTTAGCAAGAAGTATGGAATAAAACGTTGGCCTCTTTCTCCTCTAGGTGGATGCTGTATGTCAAAGGTCAGGGGTAAGGGACCTTCCTGCCTATTCCTTTGTCTGGGTGAGGCTGGGACAGGTGATATTGAGGGACAGAATATGAAAGATGAGGATCCATTGTGAGTCATTGTCTTTGTGGGCACTGGTTTACTCTGAGCAGGGTGGGGATACAGAGACAGAAGTGGGTGTCTCATATACATGATAATTTGAGGAGGGGAAGAAATAAGTACTAACAAGATTATAGACAGAACCTTTGGGAGAGTAGGACTAAAGTCATCATTAAGCTAGAGACCACCAGAGAATACAAGCATCTCCGTGGTGCACTCAGGCCTTGACTTCCAGATGATTCTATCTTAATGAACAACTTTTCTGATAAGGTTACATGCACTGAGGGATCTGTCACGTGTGAGGAGTTATTTTCTATGTCACATTAATCTCTGTCAGAGAACTTTTAGAAAGGCATTTAAAATGTTTCTAGTCTCAGAAGAATCATGGCCTTTCTGCTAAAAAAGAACTATAATGTCGTCTTTTCTTTTTAATTGAATTGCTCTGGGTTCCACTTTGCTCTTCCATTGTGACCATCAATGGCCCCATGCAAGGGCTTCATATAAGTCCTGCACTCTTAGGTGTTCACTTTAATTATACAGGTATTGCAGCAATTAACTCTTTATCTCTTTATCTGGCACACAGAAAAGAGTCAATATTTGCTAAATAAATCAATAGTTTTCTCTCCCTTTGTGTTTCCCATCGTTGGTTGCAATAACTTGCCAAGTGATTTCTCTCCTCTACTCATGATGCAGAAACATAAATGTGTGAGTTCATTTCCAGGAAGCCAGAAAAGGAAAAATTCACCTTAATCTCAATGCTAGTTTTCTATAAGTGGAGACTCCCAAGCTCAAAAGTCATCAGAGATTACAGGGAGACAGAAAAGATCAGTTCGATTAAGCAAACATTCATTAGTCCCCTGTCTGTAAAACATTATGCTAGATGCTGGAGATAAAAAAAAAAAATCTTGCTGCAAACTAAAAAGAGAAATGATAATAGTCATGATAATAGTTCTTTGAAAGATGAGGAAACTGAGTCAATTAATATTAAATTAATTAAATTAAACTGAGGCAATTAAAAATTGATAGAAAATGTCTTATTTTTCACGCAGAGATGAGGGTCTTGACCTTCCCCCTTCTTTCTACCCATAGCTGTTGAATTCCTTCATATCTTTTTGGGCCCAATTCAAATGCCACCTCCTCCAAAAAGGCTTCCTTGATACGGTCAGTAACGAACTTTCCTTCCCATAACACTTATTTGGACCTCTCTTTTGCACTTATTAGTTTGTATTGCAATTGTGTGTGTGTGTGTGTGTGTGTGTGTGTGTGTGTGTATGACGAGGGGTAGAAAGAAAGATGGAGGGGAAGGACGGAGGGCAAGAGAAGGAGAGACAGAGACAGAGAGAAACAGAGACAGAGAGAGAGAGAGAGACAGAGAGAGAGAGAGACAGAGAGAGAGAGAGAGAGAGAGAGAGAGAGAGAGAGAGAGAGCTCTATGTTAAACTATATGCTCCATGAAGACCAGACTGTTGTTTTGTGTAACTCTCAGTCCTTAACTAAAGTTTTGGGTTTTCATAGAATAGGTTCAATCTTGGGGTGTTTCTCAAAAAATTTCTCTCCGGTTCATGTCATCTCTCAGAGTTTCTCACAGGAAAATCAGTTTGACTTGTGCCTAGCTCCATACAGAAAAGGCAAGGATCCCTGAGTTACCAAGTAAGCATTCAGATGAACAGAAATATAGAATACAGAAAAGGCTTTATCTAACCCCAAAGAAAATGCAAAAAAGCCATGTAGCATAAGCAGACCTGCATTCAAATTCAGCTCCTGACATACACTGGCTATGAGAAGCTCAGGAGGTCACTTAAATCTTTCAGTCCCCCAATTAAACCAGATCTTTCTAGTTTCTCTATAACATCCTTTAAAAAGAGAGACTGTTAGGATTGACATTAAGGCCTATATTTTGGGTCATTCTGGCTCAGAGTGAATGTCAGTAGCAAACTGCTTCTCTTTTGACCAGCAACCTTGAGGGTCTTCCCCTCCAAGTATGATTTTTTTTAAATGAAAGGGGTCATCCCTTGACTCATGTCTTAAATAGGCCTATTTACTCTTACTCTCTAGTGAGAACCTGAAAAGACCTTAGCCTGAAAGGGCCAGGGTCTTCCATTGCATCCTGGGTCATCTCCAGTCATCTGGTCACTGGATCCAGATGACTCTGGAGGAGAAAGTGAGGCTGGTGACCTTACACAGCCCTCCGTCACTCAGATCAAAGTCAACTGCAAGTCATATCATCATCTCCCTGATGTCATGGTCCTCTTTGAGAATGAAGGACAAACACAACACCACTTTAAAAAACCTCATCACAGCTATGTAAATGAGGTTCCGAATTTCACATACAATCTTTTTGTTGTTGTTCTTTGTGTACTGAAATGCTTGTTTTGGCTGGCAATTGCTAAATTAATAATAAAATTAAATTTTAAGAAGCTTATTAGGGTGATGTTTGCTCCTGTGTCATAATTCTGCTTACAGAGGCAAAGTGACAAAAAGAATTGAGACTCTTACCTAGATAGTTCATGCTAATAAGAATAAGATAATTAGGAGAAATAATCAAGTATGAATATTCACAGTTTTTATGACCATGAGTCACAGTTGACTACAGCAAATTTCACATGAACAAATGCAGAAGATTTAACTTTAAAAAATCAAAAATTGCAATAAAAATGAAATGGATTCAGAGCCAAGACCATAAGCAGCCAAGACACCTTTTCTTCCTTCTTGAATGTTTTCTACCTTCCCCCTAGACTTAGTTAGTCATAAAGACTTAGAGTATTACTCTGTGTAGGCCCTGCTGTTAGGGGATGTTAGAGTGAGTCCCACCTCCCTCAACAAATTATACAGTCTTCCAGATTTAAAATATTACCCTACATGCACCCCCACCCACCTTGCTCAGAATTGCTATAGAATGAGGCTACTCACTCTAGTGAGCTTGGTGTCCTCTAACAAACAATACAGTGCTTCTGACTTAATGAACTACCCTGAGATTGAGTTCCCCTACAAAGTGAAAATAGTCGGGGTTGTCTGAGGTCCCTTTTCTTCTCTCTGGCCCTCCACAGTCCACATAGCTCATAATTCTAATGAAAGGCAAAGTCTCCATTAGTTTTTCCATATCATGACTCTCTCCTTTGTTGCTTTTCAGTTCTTCTTCTCACTTGGTCCAAGATCTACTCTGCTACATTAGGAAATCCAATGTCTGCTACCATCTCTGGGGCCATGTAGTTTCTTGATGCCCCTCAAGGGACCACAAGCCCATGAGGCTATACAGACTTTCTCCAGAGAATGGATATTCCAGCTTCTACCTATCCATCTCAGTTATGATTCTCTTAAGGTCTCTGTCACCATTGTAATCATCTCTGCCTTTCGGTTCCCATTCTTTTTGTCTGTCTCTGGGGTCACCTGGTTTTCTGAAGGGGTCTTGTAGACAAGCAAGGTTCCCTTCAGGAGAGTCAAGTCAGAGTCTTCATGTATGGCTTCTTTTTGCATTTCATTCTCTCTCTCTCTCTCTCTCTCTCTCTCTCTCTCTCTCTCTCTCTCTCTGTGTGTCTCTCTGTCTCTGTCTCTGTCTCTCACCTCTGCTTAGCCTTTTCAAGGCTAAGACCAGGTATGTAGCTATCACAGCAAGCACCCTAGCATACCCAGGATGGCTGCTAGCACAGGTTCTTTGATCTGCTTTACTAAAGAAAGCAACTTTAAAGGGGTCAATAATCTTTGGGTGCTCAATGGCTACCCAGAGTCTCATCTGGCCAATTCATACAACTCTTCCCATAAGTGAGCCCCAAAGCAAAACCTCACCTCAGAGTATATATATCTTTCTTCAGGGTCAGAGGACATCACAACCTTCATGACCTTCTGCCTAATTACAAAGTAACAAAAGGTGTGGGCATTCCTGAAAAACAAACTTCTCCCCAATCAAGCCCCTCCCATTGGGTTCCATTTCAGGTCCATTAAGGTACAGGGAAGATCTTCAAAATTCCCTAGGCCTATTAAGGATTAGGGAAGATCTTCAAATTCCCATACCATTAAATAGCCCAGATGTACAGTGAACCAATCACTCAATTAATAAGCATTTATTAAGCACCTACTACTACATGTTAAGCACTGTGCTAGAGACTGGGTATGCCAAGACAAAAACAGAACAGTATCTACCCTCAAGGAGTTTACATTCTAATGGGAATCACTGTTACAGCAGCATTTCAGGAGCAAGGGCTATATAACCAGGTATAAATTTATTCAGGAATTCATAACTTATAAATTTTTGTTGAATTGAAATGTCCCTCCTTTTCTCTGACATTGCTCCACACCAGATTGTTCCATCTTCTGCAATGTCACTGTACCCAATAGCCATACCCTTCCAGTGAAATATTTGCCAATACTGAATGCTAAGTGTAATGAGAGGATGACCTCATGGTTCTTACAGGCTTCACAACCAGCTATAAGTCCCTGAAATTGTCTGCTTTCAAATGCCACTCCATTTCCTGGTCTGTAAAGTGGTGATGATGGTACCACTTACCTCCCCAAGTGGCTGTGGCAGAGGTTAACATTTTGTAAACCTAAAAGTCCTATGTAATATGAGTTGTTAATTGTTTTCAGCACCCGTTCCTCACTGTGGAAAGTTTTCTGTAGCTGCACCTTCCTCAAAAAACCTCAGGCTCTTCAGGACAAAGAATGATCTCATTGAGAAGGAATGCACTACTGTCTACTCTTTCTAGATTTTAATGGACTGTTACAGGTGAAGTCAGATGAATCATGTGGACTAGGTCATTATTCTTACACCAAAGACATAATGCCCTTGGGGTGACGAGAAGCAATTTCACATATGGAGTGAACAAATGGCAAATGGGATTTTCTAGCTTGGAGCACCCTGACTCTAAAAAATATTCACTCTCCCTTTCCCAGAAAATAAAGTTGAGAAAGCTCTAATCATTGTGCTAAATGGAGCACCTTCCTTTTTTTTTCTTCAAAATACCACAAAGCTTTTCATTTACAACAAGATCTTAGGGCGATAAAAAGCAATTATGAAGGGCTGTTTAGGCAAGTATCTGTGAGCAGTCATGCCACTGGGAATTTCCAGCTTGCATCCTATAGAGGGGAAGATGAATTTTTTCTTTACATGTATTAAATAAGTGAGGAATGCATAAAATGACTATTTTTAATTTTCTTCTAAAGAAAAGAGGCACCAGAAATTTTGCATAAAATGCAAATTAGGCAGAACTTAGAGATGCCAAATAGAAGCAGCTAGGTGATTTAATGGATAGAGAGACTGAGAGGTGCAATGGATAGAGAGTTGAGCCTTGAGTCAGGAAAACCAGAGTTCAAATCAGGCCTCAGACACTTACTAGCTATGTGACCCTGAGTAAATCACTTAACCCTGTTTTTGTCAGTTTCCTCATCTGTAAATTGGGGATAATAGCACCTTAACTCCTAGAATTTTTATGAGGATCAAGTGACATAATAATTATAAAGTGTTTAGCATAGTTCTTGGCACAACGCAAGCAGTATACCAAAGTTAGTTATTATTAAATATGCTTTAGTATTTTAATGGGGAGGAAAATCTCACTGCTAGGGTATATACATAATTCAGAGATGGGCTAGTGATATCTGACCTTGCTGGTCCCACTACTATCGCTTCTTTCTTTTTCTGCCTTCTGGTATTCCCTGCTTGGATAAGTGGGCACCACTAACCAGACAAGGAGGCTGTAACTCCCTCCCCTCCCTCCCCTTTTGCCCCTGTTCTCGGTCTCCATTCTGTCTCATTCTTCTTAGTTTCTGTTGCTGATGGTCTCTGCCAGATCCAGGAGTTCAAGCCAGGATGACTTTGGAGTCAAGATTTCAGGGTGGATGGCATAGCCAGCCAGCACGGCAAGGAAGCTCTGAGAAGCCGTGGTGTCTGGGACTTGAGCCCAAGGTAGGCTTCGGATTTGGAGCTGGGACTGTGCTCCAGCTGCTCAGCTACAGAGCAGGCTGGGGGGCGGGGGAGTACTGCTATAGGTCCTAGATCCTGCTTTCAAACAACTCAAGACTCACTCTCTTTGCACAGAATATAGGTTCCATGGACCTGGACCTGGAATAATGAAATGTATTTATCTTTGGACCTAACTCCAGTACCACACACCCAATCACTTATTGTTCAGTATAACACTTGCACTCTCTCCTCTCCCATTCATTCTTGTTTCAATGAATCAATAAGCATTTATTAAGCACCTACTATATATGCCAGGTCGTGTGCTAAGTGCCAGGGATACAAGAGACAATCCCTGTCCTCAAGGAACCACTTAAACCAAACATTAATTCTTGTTTCTCTGCACCCAGATTCTACTCTTTTTTTCTTGCTCTTTGGAGGGGGGAAGGCAAGGCAATTGGGGTTAAGTGACTTGCCCACGGTCACACAGCTAGTAAGTGTTGAGTGTCTGAGGCTGGATTTGAACTTAGGTCCTCCTGACTCCAGGGCTGGTGCTCCATTCACTGCGCCACCTAGCCACCCCTCAGATTCTACTCCTTATATCACAAGCACATGGATCAATTTCCTGACATGCCTGCTATACTGATTACCGTAAACAGGAGAACATCTGGACCACTCTCTTATAGCCTAGTCAAGCACTCAATCAATAAATCAACATTTATTAAGTGCCTACTTTATACAAAGCACTGTGTGAAGCACTGGGGATATAAAAAGAGGCAAAAGAAAGTCCCTGCCCTCAGGGAGATGTGGCCAACTGTAGACCCTCTACACTTCAGGGCATAGCTGAAACCTCTTCAAGGTCTCCCGAAGAGTTAGCATGAATAATTCCACAATTTGAATCATGGTCCAACCAAGACTGACTTTTCATGATTTCATGGACCACAACGCACCAGTATTGTTCAATGGGTTTTCTTGGCAAAGATACTGGAGTGGTTTGCCATTTCCTTCTCCAGTGAATCAAGGCAAACAAAAGTTAAGTGACTTGCCCAGAGTCACATACCTAGTAAGTGTCTGAGGCCAGATTTGAACTCAAGTCTTCCTGACTATCCTCATTTTAATAAATTTTTTCTATTCAATTTCATTTTGTGTACTTCAATCCAATTGTCAAATTCCTAAGTCAAGTGTAGTTGAAGTTGTACAAAGTGCATTCCATTACATGTTCTAAAAAGCAAAATATTCTTGGTTCTTTACCATGATTACAGAATTCCTCCAGTGGAGAGTGAAAGTTGCTTAAGGTTTGGTGGGGTGTAAAGATGAATATTATTTAGTGTTAAATTTTATAAATGCACCTTGCTGGTAGAGAACCCCTATTAAAGTTATGGAAGTCAGCAGCTAGGTGATGCAGTGAATAGAGCACTGGGTCTGGAGTCAGAAAGATCTGAGTTCAAATTCAGCCTCAGACACTCAACATTTACTAGCTGTGTGACCTTGGATAAGTCATTTAACCCCAATTGTCCTGCCCTCTCCCCTCCAAAAAGAAAAGCAAGAATCAAATAAGATAATATTTTAAATCTTAAAATAAGATAATATTTACAAAGTGCTTAGCACAATGCCTGGTATATAGTAGACAATTAATGTGTGTCCCCCTTCCTCTCCCTTATATTATTTTCTTATAAGGTTGTTTTTTTAAATAGTTTTTTGAGTGATTCAAGCTGTGAATGTATTGCATAAACACATAAGAAGGCTATATTCTGAACAAAAGATCACTGGTACTCTCATTTTTTGGGAATAGATATGCCTTTTGTTAATAAAGATGAGATCAGACTTCTGGGTTGAGAGAAGGAAATACTTTGCTAGTAATCAATTCATGCATCATCGTGATGCATTTGAGTCAGTAATTGTGAATCTTATTGCCATTTTCCAGTTTTTCGTAGAAGGTACTGTTTCAGTCGTCTCTTTCCTGTAAGTGTTTTATTGTCGTTCATATTTTCAGTACTCAAGTTTTATGTTTCACCTTTGATTCCACATGTTTTCACTCTGTTGAATTTATTGCAAACATATAACCAATAAAGAATTTCCCACTTCTCCCTTGTCCGAGGGTATTCTCTTTCTTCTTCTGTCGTGGCTTCTAAAGCCTCTAATGAAACATTTTTGATTGATGTTGTTATTTATTTTTCCTTTGACATCATATTGATTTAACTTTCTGACTTTTATTTTCAGTCATTAATTAAGGCCATCTAGAATTTCTGATATACTTTTCTTTTTATGTGTGTCTTTTTTGTTATCTTTTGATTAGACAATTTCGTGTTCTTGTGTTCAATTGCATGTGGAGGCCATCCAGTGCCTTTCTGGGGATCTCCAATAATTTTCGCAAGCTTCATGTGCCATGGTGGTATTGTATGCCTGTCCTTTTGACAGACAGCTCTTCCTTTCCTTTTCTTACTATCACAACATTTGCACTATATACTGTTGTGTACCAGTCCTGAGATGTTTTTACCCTTACTGTCAAATACTACAGGAGAATGCATTCATTCAACATGGTTATAGAAAATGTCAACTTTCTTGAGTCATTCTATTTTGGTATTATCTGCAAGTTGGGTTCATGCCACAAATCTCAAAAAAAGCATTTTGGAATTCCATTGTACGTCCATACCTTCTTCAAAATCACTTACGGTCCAAAATATGGACCAATTCTCTGTTGCTTCTGCTAATTTTGGCCTAAGAATTAAACACCAAGAAAACACAGGTGCCCTATCAGCCACCACCACACCATCCACTATGCTAGTGAAACCATTGGGTACAGCAAATGGAGAAGTTTTGAATGCTGTGAATGAGTTTGCTTACCTTGGTAGTATACTTTCCAGGGATGTACAAATTGCTGATGAGGTTGACACATGCATTGCCAGAGCAAGCTCAGTATTTGGGAGGCACTGAAGGAAAGTATGGGAGAGAAGAGATATTAGACTGACTAGCAAACTGAAGGTCTACAGAGCTATGGTCCTGACCTCATTGTTGTATGCCTGTGAAACCTGGACAATATACTAGTGCCATGCAAGGAAACTGAATCACTTCCATTTGAATTGTCTTAGGAAGATTCTGAAGATCACCTGGCAGGATAAGGTACCAGACACTGAGGTCCTTACTCAAACTAAACTGCCAAGCATTCAGACTCTGCTTCAGAGAGAGCAACTCCAATGGTCTGGTCATGTAGTTCAAATGTAAAGATTATGCTTGCCAAAAGGACTATTTTATGGAGAACTCACACAGGACAAGCATTCTCATGGTAGTCAGAAAAAGTGATATTAAAGACACTCTCATGGTCTCTCTTAAGAATTTTGTTATTGATTGTCTGACACAGGAGAAACTGGCACAGCCTGCATCAGATTGAAACAGCTCAAAGGAAATGGCAGATGCTCAAATTTAGAGAACTCACCCCCAAATGTTCTTGTGCCCAATCTGTGGTGGTCCATTCCTAGCCCGTATTGGTCTGATCGGCCACAGTCAGACACACTGAAACTTGACGCTGGCATAGTGATGTCATTTTGATCCTCTTCAAGGACAAAGGACAACAACCAACCACCATGGCTTCACCACTAATGTGTGTTAAGTGAGGATTTTCAGTGTCAGGTTGTTCAAATACTCCCTCTTCAGATCTTTGTTTCAGGTCCTGTTTCAAATAATCTGGGTTTAGAGGTGAAGCTAATTCTTACAATTGCCAAGCACTGATCTATAATACATTGTTATTTGATTTGGAACTGAGAGTTGATAAAAAAGCAATACGGAGTCCTCATCCATAAAAGGTAAAACCTATTTCCAATTTTATTATGATATAATTAGTACCATTACATAATCAGTTTCTTTGCTGCTGCTGCTTTTGCTGTTGCTACTATCATTTTTTAAAATGCATTATTTAAATATTTCGTTTTATTATTTTATTCTAATTTTTATAATTGTAAGGCACCATGGAAGAGTGGGTGGAGACCTGCCTTCAATTTTAGGAAAAATCATGTCTAGTCTCTGAATCGCCCTTGTCTCTATGACCCTGGGCAAGTCCCTCACTTTCCCAATGCCCCAGACTACTCCTAAAGATTATACTTTGCAGAATAGTTCCTGATCTGTTATAGTAAAGAGAGCTTCCCCAGGGGGAATGTCTATAACCACAAAATCACAAGTCCTATAAAAATTATTATTACAGTTATTATTTTACAAGCTCACAATCAGAACCTGCTGTCCCTTTATTACTTCTACTCAATCACCTTTATAGTCTCAATAGATCAGCAGAAAGAGACAGACATTGGAGATATCTCTCAAATAGGAAGTAGGATTGTCCTGTCATATTTTCCTATCAATATGACCCAGCTTCACATTTCTAAGTAACAAACCTAAAAAGAGATTTTCCTTTTTTCCAGCAGGTCCTTACCATTTCAGATAAGTAGCTTATATCACAAATCATGATAGTGTTTGGTTTTGGGTTTTTGGTTTTTTTTAGCCAATCACAGTAACTGTGTATGGAGAGCCATAGGCCAGATACATGGCCAACATTTACTTTAGAGAAATTTAGCACCAGGTGACCTTCCTCTTTCCAGAACAGTAATAAATCAGATTAGTAATAGTAATAAAATATGCCAATAATGCCTCTGAACTACCTGAGTGAAAGAAATAAGTGTTTTCAACATCCAGCCAGGAGCTGATTGTCTAGCCTATGTCACTGTACTCTAGTCTTTATTGTTCCAGAGGAGTACGCAGACTTAGCCTGTGGTTTGCAAAAATGTAAAGTGTTAAATTCAGCAAGAAATCTACTAACTTCAAATTCATTGTGTATGTACAAGAAGATTTTGCCTCCTAATCAAAAAACCCCTTAAGCCCTGAAGCAAATGCATTTTTAAAAATATGTACAATTCAGAGCTTGGGGGAAATGATTTTTTTTATCCTTCCAGTAGCAGCTGTTTCATGATTTTTTGATTCAATAAAAGAACCAGTAATTAAATCACCCATGTATTTGGAGAAAAGTACTCGATAGTCCAAAGGCAGTCCCTAAGGCTGACCATCAATTTAGGTTTCCTCAGCAAGGAGAGGCCCCAAGCCTCTAAACAAAGTCTTGTTGGTCTCTCCTGCTGTAAGACATGGAGCTAGTTTTCTGATTGGAAAGACAGCTTGGGAACATTAGACATGATGGGCACAAGAGTATCTGGGTCTTGTGACAGCTGGATACCAGAGTCTCATAAGTTCTTATTCAAAAAAATAAGGAGGAGCTCAGAAGGTGCTGTGAAGGATTTAACCAACACTCATCTTGGGACAAAATATGTTATCACCCAGTCCTTTAGTGTACTCTGTGCCTAAGCTTTCAGGCAGCTTTCAGGTTAGTCCAATGCTCAAGACCTTACCTAAGGACAAACATAATCCCGAGTCACACAGACACAGGAGAAGCTACCATGGTAACCTGACTTCCCTGCATTGCTATATTTCAAAGGGGCTTTCTTGCGAATGCTCTCTTTTTCTCTCCTTAATCTCGCTCAATCTCTTTCTCTTTGAATCTGTTTCTATTCATTCATTTAAAAATATGTTATTGAATTAACTCTCTGTCTGTCTCAGTCTCAGTTTCTCTGTGTCTCTCTATGTCTGTCTTTGCCTTCCTGTTTCCCTGTCTATTTGTCTGCCTGCCTGGGTCTCTATCTTTTATGTATGTCTGTCTTTTCTCTGTCTCTTTCTGTCCTATCTCTCTGTCCCTGTCTCTTTGTCTCTCTCTCTCACCAGCCAGCTGCATAGTGTCAAGCTTATATATGGTTCATAGAGAACCTCAAAGTAGAAAACAGGCTGATGTCCTCACTGGGGTTATGATCAGCAACCATTGCTTTCCTGCTCTCATATCTCAACTGTTCTGCCCTTGTGATTGTGGTAACATAGAAAAGTTGGGATTCTAATCCATGAGTGTGGTAGAGTGTGTGTAGTATATATGCATAGGCTATTTAAATAAGGCTCTCAAGGAGGCTTGAATAAATATCTCTGGAATCTTGCCTACCCCTCTCTAAGGGAGGCTTTGATTTCTGTCTGGAGGGGAATAAGATAAGGAGCTATGAGAACAGCCACTCTGCTCTTCTCGAAATGCAAACAGTGAGAGACCTCTCCCATTGGGAGTAAGACCTCTCAATTCAAATCAGAGAGATTCTCTAATCTCACCCAAAGGGAAATTCCCCAAAGCCTCTAAGGAAGCAGGCTAGAAATAAGGGCTATGTGGAGGAATAATCTTCCCCCTGCTTATTTGCCTTTGGAAATCTTTTACCTTTTTCCCCATAGTTGATCCCAAAGAGAGACTAATCACTCATGCCCTCTCCCAAAGCAGGAAGGAAAAAGAATATCTTTCCTCCCCAAAGATCTCATGCAAGCATTTAACACTGAATGGTCATTCTCTCCACCAATGAGGAGAGTTTCTTCCTTGGTTGCAAATGCAAATTCCTCTGGTACTGAACCAGGGTTACACAAGATCTGAAAACAGTTTTCTTAAACTCAAGAAAAAAGATGATTCCCACTTTGTCAGAGGTCAACCAAAGCTACTAATCTGACCCAAAACAAACAGTGGGAATATGAGTTTTTCCCCTCAATCCATCTTTGCTTAAAACAAGTTGAGAGTAAGGATGGTCAAAACTCTGAAGATAGAACAGATAGGCCTCATTTAGTTGTACGTGGGAACTAAATGGTTCTGCAAAGTGATACTAGAAATATCCTTCCAACTGAAGAAAGTAATGTCTCCTTCGGTGAAATGCCTGTCCTTTCCTCTTCCCACTGGGCGTGAATCAGCAACCATGATGAGAAAGTGGGAGAAAAGAGGTTCTCATTTTTAAAAAATGTTTTATTGTCTCAAATGCCTTCAAACCACCTACCCTAATGATTCTTGCTTTATGGTTAGAAAGAAGGGGGAAAAAAACCACCCACCAGCATTTGTATGGCAATTTACAAATCACTTTCTCATCCATTATAATAACAACTGACATTTAGATGCACTTCAGAACTTATGCATAACTTTACATACATTATTCCATTTGAGCTTCAGAATATCCTAGTGAGTTAGGACTACAGTCATCATCTCGGAAGAAGAAACTTAGGCTCAGAGGGGTTAAGTGATTTATATATAATCACACAGCATGGGAAGCAGAAATTCAAACTGGCGTTCATTCTCTTATTTGAAGGAGTCCCAGCTTTTTATTATTTCAGGAGACTAAGGCTGAGAGAATTTAACTGACATCCTGGTTACCTTCATTTGAACATGCCCCAGATGATCAGTGCCCTGCTCATGATGTGTCAGCCAGAACTGAAGAAATCAATGAATTTGGAGTCAGGACCTGGATTCAAGTCCCAGCTGTCATTTACTACTTGTATGACCTTAGGAAGTGATTTTACCTCTATTGGCCTCAGTTTTCTTGTATATAAAAATAAAAAAGTTGGACCTGATAACCTCTAAGGCATTCCATCTCTTAATCTATGATTCTAAGATGTGGTCTTGGCATCTGGGTGGTGTAGTAGATAGAGCACAAAGTCTGGAGTCAGGATGATTCATCTTCCTGAGTTCAAATCTGGCCTCAAACACTTACTAGCTACGGGACCCTGGACAAGTCACTTAACCCTGTTTGCTCCAGTTTACTCATCTGTAAAGTGAGTTGGAGAAGGAAATGGCAAATCACTCCAGTATCTTTGCCAAGAAAAGCCCAACTGGGGTCATGAAGAGCTGGACACAACTGAAATGACTGAACAAGAAGATATGGTCTAACCAAGGCAAAGTACAGTGGGACTGTTATATTCCTCATTCTGGACATTACATACCTATTAATGGAGCCTAACATTGAATTTTTTGACTGTCAGGTTATATTGTCGACTCTATTTTGAGTAGGGCCCCAGGCCACCCATCTTTAATTCCTTTCTCTGCTCTGCTTCTGACTTTCCAGACTTTCTTATCACGCTTCACATGCCTTCTTACCCTGGAGCCTTCCTCAGTCCTGTGGTGCCCCCCTTTTCCCATTAGTGAGTTCTTCTTCAGAACATCTCTTTTGAGCAAGGACTCCAAGCCAGTCCTTTTTCATTTCTCTCCCAGCTGTTTCTGACTCTCTGGACTTTGACACCAACTCATCCCCTTCCCCCCAACGCTTCAGCTAGCTTTTGTTTTCTTCCATTAGAATGCAAGATCTTTGATGGAAAGGCTAGATTTCTTTTTGTTTGCATTTGCATTCCCAGAACTTATCACAATCCCTACACATAGCTTTTGCTGTTGTTATTGTTGTTAAGTTGTTTGATTTTTTTTCAGTTGTGTTCAATTCTCTTGTCACCCCATTTGGGGTTTTCTTGATAAAGCTACTGGTGGAGTGGTTTGCCATTTCCTTCTCCATTTCATTTTACAGATGAGAAAACTGAGACAAACAGAGTTAAGTGACTTGCCCAGGGTCACATAGCTAGTAACAGTCTGAGGCTGTATTTGAACTCAAGAAGATAAATCTTCTTGACTCTGGACCCAACACTCTAACCACTGTGCCACCAGCTGCCACAGCATAGCAAGTTTTTAACAAGTGCTTGCTGACTGACTGATTCCTATTTAGCTTACAGTCTGCTAAACCTCATTTTTTTCACATGAACTGCTACCCTAGCCATAATTCTTTCTCTTGTGTAATTATTACCAAGTCAAATCAGCAAGCATTTATTAAGCACCTGCTGTTTTCCAGGAGGCACTGGGTTAAATGCAGCTGGGGCAGCAAGGTGGTACAATGGATAGAGTGCTAGACTTGAAGTCAGAAAAACCTGAGTTCAAATCTGGCCTCATACACTTACTAGCTGTGTGACCTTAGGCAAGTCACTTCACCTCTCTGTCTCAGTTTCTTCATCTATAAAATGAGACTAATCATAGTCCTTACCTCCCAGGTCTACCATGAGGATAAGGTAGAATAGTATTTTTTTTTTTTGGAGGGAGGAAGGCAAGGCAATTGGGAGTAAGTGACTTGCTCAAGGTCACACAACTAGTATAATGTGTCAAGTGTCTGAGGCCAGATTTGAACTCAGGTCCTTCTGACATCAGGGCTGGTGCTCTATTCATTGTACCACATAGCTGTCCCTGAAATAGTATTTATAAAGTGCTTTGAAAACCTTAAAACACTGCATAAATGTTAGGTGTTATTATCAACATTATACAAAAACTGTCCTGCAATTGATTTTTTGAGCCTAAATATA
Source organism: Pseudochirops corinnae (assembly GCA_028646515.1). Lineage (NCBI taxonomy): Eukaryota > Metazoa > Chordata > Mammalia > Diprotodontia > Pseudocheiridae > Pseudochirops > Pseudochirops corinnae. The sequence continues at coordinate 341,601,442 of CM053585.1, read as the reverse complement.
AGGGAAAATGTATCCCAATTACACTTCATCCTATTACATTCAGCCCATCTCACTAACTTGTTAAGATCTTTCTAGACCCAAATTCCATCATCTGGAATGTTAATGATTCCACTCAGCTTTGACAACTTGATAAGCATCCATCTATGCCTTTATCCAAGTCAGTGATGAAAATGTTCAGCAGAACAGGAACGAGCACAATTCCTCCAGGTAATACACGAGAGAATTCTATCTGGAACTGTCATCGGTCCATCAATCATCCAGAGTAATGAGAGTTTGAAAGACAATGTCATATGAGAATCGGTTGAAAGGGATTAGGAGCATTTAGTATGGAGAAGAAAAAACTGAGGGAGGCTATGAAATATGCATCTGCAGCTTTTGAAGGACTGTCATGAGAAAGGAGAGAGAGGCTTGTTTGCCTCCTACCGTGAGAACAGAGCTAGGAACAATGGGTGAAAAATCAAGAGAATTCTATTTGGATTTGACGTGAGGGGAACATTTCCTAACTGTATGTACCCAAAAGGGAAATGGGCTGCTTCATGACTAGAACTTCCCAAGCAGGACTAGATGGCCACTTGGGGCGGTCAGACTTCAAAGACACCAAGGTCACACAATGCCTTGCCAGTGGTCCTGACTTTTGTATTGCCACTGGACTTTGATGACTGGAAGAGATAGTGAAGTTGATGACTGGGCAAGTCTATCTCACTCAAATCCAATTCATAAGCAAGTCAAGACACTACCCCGTGATGTCATTGACCCTCTTTGAAAATGAAGGCTGAACAAGAAGAACAGATTCCTATTCAGGTGGCAATTGGAGCAGATGGCCTCTGAGATTCAGTCTAACTCAGAGATGCTGTGGATCTCCATTCTTTGGGTTCTGTGATTCAACCATTTTCAACTTCACCTCACTGTAAGGTCACTCAGTTCACCTCCCTCCATTTTGCCCACAAAAATATCATACGATTGCTATATACTTTGCTGAGAGCTCGGCAAACTGTATCTTCAACATACCCCTAATCTACCATATAGTAACTCTGTGGGAAAAAAAAATAAGATTAGTTTAGTATGATCTATTTTTTTCCTTACAGGGTAGTTTGAGGTTTTATTTAACACAAACAAAACATGGGAAATTTATTCATTCTCTTTCCTGTTCTTGATGGCCAGCTGAGCTGCTCTCTACATGACTGAGATTTTTGGCAGAAACATCATGAACGATCTCCACACAGTTAGATTTGCTGCCCATTAGGAACATTTCCAACTCTTTGGCATCACGGACCAAAAATTCCCCACATCCACTGGGTAGTATATACTTTGTCTTGTTGCTTCCATAAACAATTTTGAATTTTACAATCTAACCTTTGCATCTCCATCTCACCCTATTGTTCATGCCTTTTGGATTATAGTGGTAAGCATCATGGTCTAACTGTTATGTGATGAAAAAACCATCCCTTTAATGGTATATACCAAAGTCTACATTTTTACATAGCTCTTCTAACTCCAAAGCCTGTGCTTTTTCTACTCTTAATCAGAAGACAAAATGCAAATGCTAAAATAATATGAGAATAATTACTGAGCAATGTGTCATTAAGTACAAAATAATACAATTCAAACTGAATACTGAAGAGCAGAGAAGAAATAACATACAGGAGTGGTCTGAGCAGCAGGATGAGAAGAACAAAACGCAGCCAAAAAGCAGCCTATGGGAAGAAGGCAAGATATCAAAAGCTATTGTAAGCATGAGGTAGAGACCAGGAACAAGGAGAAGGTATTGAATATTTTTGCTTGAGAGACGTGGCACATTCTTGGGGAGATATTAATGTAGTGGAAAGAATTTCGGACTTAGGGTCAAAGAACCTAGGTTCAAATCTTGACTCTTCTACTTTATTACCTATGTAATCTTGGGTCAGTTGTTTTTCCTCTGTAGGTTTCAGGTTTTTTTTTATCTACAAAATGAGTGGTTGAACTAGATGACCTCTAATAATATCCCTTTAAGTTATAAATCTATGATTCTATGATCATAAATCAGCTTGGTTAGACCTTGACTCCCAGGTTTTCAAAAATAGACATTTGGGACTAAGGACATCTCTCTCTCTCTCTCTCCTTATATTTATCTCTGTATCTCTATCTGTTTTTATCTCTATATTTATCTCTATTTCTACATGTATCTATATCTACTTCTATCTACTTATCTATAGCAATCTCTATATATTTATCTATATGTCTTTCTATAACTCTATCCATCTATGTCTATCTATCTACATATATATATATTTATCAATCTACATATCTTTTTCTATCGATCTATCGATCTATCAATCATCTACCTATCTATCTGTCTATCTATCTACTTTAGGTCAGCTTAGTGACCCAGGGGTTAGATGGCTGGACCCAGAGTTCAACTAGCTACATAACCCTGGTATAGTGGCAACCACACTGGCATACCCAGGATGACTGCTAGCACAGGTTCTTAGATCTGCTCTGCTAGGAAAGATAGCTGTTTAAGGGGTCAACAATCTTTTTTAATCACATTCACTAGTTCGGGGGGAAAAGTCAGCACACTGAACTTCAAAGAAATTACAAACAGAAAATACAAGCAGAGAAATAAAGACCAACAGACAGGGGCTCTGACTGCCTGAATCAACTTACTTTAAATACATCCCTGGATTGAGAAAGCCTTTACATCTGAGCAGTTGGGGAGCTCTGAATATATGGCCACTCAGATCTTGACCAGAAATCATTAAATCCTTCTCATAAGTGAGCCCCCAAAGCAAAATACTAACTCAGAGTATATATACGCTTCTCAGAATCATAAGGCATCACAACCCCAGGGACTCAGTGCCTAATTAGAAATTAGCAAAAGATGTGAAAGCCTTCCTACAAGCAAGCCTCCCCTAACTCAGCTTCCCTTAATGGACTCTACCTGAGGAATACTAATGGACAGGAAGATCTTATATCCCATTAACATTACAACTGGGCAAGTTATTTCACTTTAAATCTCAGTTTCCTCATCTTCAAAAATGGGGCTGATGATAACATCACCCTCTCAGGACTGTTGGGAGGATCAAATGAGAGAATATAGGTAAAGCACTTTGGAAATTCTTAAAGCACTACATAAATGACAGCCATTATTATTTGTTAGTATTTTCATTACTATCCTTTGAGCCCTGAAATACCTTGGGCATAGAACCCCAAATTCCTGCTTGCCTGTTGGACACATTTGCTTTCACTTACATCTTGTTTATTCCTAGGCTAGATCATGCAGTGCAGACTTTGTATATAGCATTACAGCTGATTTTCTTGATAATGAACAGGCTCTCACTGTCTTTAATGTATCAGTGCTGTGCCTGATTAAACAGGAAGAGGAGATTGGCCAAGAAAGCAATTGGGGAAAATCACTGTTTAACAACACAGAGCTTTGAAAATGAGCTCAAAGTGTAAATGAGTTCATTATTGAAAACATGCAAAAGGGACCTGACTTGAAGTCTCATGTCCTTGAAAATTCTCATATCTGAAAAGCTTGTCCCCCTCCAGCAACCCCAGTGCAAAGACAAATCAGACCCGTGGGCCTACAGAAGGCAAAGCAGATGCGGTGTGCTAAAGGAATGACAGCTTTAAAAAAAGACTGTGAAGAAAGGAGCTGGGAGCTAGCTATCATTTACCTCCATTAATGCTTTTTTCCCCCTATTCACATAAAATATTTAGTGTTTTAACACAAATTGCTAACAACACTAGAACCAAAATATTGTTCTTTATTCAAGAGTCATACCAGGGACTTCTAGGATGACCAGAGACCAGACTAAAGACTTATTCAGAAAGCCCATTCTCCTTCCTTCCATTGGGTTTTCTTTTTTCTTCTCTTCTCCTTATCTCCTTCCTTACCAACTCCACTTAGTCAAAATTCCTTGTGGGCTCCCAGCTGGGAGTAATCAATTTAGTTTCACAAAGCCTCTTCCTTATTTAATTTGGACCCAGCATCATTACCCCCATTAGAAAGATTTCAGAATCCCTCCCTCTCTGCCATTCATGCTTATTCAGAGGCAGCTGAAATACAGTGGAAAGAGCACTGGCTTGGGAATCAGACATCAATAAACATTTATTAAAATGGGAAGAAGGAGGAAAGGAACAAGCATTATTAAACACCCACCCTGTACCAGTTACTGTGCTACACATTTTACAGGTATTATCTCACATAGATCATCTCAATAATCCTATTAGATAGGTGATATTATGTTCCCCATTTTACAGCACAGGAAACTGAGGCAGACAGAGATGGAGTAGCTTGCCCAGAGTCGCACAGCTAGTAAATTCTGAGACTGAATTTGAACTCAGATTTTCTTGACTCCAGACTCAAGAGCAAGGGTCCCAGGCTCCAGCAGAAGTTAACAACTGTTAGGGCAGCTAGGGGGCACAGTGAATAGAGCACCGGCCCTGGAGTCAGGAGGACGTGAGTTCAAAATCCAGCCTCGGACACTTAACACAAAAACTAGCTGTGTGACCTTGGGCAAGTCACTTAACCCCAATTGCCCTCCAAAAAGCAAAAAAAAAAAAAAGAAGTTAATAACTGTTTTTGCTTCGGATATTCAGATCCAAAGGTGGAGTGGATGCTATATAGCAGTGGTTCTCAACCTGTGGGTTATGTTCAATTTGTAACAATGAGCATACATCCTGCATATCAGATACTTACATTACGATTCATAACAGTAGCAAAATTACAGTTATGAAATAGCAACGAAAATAGTTTTATGGTCGGGGGTCACCACAACATGAGGAACCATATTAAAGGGTTGCAGCATTAGGTTAGGCATAGTGGTGGAGAACCACGGCTATACAGGAACTGAGCTAAACTGTGAGCTTATAGGAGAAGTCATGCCCCTGGGGTGTTGGGGAAAATATTTGTACGTTTGCTCTTGCCATATTGTTGAAATAAATGTTCCTTTGCAAAAGCTGTCTCATATTAAGTGGTAAAACAGAATTGGTCTCCTAAAAATGGGGTATGGGGAGAAACATGGCTGATGAGGGCTTGAGCTAATGGCAATGACATCCGAAGCCCCTCAAGGTACCCTGGAATTCCTGGTGTGATAGAGTAGGCCTTGTCCTGAGATAACAGGGCCAACTGACTGTTACATATAAAATGATTGTGTTAGAATATGCTGGCTTCTAAAGGCCCTTCTAGCTCTAAAGCCAAGTAGACCATCTCATCCAATTCTTTTTCATGTTATCGCATGACTCTACCATCGGAGTTCTACCCAACATGCCAGAGGCCAAGCTTTCTTTCTCTTGACAGTACAAGGATACCAGTGGAGGCCAAAGACTGTCCACCTGAAATCTGTGGAGTTCTTATGGGAGCTTTGTCATTTCCTGAAGGCAATCTAACCTGCTTGCCTTCTCCAGCTCAATTCTGAGGCTTGTTCATGTTCAATTTGTTCTGCCTGTCCCAGATACACATACTACTGGATAAGCAAAGTATTTAAAAAGCAAATTTTTCCCAAGAACTAATTTCTTCAGCACTGAAAATTCTCCCTTGTTTTTATTGGTTAAAAAAAATATTACATCTAATTTGACTCTGCATTCAATAGTAGATGGGGTCCCTCTTTGATATTCTCCCTCACTGATATTTCTCTTCTTCCTTCCTCCAAAAAAATTGCATATAAGAAAAAAACCTGCACAAATTTCCAGTTCCTAACTCATGAATTATACTCTCAGCATTTCAGTTATTATCTTCATGTTTCAGATGAAGAAATTGAGGCTCAGAGACTTTTTTTCTTGCAGTGGTTTCTAGTCCTTTATAGGGACTATTCTTTCTCCACTCAATTTGGGCCATCTTCTCTACTCCCTCTTTGCACAGTAAAGCTGAACTCCCTTAGTAACATCTTGGCTCTACTAAACCAGCTTTCACCTTATCTTCCTCAGTTTTAGGCACTCCATAGCACTTCTCAGACATCTCTGACCTGGCAAACTTGTGTGTACTTCCCAGAACCCCATGATGTATCTTCCTCCCATTGGATAGAAAGCTTCCTGAGGACAATGACTGTCTGGTTTGTTTGTATGTGTATTCTCAAGGATTACCATAGTGCCTGGCACACATAGTGTACTTCATAAATGTTATCTATCTATCTATCCATCCATCCATCTATCCATCTATATCCATCCATCCATCCATCCATCCATCCATCTATCTACCTATCATCATCATCATCATCATCTATCTATCCACCAGTCCATCCTTTTATCTATCTATCTATCTATCTATCCATCTATCTCTGTCCCTGGCTTCTGTTCTGAAAGGCCAGGACTTGGAACCTGATTACCAATACTGTCTTCCATTCCCCAGGAGTATCCTTTTCCAGAGCATCTTCTAGCTTCAGTTACATTTGTTGTAATTTGCACTGATACCCATGGTATGAGCCATCTCCCATCACCTGAAGGCTTTCAGCTCTTTTATGACAGTTTGTTTTGGTTGCCCTAATCCTACCCCTCTCCCACCCTGTGTAGGCTCTTAGCCCCCTATTTTGTGAAGTTTTAGATTATAATTAAAGTCTTCCACTTCTCTTCAATTTAAAAAATAATTATATTTTCTGTCCTTTTCAGGTATCTGCTGGGACACATAGTGGGGGCTGAGGTGGGGACTGGACTCCTTACTGACAAAACCTTTAGACTCCAAGGTCTGCATCCTGACCATCACGAGTCACCTTCACTTATGCTTTGCTGCTGGACTTTGATGATTCTGGAACAGAGAGTGAGACTGATGACTTTGCACAGCTCTGTCTCACTGAAATCCAATTCATGCACTAGTCAAGACATCACCCTCTGATGTCATTGGTCTTCTTCAAAACCGAAGGACAAACAAGAGTAAATGATGATCTCAGCTCCAAGCACTGTAGGAAATCAAGTTTAAAGTCATGCCTACCACATCTAAAAATGACTTCTCCTACTAAAGCATCCATCCATAGATGGGTTTTTTTTTTTGTCTCTTTTTGTTTTTGTTTGTGAGGGGGGAAGGCAAGGCAATTGGGGTTAAGTGACTTGCCCAAGGTCACACAGCTAGTAAATGTTGTGTCTGAGGTTGGATTTGCTCTCAGGCCCTCCTGACTCCAGGGCCAGTGCTCTATTCACTGTGCCACCTAGCTGCTCCCCCCATCCATAGATGTTAAGTGCTTAAATAAATCTTAGATATCATCTATTTAGACCCTCCTCATTTTATAGGGGTGAACATTGAAGACCCCAAACGGTGAGAGACTTGTCCAAGGTCACAGATAGTTAGCGAAAGAGCTGAGAAGTCATGTTACCCTCTGGTGTTCATGCTACTACACCTACATGTTTTCCCACCTATTAGGCTGTGAACTCCTAGCAGCAGGAGTCTTTTTCTTTGTTTCTCTAGCATTTGTCACAGTGCTGGCATATAGTCAGAACTTTAAAATGTTTATTGACTGACTTATATAACAGAATTGCCAACTCTATTTTGATTCTCCAAAAAGAGTATATGGTATATTTTTATAAACAGTTTCTCAGATAAAGTCACATATCTCAAATATATAAAGAACTTTGTCAAATCTATAAGAATACAAGTCATTCCCCAACTGATGCCAATATCACTGGTGGGTCTATTTCCCAAGACTATTAGGGAGAAAGAGAAAGAAACTGTATGTTCTAAAATGTTTATAGCAGCTCTCTCTGTGGTGGCAAAGAACTGGAAAGTATAAGGATGCCCATCAGTTGGAGAATGGCTGAACACATTGTGATATATGTTTGTGTATCAGCAAACATCCTAGCATACCCAGGCTGGCTGGTATCACAGGTTCTCAGATCTGCTTTCTGAAGGAAAGCAACTCAAAATGGGTTAGCAATATTACTTTAATAAATCAAACGTGTATCATTTACCTAGTTTAGGGGAAAAAGTCAGCACCCTGAACTTCAGAGAATGCAAACACAAGTTACAAACACAAGTTACAAGCAGACAAAGAAACAGATCAGCAGACGGGCTTCCAACCATCTGACCATTACATCCATACCTATTTAGTTACCAGAGAGGGAACCACCAACATCTGGGTTTTCAAAGAGGGGCAGGGGGAGCTCAATGGCTTCCCAGAGTCTCGTCTGGCCAAATCACAGAACTCTTCTCAAAGCGAGCCCCAAAGCAAAACCTCACATCAAGGCGTATATATAGCCTTCTCCTGGATCAGAGAATGTCACAGCCCTCTTGACCCACTGCCCAAACACAAAGCTCCAAGGTGCGGGCATTCCTGGAAAACAAGCCTCCTGCCACAGGCTCTGTGTGACCACATTCAGCCTCAGCCTATTAGGGGACAGAGTATACTTTCAAATCAGGGAAGGTTCTCAGAGCCACTTAAGCCTATCAAAGGGCCTAGGGGAAGGGAAGTTCTTCAGATTCCCATAACAGTTTGTTATGGAATACTGTTTTGCTGTAAGAAATGATTAGCTTGGTGATCTGAGAAAAAACATGGATAGACTTGCATGAAATAATGAAGAGTGAAATTAGTAGGAAAAAGATATTAAAACAATGTTGTTTTAAGAACAACTTTGAATGATCAAGTCAATATGACTATTAAAAATACCCAAATTAAATACAAGAGACCTATGAAGGAGGACATTGTGTGCATCCAGATAAATGTTTTTTGATAAATAGAAGTATGTCTAGAATGATTTTATATATGTACGTGTGGATATATATGTACATACACACACATGCCTATTCCTGTCTAATGGCAGCCATCTCTAGGGTGGAGGGGGGAAGAAAAAAAGGAAAAAAGTTACATGATAACTTTATTATGTATTTAAAAGGAATAGCAAATTGTACATAATACTTTTGCAGTTTCGTGCACAATCATCTTTTTTTGAGTTATGGAAATGAGTGTTTCATTTTTTAAGTTCAGAATAAAATATTTTTTAAAAGAGTACATGGCATAACTTCCCAATGGTTTCTAAGCTTCAAACGGCAAACATAAGAGACAATGAGCACAAAGAAGCTTCTAACAATAATGATAATAATAGCTTAAAATAGCTCACATGCATAAAGCGCTTACTGTGTGTTAGACACCATGCTAAGTGCTTTACAATTGTTATCTTATTTGATCTTCATAGCTATCCCATTTTACAGATGAAGAAATTGAGGCAAACAGGGGTTAAGTGATTTGCCCAGGGTCACACAGCTAGTAAGTTTTTGAGGCTGGATTTGAACTCAAATCTTCTTGACTCCAGGCCCAGTGCTCTATCAACTGCACCATTCAGTCTCATGTCTATAACTGAATACGACATTGCAAATAATTTTTAATCTCTGAGTTTGAGTTTTCTTATCTACAAAATGACAGGCTCAGATTGGATGATTTTTTGTACCCTTTCCAAGTCTAACATTCTATTATTCTAGCCCAATTATAAACTTCAAAATTAGAAACATCCTGTGTTCCAGAAATAACTATTAAGATTCACTAGATGGTGTGGCTAGATGGCACAGTGAATAGAGCACTGGCCCTGGAGTCAGGAGGACCTGAGTTCGAATTTGGCCTTAGACACTTAACATTTACTAGCAGTGTGACCTTGGGCAAGTCACTTAACCCCAACTGCCTTGCCTTCCCCCCTCCAAAAAGCAAGAAAAAAAAGGTTCACTGGATAGGACTAGGAAGTTCCCAACCCTTCAGTACAACCCAAATTCCCTTACAGGGAGGGAATTTATGAGGTAATGAATGCCCTGGAGAAATGGAGGGGATTTCAGAAGCTCCAGGTCTTCAGGACATTGGGGTAGCTAGGATCATGGAACAGGCCAGGAAATGGGAGAACATATCCCTGTTAGGCAGTTTTGAAACTGCATGTCACTTATTTCTATTTTAACCATGTTGGTAATCCCTCCCTTGATTGTCTGTCATGAAAGAATCATTAACTATAAGCATATCCCTTCTGGGAAAGCTAGTTCTTCTGAGAAAGCTTATTTACCACAATTAACATCCAGAGCTACATGGGATCAGTAACATAGATCAGGCACGTCTTTCCTTTTCTTACCTAGAGAAGTGGTCTCCAAAGTTTTCCGAGAGCGAATCTTTGTCAGTAAAACATTCTTGACCATACACCTCCAATATGTATATATTCATTTACCTGTGTGTAGGGAGACTCTGGATTTGGCCTCCCAATACACATGCAGACCACAGGTCAGGTTCCCAGGGCAAAGGTAACCTCTCCACTGCAAGGGTCTAGAACAGGAGAGCAGAACCCATGGCCCTAAGGTCACATGTGGCCTTCTAAATCCTTGAGTGCAGCCTTTTTACAAATTTGGATTCAGTCATAAGGCTGTGGCTTTCTTGTAATGGTTAGGGGGCTCTCCTCCAAATCCCAGGAGAATGGAGGAGATTGAGAAATTCTTTAATAGAGAGAAAGGGCAGAATGGAGCAAGAGTGGAAGATAAGAGTGGGTGTGGTTACTCCCAGGATTGGCTGTCCCCGAGAGGGGGGGCTGCCTATGATGCCTCTTTGGAATCAGGCCACAACTTTGGAGACCTTTGATCTAGTAACTTGACTGAGGATCTTGCTGGTGATTGGTGATTTCCTGATAACCCCTTTCACTCTTCCAACTTGCAAAGTGCATCAGCTTCAAGTTTGATGCCAATTCAGGATGGATCTGTACTTTCCAACTCAGAAGCCGATTGTTCATTTCTGTGCCTAAGCAGGCAGACCAGGTTTCATATAAGATAAAAAGGATATGCTCCCCCAGACTTCCATGGGCTGAAAAGGGAAGGTAGCCTTTCCAGGTGACTGCTTAGTGGCTGCCTGGATAAGGAAAAACCTTGATCAACAACTTTTGAAAACTGAGCTTCTCTGAACATTCAGTTCAAGCAAGGAAGGAAGGATAAAGTTGATAGAAGTTGAAATTGAGGTATAGGCCTCCAGAGGCCAGGGGAAGGCCAGACTTCAAGAACTCACGAAGCCCAGGAATGAGAGAAGCTCTGCCTGGACCACATATGGTTTCAGTCTCTTTGTGAGAGGCAGGGTAGTTAGGGAGAAAGTATTACATTTAAGAGTCCAGGGAGATCTCAGATCATAGGTTTCTAAGTTTAGAGCTGGAAAGGACGGCCTGATCTCTTCATTTTATATGTCTGCGGTCACATTTGAACTCAGGTCCTCCTGACTCCAAAGCCAGTACTGTATTCACTGAGCCACTAGCCACCTCAAACCTAGGTTTTCTTGACTCCAAATCCAACCTTCTATCTCCTGCGCCAGAGGCATCAACATGCTCAGACTACCAAACCAGGTTAAACTATAATTGGAGAATATTGAACAAAATAAATAAAAATACAACAAAATGTAGGACACGTCAATATGTGCTTTTCTAAGTCAATATGCAACCAGCAGGTATTGCTTGATGTTCTTCAGTCATTTGTTCATTGTTGTTTTTTCAATCATGTCTGACTTTTCATGACCCAATTTGGGCTGTTTTTTATTGTTTTGGCAAAGATCCCTGGAATGGTTTGCCATTTCTTTCTCCGGTTCATTCTGCAGATGAAAAAACAGAGACAAAGAAAAGTTAAGTGACTTGTCCAGGGTCACACAGCTAGTAAATATCTGAGGTCACATTTGAACTCAGGGTTTCCTGACGCCAGGCTTGGTGCTCTAACCACTGAGCCACCTTATGAGCAGCCCCATGTACTGCTTACTGGTCCTCATTTGCATTTGCATTTGATACTACTACTCTACAAACTCAAATAAAAATGTGCACCAATGATCCATACACAGGGATTCCAGCAGGTCACATATTAACTTAGTTTTCAAAAGTAACATTATCTATGTTCTGTAGTCTTTTTAAATTTTTAAATAGTACTTTATTTTTCCAATTACGTATAAAAGATAATTTTTAAAATTCATTTTTTAAAAATAATTTGAGTTTTAAATTTTTCTCCCCCATCTGCTACCTTCTCCCTCCAATGGTAAGCCATTTGATATAGGTTATTTTCATAGCCTTTTTATTTATTTTGTAAATATTTTCCAATTACATTTTTATCTGGTTCAGACCAAGGGTGTTGCTGAATTTGTGTTTGAGCATCTTTCTCCATACCAGGCTGCCTCTCAAAACAAATCCCACCTCTGTTTTAAATATAAGCAAGTCACTTCACTTTAAAGAACCTCAATTAGCTCACCTGTAAAATGGGGATTATTATATGGGTCAAATAAGGCAAACTGTGAAACATTGATAGAGGATCTCAGGTGCTATTACTGTTACTAAACAAATGAATTACTGTTACTCAACAAGTGGAGTTTGGCATCAGAGGGAGGACCTGGGCTCCAATTTCTATTCTGTTCTAGAAGCTGATGCTGATTTATAAAGCAATTGATTTGTCTTCATCTCCCATGAAGCCTACCAGTCACAGATCAGTTAAACAATCAGCATTTACCAAGTGCCTTCTATGGCCCAGGGCTAGGGCTAAATGCTGCAGATACAAATGCAAAGAATGAAATCACCCCCACTCCCAAGGAGTTTATGTGCTGGGACAGGTCCACTTTCAAAAAAGATAAAAGAAACTATACTTCCCTCATACTCACTGTCTGTGTGACCTTGAGCAATTTACTTAACCTCTCTGGCCCCCAGGTTCTGTATCTATAAAAGGAGGGGCTTGGACTGATGGCTCTGAGCTCCTCTCCACCTCTAAATGACAAGGCAGCCAAGTGGCATAAGAGATATAGCACTGGGCTTGGAATTAGGAAGACTCATCTTCCTGGGCTCCAATCTGGCCTCGGACACTTACTAGCTATGGCACCCTGAGCAAGACTCTGTTTGCCTCAGTTTCCTCATCTGTAAAATGAGCTGGAGAAGGAAATGGCAAACCACTTCGATATCTTTGCCAAGAAAATCCCAAATAGGGTCACACAAAGCTGGAAATGACTAAGATATTAAACAAAACTGCCCAATTCAGAGAGTGAGGGGCCTCACCCTTCCTGGAGGAAAGGCACAGGAGAGAGCACGTCTTTGCCGTTGGATGTAACCTTAGCCCTCCTTTATTATTTATCTGGTCCTCTGGTAATGAAGTGTCTAGCAGCCAAGTGTGAACTTGGAATGAATCTTCATCTAGCATTCTTAGATGTATTAGAGTTGATGCAGCAGTGAGGATTTTCCTACAAAGGTCTTCTAGTGATTCACTCTATGGGGTCAGGTATTGGCAGGTACATTTAGGTTACTTGGTACCACTGAGTGATTCCTGTGCAATGGTGCAGAGCTATAAATAGGGTGAGGTGGTCTCTGGGCTTTTTCTTAAGTACACAAATATAAGGTGTGTACTCTTCCCCCCAAAGCAGTCCAGAGACTACTGTCCTCGGGTCTCAAGTTCTGCCAGTGTATTTGGAGAGAAAGATTCTGAGTCAGGGAATACGGCTGCAGGTTGTTGGAAGAAAGATGGGGCAAGACAATCTTCCCTCCCTCTTGAGGCAACTAAATCCCATCTTCAGACTGCCTTTTCTCGGACAACAGAGTCTTTCTTTCTAGCTATTTTTGCTCCCAAGTGACAAAATTCCTATTTCCCACACTGTAACCATGACTTATCAATACTACCATGTCTCTCTTTCTCTTTTTCTTTTTCTCTGCTCTAACTCCCCTCCCTTTCTCTCTTCTTTCCCCATTTGAAATCCTCATCAAGTTCTGTTTAAGTGTGCTTTAAAGAGATCGAGTCCAGTGTAAACGGATATTTTTGTAATGCCAAACTCTATGAGAAGACAGTTTGTACCTAACACCACAAGAGCTGGTTGCTAAAGTAACAATCAAATAAAAATTTAATATCGTGCTGTTATGGGAGAAATATCTTCCTTTTTTTTTTTTTTTTTTTGGTTCATATGGTTGATACCTGCTGCTGAAATAAATCTATCACAACATAAAAATTACAGAAGTAAAAACCCAAATTTTATTATGCTTTAGCACAGGTTTGGGTTTCAGAGAAAAAAATAATCCTGAAACCCAGTTAAGATTCTAGTAAGGCCTCTTATAGACAAAATTACCCCAGAGTGACAGAGAACTAACTCTCTTACATGTTGCAATCCTATATATTCTTTTAGGCTATACAAGTTGTTTTTTAAAAGACAGATTCATAATCCCTTGGGACACATTTCAGGCTGTTCAATAACCCCTTAAAGTAAGAGAAATGGCCCTCATTCTTAAATAATAAAAATTAATTTAAAAAAATAAATTAAAAATTAAAAACTCCCATAGTAACACCATCCTCAGATAAAGTATTAATCAGTAGAGAAGAGATGGAGTTTGGGTAAAACAGAGAAAGTTTTACACAGATCATGTATGATATGTATGTATGCATGATAGATTTGCATGATAGATACAGACAAAGACAAAAGAAGAGAGCGACAAAAAGGGAGAGAGAGAGAAATAGCTAGATGGATGGATGGATGGATGGATGGATGGATGGATGGATAGACAGATAGATAGATAGATGAATAGATAGGTAGATGGATGGATGGATGGATGGATAGAGAGATAGAGAGATGGATGATAGATAGATAGATGGATGACAGATAGATGGATGATAGATAGATAATAGATAGATGGATGATAGATAGATAGATAGATAGATAGATAGATAGATAGATAGATAGATGAACAGATAGATGGATGGATGGATGGATAGATAGAGAGAGAGATGACAGATAATTTATTAAGCATTTACCATGTGATAAGCACTATGTTAATGTCAGGGATACAAGCAAGTCTCTGCACTCAAGCAACTTCCATTCCATTGGGGAAGTTAATATATAAAAAGGCACTGAAAAGGGATGCATGAGGTGGAGAACCAGTCAGAGGAGTCATGATCTGGTAGGGCTTTGAAGAGAGCATGGCCAGCTGCTTCCTTAAATGAAGGTTCAAGGAAAATTCTGTTCTCTTGTAACAGCAATTTAGAGAAGATCAAACCAGGACAGGGGTGGAGTTGGAGAGTAGACACTCTCTTTTTCTCTTTGGAGTTTTATTTCTCATGCTATTTGAGACAAAGACGGGTTAGGAAGGGGATTCAGACAAGATGCCTTAAGGTAGGCAGCAGATGGGATAAGAATCAGGAAAAAGACTTTCTCTTCTCTATTTCCCCTCCAAGTCTCTCCTACCACTTCCCTATCGGGCTGGGTCATTTCCAGTGATGATGCAGAGTTTCCACCTGCTTTGGAAAGAAAGGCATTTTCCCAGGACATTCAGATGGGGCTGCCCCCAGACTTGCAGCTTTTTGCTGTTCAGCCTTCTACTTTCTTCAGAGATTTTACATGCTTTGCCTATTGATGGGAGTTTTAATCAGTCACTGTTTCCAAGATAAAAGTTTCTCAGGTCTGTATTCCCAGGAGGAAGAAGAAAGTTTTATGACTAGACAGTTTTTAGAGAACAGAAGCAGCAGAATTGTTAAGAAAAATTTAATGGAAAATATGAGCCTTTCTTACTCCAAAAAATGATAAAGAGCTTTTTTTTTCTTTTAATGACATACTTACCACTTTTCTCAAGCGAGAAACACATTTCATTAAGGAATAGTCAAAAGATAAAGGTCATATTGAATTGAAAGAACCATTTAACTGATACTTATACAAAAAACTAGGGTCAAAATTAGCAATGATTGATAAACATTTAACTACAATTGAGGAAGATACCAAATTACACCTAGATGCATTTCGCCCAATAGTTTATTCTGTAGACCTATCTAATTTATTCTTTAATGTTTATGATTATGCTGAAAGGAAGAGGAAGTTGGTCCCTGAACAGCCTCCAAGCCCAGGATATAATCACAGGAAGATAATGAGGTGTTAAACTAAGTGTAAAGACTTGTGTATACCCTGCAATCCCTTTATAAAGTATAAAAAAAGCGTGATTGAATTGAAAAAGAAACCTGTCCATTGGCCATAAAAAGATTTAACCATGAACTTTGTTTACTTTAAAAAGCTAGTTTATTAGTTCTGTAGTCAGTAAAGACCAGAACCAGCAGCAGAGGAAGACCCTAGCCCCTGAGAGGAAACTGCTCTTCACTTCTTAGTGGGAGAAGGAGGGAGTTTCTCTCTCCTCCCCTATAAGCCATGGCAATTTTCAATTGGAGTTACCTGTCAATTAGGAGACCCTACATCCAAGAGGAAACTCTCTCTCTCTCTCTGTCTCTCTCTCTGTCTCTCTTTCTCTCAACACCAAAATACAGAGGCAGTTGAGACTTGAGTCAGGAAGTATCTTCAAGAAATGAGACCTCTGACAGCACAGAATAGAGCTGATAATGGACTCAAGAGAACCATCAATCAAAAGTCAAGCTATAGAGGGAAATGCACCCTGGGAACTTAGTGAAGTGAACTGATACCACAGGGGAGCAGTCTGAGGAGTCCACAAGGGGAGAAAAGACATGTAGTCTCTTTACTACAAAAGGCATGAATTACTTTGGCCATGTGGTAGAATGCTTATACCAGAACTAATCCAACGATCTGGGGGAGGGGAAGGTGGAAATAACTGTGGAGACAATGACCACGTGGCTGCTCAATACTCTTGGCTAAGAGATGCCTACCCAGCAGCATGTCCTGGTGGTACACGTGCCTGTCTATCTCACTGATCAGCATCCTAAACATTATTAGCTTGTGGGCAGGGGCACAGACAGACTCAGATGCAACCATCTGAGAGGTGCCTCAGGGGACAGTCTGAGTGCCATCTGTGCCTGAACTGCTGGTGTAAAATAACTAAGGGGGCATAAATAAGATCCTTGCATTCTAGCTCTATCAAACAAATCTTTAAAATAACAATAATTTCCCCTTCTACCTCTTTTCCTCTCCCTTCTTCCCTTTCTATTTTGTCTGGGAAAGGCAGTGGGATGTAGTAGGGGAAAGTGCTGGACTTAGAGAAACACATACCAGCTCTGACACTTATTAATCTGTGGCTTTGAGCAAGTCATATCATGCCTCAGTTTCTTAATCTGTCAAACAGATAACAGTGCCTGTAGAATTCACCTCACAGGACGGTTTTGAGAATTACTTGAGCTGATACAGGTAGTGTTAGTTATTATGACTGATTCTTCTCTGTCACTGGTTGGGAGCTGTTCTCCACGGGTACTGCTTAGCCCCTTTGGATGATGTCAGGGAGAGAGAAGTGACCTGCTGACCTGATCCTGCCTCAGGTACTTCCTGTCCATGTGACCTTGGTTCAGCTTTCTCAACATCCTTTTCTTGGCAAATGGGGGCAATAATATCACCATCCTCACAGGATTGTTATAAGAATCAGATAGGACAATACGTATGAAGAACTTCAAAAATTTTATGCTAGTTGCAATTATTATTATAATTATCATTAGGGTATCACGTACTCATTTTTATTTCTTCTACAAAAATATTCTCTACTTCTCTCTTGTAACAAGTTACTCTCCCAGCAAAAAATTAGAAATGTGAATGCGCTTTCTCAGTTTGGGGCATTGTTTAAATTGAAAAGATAATGTTTTTTTTCTTCTTCCATTACATGTTTAGATACCCTAACCAACAGCCTTATAAGATTTTGGTTCTGAAATTAACTTTGGTTTACTATTCAGTAAGGGTAGCAAGGTAACACAGTGGAAACAGTGCAGGTCCTGGAGTTAGGAAGACTCAGTTTCCTGAGTTCAAATCTAGTCTCAAACACTTAATAGCTGTGAGGCCCTGAGTAAGTCACTTAACCTTGTTTGCCTCTGTTTCCACATCTGTAAAATGAGCTGGAGAAGAAAACCCCAAATGGGGTCAGGAAGAATCAGATGGGACTGAAATGACTCAACAACAACAAAAGTCTATAACCTTGGTCAAATCATTTATTCTCTCTAAATCTCCATTTCTCTATCAGCAAAAGACAGTATATTCCCATTAGATGCCCTTATCCAGTTTTAAGGAAAATGCTTGGGTAATTTTAAAGAGCTGCCTAAATGTGAGCTATTGAGATTCTGTGTGACACCTAGGTAAGGGAAATCTGGATTCAAGTCCAGTTTCTGATATGTACTGACTATGTGACCCCAGGCAAATCACTTACCTTCTCTGGGCCCCAAGCAGCTCTCTAAAACTAGAGGTTGCCGAGTAGGTGTTGATTTGTATTAAAAGGAGTTTCCTTACTGGAAATTCTCTAAATCAAAGAAAATACAGACTCTATTCAAAATAAAAACTTCAGTGAATTACTATAATGATTTCCACCTTCTTTAAAATTTAGGAATTTCTGGCCAAGATGGCAGAGAGAAACCAGGAGGTTATTCGAGCTCTCTCTAGCTTCCCTCAGGAACAAAGTTAATTCAAGCCTCTAAGTAGACTCTAGAATGACAGAACCCACAAAAAGATGGAGTGAAACAATTTTCCAGCTTAAGATAACTTAGAAGGACTTCAGGAAAGGTCTGTATCACTTGGGTAAAAGGGGAGCACAGCCCAGTGCAGATGGGTATCCAGGCAAGCCAGAGGCTCTTAACCACAGCCCCGGTGCTCCTGTCTCATAAGGCCAGCAGTGAGGTCTCCAGCCTCATTGCAGAAAGCAAATTGCAAACCCCAGGACCCTGGAACTAGACTGACTAGGTGAGGCCACCCCAGCACAGTGGCCAAGAGGCCCTGTTGTGGAAATCCAGTGACCAGGCCCCTAATACCCAGTATAAGAAGCTTGGGACAGTGCATCCTGTGCCCCAGGAGGGTAAAATATTATTACCCTAGGCTGGAGGGTAATATAATCATTCAAAGAATTCACCAACTACCTTCTGAAAGAGATACCAAAATAAAAGCTCCAAGAAATATTGTGACCAAATTCCAGAATTAGTAGATCAAAGAGAAAATACTGCAAGCAGCTAGAAAGAAACAATTCAAATATCAAGGAACCACAGTCAGGAACACACAGGATTTAGCAGCTTCTATATTAAAGAATTGGAGGGTTTGGAATACTATATTCCAGAAGGCAAAAGAGCTTGGATTACAACCAAGAATCAACTACCCAGAGAAACTGAGCATAGTCTTTCAGGGGTAAATGTGGATATTCAATGAATAGGGGACTTTCCAACTTTCCTGATGAAAAGACCAGAGGTGAACACAAAATTTGATCTTAAAATACAAGACTCAAGAGAAGCATGAAAAGGTAAACAGGAAAGAAAAAATATGTTATTCAATAAGGTTAAACTATTTACATTCCGACATGGGAAGATGATACTTGTAAATTTAGAATTCTATCTCTATTAGGGCAGTTAAAAGGAGTATACGTAGAGAGAGAATATGGGTATAAGTTGACTTTGATGTGATGATATAAAAAATTAAGGGGTGAAAAAAGGATTGTACTGGGAGAAGAGGAAAGGGGGAGGGAGAAAAGGGTAAATTACATCACATAAAGAGGTGCAAAAGACCTGTTACAGTAGAGAGAAAGAAGGGAGAGGAGTGAGCATTGTTTGAACCTTACTCTCATTGGATTTGGCTCAAGGAGGGAATAACATACACAATCAATTGGGTGGAGAAATTTATCTTGCACTAAAAGGAAGTAGGAGGGAAAATGGGAAACGAAAGATAAAAGGGAGGGCAGATTGAGGGCGCTGGTGGTCAGAAGCAAAACACTGATGAGGAGGGACAGGGTGAAAGGAGAGACAAAATTATGAACAAGGTGAAAAATTAGGATGGAGGGTAAGACACAGTTAGAAATCATAACAGTAAATGTGAATGGGATGAACCCTCCCATAAAATGGAAGTGGATAGCAGAGTAGATTAAAAACCAGAATCCTATTATATATTGTTTACAAAAAAAACATCTTAGAAGCAGAGAGATACACACAGAGTGAAGGTAAAAAAAAAAAAAAAAAAGGCTGGAACAGAATATATTATGCTTCAGCTGAAGTCCAAAAAAAACCCAAAAAACAGACAAAAAAGGTTAGCAATTCTGATCTCAGTCAAAGCAAAAGCAAAAGTAGATCTAATTAAAAGAGATAAGGAAGGAAACAACTTCTTGCTAAAAGGTACCATAAATAATGAAGTAATATCAATACTAAACATATATGCACCAGATGGTATAACATCCAAATTCTTAGAGGAGAAATTAAGTGGGTTACAGGAAGAAATAGACAGCAAAACTATGCTAGTGGGAGACCTGACTCCCAACTCAGAACTAGATAAATCTAACCACATAACAAACAAGAAAGAAGTTAAGGAGGTGAATAAATTCTAGAGAAGTTAGATATAATAAACCTCTGGAGAAAATTGAATGGGGAAAGAAAGAAATATACTTTTGCTTGGTGGTTCATGGCACCTACACAAAAATTGACCATATATTTGGGCTCAAAAACCTCATGATCAAATGCCAAAAGGCAGAAGTATTAAATGTATCCTTTTCAGATCGTGATGTAATAAAAATTATGTGTAATAAAGGACCAAGGAAAAATAGGCTAAAATGAGTTGGAAACTAAATAATCTAATTCTAAAGAATGAGTGGGTCAAACAACAAATCATAGAAACTATCAATAATGTCATCAAAGAGAATGACAATAATGAGACAACAAACCAAAACTTATGGGATGCAGTCAAAGCAGTTCTTAGGGGAAATTTTATATCTCTAAATGCTTACATGAATAAAATAGAGAAAGAGGAGCTCAATGAATTGGGCATAAAACTAAAAAGGCAAGAAAAAAACAAATTAGAAATCTCTAATTAAATACCAAATTAGAAATTCTGAAAACCAAAGGAAAGATTAACAAAACTGAAAAGTAAGAAAACTATTGAACTAATAAATAAAACTAAGAGCTGGTTTTATGGAGAGGGGGAACAGTAAAACAGATAAACCAGTTAATTTAATTTTAAAAAGAGAAAGAAGAAAACCAAATTACCAGTATATAGAATTAAAATAGTGAATTCACCACTACTGAAGAAGAAATTAAAGCAATCGTTAAGAAATATTTTGCCCAACTGCATACCAATAAATCTGACAATTAAGTAAAATGGATGAATATTTACAAAAATATAAATTGCTCAGATTAACAGAAGAGGAAACAAAATATTTAAATAACCCCATTTTAGAAAAATAAATTGAACAAATCATCAATGAACTCCTTAAGAAAAAAATTCCAGGGGCAGATGGATTTACCAGTGAATTCTACCAAACATTTAAAAAACAATTAATTTTAATACTATATAAACTCTTTGGGAAAATAGATGAAGGAGTCCTACCAAATTCTTATTATGACACAAATGTGGTACTAATACCTAAACTGGGAAAAGCCAAAACTGAGAAAGAAAATTATAGACCAATTTCCCTAATGAATATTGATGCAAAAATTTTAAAACAAAACAGTAGTAAAGAGATTACAGAAATTTATCATGAGGATAATACACCATGACAGGGCAAGATTTATATGAGGAATGCAGAGTTGGTTCAATATTAGGAAAACTATCAGCATAATTGGCCATATCAATAATGAAACTAACAGAAATCATATAATTATCTCAATAGATGCAGAAAAAGCTTTTGATAAAATAGAGCACACATTTCTGTTAAAAACACTAGAGAGCATAGGAACAAATGGAATTTTCCTTAAAATGATAAGCGGTATCTATCTAAAATTATCAGCAAGCAATTTATATGTAAAGGGGATAAACTAGAAGCATTCCTAAAAAGATCAGGATGAAACAAAGACATCAATTATCACCATGGTTATTCAATATTGTATGAGAAATGTTAGCTTTAGCAATAAGAGGAGAAAAAGAAATAAAAGGAATTAGAATAGGCAATGAGGAAACAAAACTATCACTCTTTGTAGGTGATATAACAGTATGCTTAGAGAATCTTAGAGAATCAACTAAAAACCCATTTAAAACAATTAGCAACTTTAGCAAAGTTGTAGGATATACAATAAACCCACATAAATCATCAACATTTCTATATATTACCAACAAAGCACAGCAGCAAGAGACAGAAAGAGAAATTCCATTTAAAATAACTGTAGATAATATAAAATATTTTGGAGCTTACCTGCCAAGACAAACCCAGGAACTATATAAACCCAATTACAAAACACTTCACACAAATAAAATCAAATCTAAACAACTGGAAAAACATAAATTGTTCATGGGTAGGCTGAGCTAATATAATAAAAATGACAATTCTACCTAAATTAATTTACTTATTTGGTGCTATACCAAACTACCAAAAATTATTTTATAGAGCCAGAAAAAATGGCAAAATTCATCTGGAAGAACAAAAGGTCAAGAATATCAAGGGAATTAAGGGGGAAAAAATGCAAAGGAAGGTGGCCTGGCCACCAGATCTAAAATTTTATTATAAAGTGACAAACATCAAAACTATTTGGTACTGGTTAAGAAATAGAGTGGTGAATCAATGGAATAGATCGGGTATACAAGACACAGTAGTAAGTGATTATAGTAATCTACTATTTGATAAACCCGAAGATTTCAGCTTCTTGGAGAAGAACTCACTATCTGAAAAAAAAAATTGCTGGAAAAACAAGAAAATAGTATGACAGAAGCTAGGCATAGACCAACATCTCACACCTTTTACCAAGATATAGTTCAAATGAGTACATGATTTAGACATAAAGGATGATAGCATAAGCAAATTAAGAGAGCAAGGAACAGTTTACCTGTCAGATCTATGGAGAAGGTATGACTTTATGACCAAATAGGAGATAGAGAACATTATGAAATGCAAAATGGATAATTTTGATTACATTAAATTATAAAGGTTCTGCACAAACAAAGCCAATGCAAACAAGATTGGAAGGGAAGCAGAAAACTAGGCAACAATTTTTACAGCTAGTGTTTCTGGTAAAAAAAAAAAAACCCACCTCATTTCTAAAATATATAGAGAACTGAATCAAATTTATAAGACTACAAGTCATTCCTTCACTGATAAATGGTCAAAGGATATGAAAAGGCAGTTTTCAGAGGAAGAAATTAAAGCCATCTATAGTCATATGAAAAATGCTCTAAATCACTATTGATTAGAGAAATGCAAATTAAAACAACTCTGAGGTACCACCTCACATCCATCAGATTGGCTAATATGACAGAAAAGGAAAATGATAAATGTGGGAGATGTGGGAAAATTGGAACACAATGCATTGTTGGTGGAGTTCTGAACTGATTCAATCATTCTGGAGAGCAATTTTCAACTGTGCCCAAACGTCTATAAAACTGTTCCTACTCCATGATCCAACAATACCGCTACTAGGTCTATATCCCAAAGAGATAATACAAATGGGAAAAGGATCCACATGTAAAAAATATTTATAGCAGCTCTTTTTGTGGTGGCAAAGACTTGGAAATGGGGAGAATGCCCATCAATTGGGAAATGGCTGAACAAGTTGCGGTATATGAATGTAATGGAATACTATTGTTCTATAAGAAATGATGAGCAGGCAGATTTCAGAAAAACCTGGAAAGATTTACATGAACTGATGCTGAGTGAAGTGAGCAAAGCCAGGAGAGCATTACACACAGTAATGGCAGCATTGTGCAATGGTCAACTGTGATGAACTTGGCTCTTCTCATCAGGGCAGTGATGCAAGACAATAATTCCAAGGGACTCCTGATGGAAAATGCTAACCACATTTAGAGAAAGAATGATGGGGTCTGAATGCATATTGGAGCATGCCATTTTCACTTTTTGTTTTTGTTTTTTCTTTCTCATGGTTTTTCCCTTTTGTTCTGATTCTTCTTTCACAACATGGCTAATGTGGAAATATGCTTAACATGATTATATGTGTAAAACCTATATCAGATTGCTTGCTGTCTTGGGAAGGGGGAAGAGAAGGGAGAGAGAAAATTTTTGAACCCAAAATTTTACAAAAATGAATGTTGAAAATTATCTTTACACATAACTGAAAAATACTATAAAGTAAAAAAAATTGTGAATTTCTTAGGAAGAAAATTTGTTGTTGTTCAGTGATTT
Organism: Pseudochirops corinnae; assembly: GCA_028646515.1. Lineage (NCBI taxonomy): Eukaryota > Metazoa > Chordata > Mammalia > Diprotodontia > Pseudocheiridae > Pseudochirops > Pseudochirops corinnae. Next base: position 341,577,580 of record CM053585.1, on the reverse strand, counting down.
CAGTCATGTCCAACTCTTCATGACCCCATGTGGGCTTTTCTTGCCAAAGGTACTAGAGTGGTTTGCCATTCTTTCTCCAGCTCATTTTACAGATGAGGAAACTGAGGCAGACAGGGTTAAGTGACTTGCCCAGGGTCACACAGCTAATAAGTGTCTGAGGCCAGATTTAGATTGAAGTCTTCCTGACTTTAGGCCCTGCCCTCTATACACTGTACCACCCAGCTGCTTAAATGATGAAAATAGGATTGAAAAAGTAGAAAAGGTGAAAAAGGAAAAAAATATCACGAGAAGATGACAAATGTAACCTTGCAGAGATGACCCATGACAGTTAAGCTGGGTTTTTGAAACTACTTTGTTATTTTCATACTTAGAAGAAGAATGTATCACCTTGTGTCCAGTCATCACACCCTCTGCCCTTAGAAAAAAGGTGACTCCCAATTATGTCTTAATGTCTCAAACTTTTTTTTGGAGTATTCCTCAATAAGCAGATGCATCTTTTGTAACTGACAGAACTGGTAATCAAATGGACTGTCAATCAGGGATGGAAGACACTCAATGTGGCACAAGGAGATAGAGGGATGATGAAGTTGTATTATAAGTGAAAATGAAGATAGGGACCTTTCCAACAAAGACTTAAGATTCACCTTAAGTGAAAGATGTCTGCACATTTTGATACAGAGAGATAATCATTAGTCCTGAGAAATTCTAGCTGGAACTCGTTTGAGCTAGTGGAACTAATGTCTCAATCAGTTACCCAATTTTTTGCTCCAATAGCTTGAGGGTTGTGCAATGGCTGGTTCCAGGTGATTAATCAATTCTTGGTGTTAACATAGGGACCTGTCAGAGAAACCTTGCAGAGAGGAAGAGTCGGTGGATTTGGAAGATGACAACAAGGACAGTGACACTCAAAACATTTATAGACATACAATGAAAGAGGGGCCTGGCAACCGTAGATCTCATCTTTAGGTGAACCATGATTCTAGTTCTGGCATTTATCCATCACTTTAGGGAAGGGAGAAACAGGAGGTGTGTCACTGAATTCAGAAGAAACATAGGGTGGAATGATTTGCTCATTTCTTTAGGGAATGAGAGTCCTTCATGGTGGAATCTTCCATGAAAGGACATTGTGGCTTTTTAAATCACCATCCAATAGCCATGAGATAGTATGTAGAAGACTGGCCTGGGAGCAGCAAAAACTAGGGCTCAAATTTTGCCTCTGATACAAAGTAACGGTGAAACCATGGACGACTCACAAAATATCTCAGTATCCAGTAATTCTCTAATAGGACAACTAACAAATTTATTTAGTGGCTACTCTGAATCAGGCACTGTGCTAGACACCAGGCATAGAAAGACAAAAAAAGAAACAATGTTGACTCTGAATTGTGATCTTTATCAGTGTCTAAGGTCTTGCCCAACAAAACAAAGCAAAACCTTTGATGACTTTGAGGAAAGATAAAAGAAATTGTTCATATCTAAATAAAGATTTGTTTTAATTGGGTTAGATCTTTGATTTCCTTAATGCACAGACCTCCCAAGTGAGGAAACTCCCTCTAGCAAAGCAAGATCACCACCTGTTCTGTGCTTAGTGTAATGTCTGGGACTCAGTAGGCACTTAATAAGTGTTTATTAATTGATTTACTAATTGTTCTGTTCTCTTAGAAACTTAGAGAGTTACCCAAGGCATTGACTTGTCCGGGTTCACATAGCCCCTGTGTGAGAGGCAGAATTTGAACCCAAGTCGTCCTGACTCTGAGACTGGTTCTTTGTTCATTATGCCAAGCTGTTATTCTATTTAGTATTCTGTGGTTAATTTAGGGGGGTCAGGATAGTTTCTCTTTGTTCCAGAGATATTAAATGTCTTTCCCAAAGTCACACTTGTGGTAAGGAACAGAGTAAGGATTGGACCCTGGTCACCTGATTCCAGATTCAGAGTTCACTATTAAACAAATATGACTCTTCTGGATACAGTTCTCTAGATCAGGGATATCATATTCAAATAGAAACAGAGATGGCATATTGATTTAAAAAACCACAAACTAACATCATCTGTGTTGTGTTGTATTTTTATTTTGCTAAAAAATTCCCAATTACATTTTAATCTTGTTCACTACACTCAGGTGTTTTGTGCTTGTGGTCTATGGGCTAAGGGTCTGACACCTCTGCTCTAGAACAGGGGTTCTTAACCTGGGAACTATGAACCTCAAAGAGGCACATGAATAGTTTTTAAAGGGTCCATGAATTTATATGGGAAATAGTTACATCTTCATTTCCACAAATTTTTAATAGAAATTTAGCATTTTTTGTGATAATGCTTTTTTTAAAATTCTCTGAGAATGGGGCTATGGGCTTCACCAGACTGTCAAGGGAGTCCATGTTACCAAAAAAAAAAAAAGGTTAAAAATATCAGATCTAGAAGATACTCTCGGATGTAAATCAGACAGAAGTTCATCGTAGAACTCAGTGTCTGCCTGCAGAGATACAGAACAAAGGAATACAACCCAGATAATGCCTCAATCTTTGATTTGCCTTCCAAGTGTATGCATGACTGTGTCTGTGCTACAGATACTAAGCAGCAGAGTATCTGAGCCCAGCTGGCCGTATTGACATACTCGAGATCACTGTCCTCCTAAACTGCAGTGATCCCTTGGAGCCTCTTCTGCTCATGCATACCAGTGTGGCTGCTGAGCCTCTCACACTTAGAAGTAAAAACCTTGCCTTTTCTTCCTTTCCTCTGCCTGGTGACTGGATCATGGTTTGCAGAGTCACTCACAATTTGTTGTTCTCTCTGCCTCATGGGCTGCCAGTTTTCCTTCTCTCAAAGGACATTTCCTCCTTTATTTGCTTTAATAAGCCCTTTCTGCAGGGATATCTGAGGGCAAGGTGAAAGAACCTAGCCCATCTCTCCAACCTCCCCCCACTCTCATCTCCCCACCCCAAATCCAGCCCTCTCCACACCCCATTTGACAACAAAACAAAACGTTTTTCTATGGCAGAGCTTGGCCAATCAAAAACAATGATAATCCATATTCCAACTTGCCCATCACAATTCCTGTCCCTCCCTTGCTGACTGGTAGCAGGAGATACGTGGATGCTTATCTCAGACCCAGGGCTTACCCACTCACAGGTCAATGTTTTTCCATCACCCTGCCTCCAGGCTTTCCATGTTCATCCCGTCCTACACACAGCTGTCAGTCTAACAAGAAACATGTCAGTATGGTACAGTTTTTGCCTGACATAAATTCACATTACACAAATTTGACTTTACATAAAGAATTTTGAAAGAAATATGCACCCCCAAAAAACCACCTTTGGTAATTTTACTGTACAGTACTGTGCTCTCAGTCTCTCTCTCTCTCTCTTTCTCTCTCTGTCTCTGTCTCTGTCTCTCTGTCTCTGTCTCTCTCTCTGTCTCTCTCTCCTCCTGCCCCTTGGCTGGGCATTTCTGGGCCCCCACCCACTCCCACAAAAAAAAAAAAAACACCTCCAAGTGAAAGCAGAAGAATAGACAATGCCCACTTGGAGGACTTGACTTGAGACCTCTGGCCCTCAAAAAGTAAACTGTCCTTGCATGTCTATCTTCCCTCCATCTGTTCTCAGGTACTGCATATGTGTCCTGGGTGCCTACATGTTACCCATGTTACCCATAATTTCCCATCTGTGTCTGTGTCCAGCCCTCATGTATCTGCCCCCTGACTTCTTCCACTTAGTTCTAGTCAGGTCCCCACATGTCTTTTAATTATGTCCTGGTTTATTGCCTCCACAGGCAAGTGACATGTCCTAACTCATTCCCTCCCTTCCCTACCTCCATGGGAAAATTTATATTACATTCAAATCTGACCTCAGACACTTACTAGCTGTGTCACCCTGGACAAGTCACTTAACTATGTTTACTTCAGTTTTCTCATTTATAAAATGAAATGTAGAAGAAAATGGCAAACCACTCCAGTCAGTATCTTTGCCAAGAAAACCCCAAATGGGGTCATGAAGAGTTGATGAAGAGTCACACACAACTAAAAATACTGTACAACAATGAGAGAGAAACATTCATGGGGACCCCTCTAGGAATTATGTACATCAGAGGACCCTAAAAAAAGGGAGAACCATGTGGGCCCAGAGACAATAATAGAAAGAGCCTACTTCCCTCATGACTAGATTTCTTATTCTCTGGACTTCTCCACTATAGCTCAATCGCCTTATCACTCTGGAACTTATCTCTACCATAACGATCTCCTTCTCCCATTAGTGAGGTCCTTGTGGAATATTTTCAGCCATTCTCCAATTGATGAGCAACCCTATGATTTCCAATTCTTTACCACAACAAAGAGAGCTGCTATAAACATCTTAGAGCATATATGCTCTTTTCCTTTTTCCCTAATCAGCTTGGGAAATAGATCTAGTAGTGGTATTGGTGGGTCAAAGGGTATAACTCTTTGGGTTAACTTCAGATTGTTCTCTAAAATTGTTGGATCAGTTCACAATTTCATCAACAATGAACTAGTGTCTCAATTTTTCCACATACCCTGCAATATTTATTACTTTCTCCTTCAGTTATTTTAGCCAGTCTAGTAGGTGTAAAATTATATTTCAGAGTTGTTTTAATTTGAATTTCTCTAATCAATAGGTTTTGGCATTTTTTCATATGACTATAAATTGTTTTGATTTCTTCATTGGAAAACTGTCTGTTCATATCCTTTGCCCATTTATCATTTGGGGAATGACTCATATTCTTATAGATTTGACAAAGTTCTTTATATATTTGAGATATAAGACCTTTATCTGAGAAACTCTATAAAAATTTTTTTCCCTATTTTTCTGCTTTCCTTCTAATCTTGGCTACATTTGTTCTATTTGTACAAAAATGTTTCAATGTGATCAAAACTATTCATTTTATACCTAGTTTTGCTCTCTGTCTCTTGTTTATTCATAAATTTTTCTCCTATCCTTAAGTCTGATAAATAATATGTTCCATATTCTTCTCATTTTAAGGGGAGGATCTTCTCCCTGCCCCAGCCCCACCCTGAGTTTTTTAGTTCTCTTTTATGTGATCTCTTCCCCCAGCTATCCCATAATCTCTTCAAAAGTAAGAACTGTCTCTTTTTCCTTGTATTTGCATCCCCAGCACTTGCACAATCCCTGGCATATAATAAGTACTTAATAAATGCTTGTTTCCTGCCTGTCTGGCTTTGGTGGCATAATGAAGATTTTCTGGCTCAAGCTCGATGCTGGTAGTGGTAGAGATAGAAAAGTTCCTCGATGAGCAGAGTAATTCTTGGCCTGAGCTTCCTGGAAAGAAGAGCAGCAGCTCCAAGACAATGTCCAGTTCCTGAACCATAGAGAATTCTCAGACCAAATGGGAATTATTGCCAAGGAACATCAAAAATCAAAGCCATGGTTTGGAGGAATAAACCTGTGCTTTGTTCTTCATGAGTATTTTGAGTTGCATGGTCTACAAAGACCCACGAGGAAAAGGTTGGATGATAGAGTGACACCACGTGCTTTCCCTTTTCTGAGTGTGGTGGCAACCAGGTAGTACCATAAATATAGAGAAGTTTGGGAAGGCAGGACTCACCAGGAGGAAGAGTTGTTTGACTTTCCAGCTGTCCTTTACCAGTGGGGCCTCAGCTAGGGTGGGATTATATATCCAATAGTGACTGTAAAGGTCCTTGGTAAGGTGGGACTCATTTAAGGTAGAGAGGTCAAATATTTAGTTATGTTGGGTGTTTTTTCCAGTATACTACTGTAGGTCTGGAGGAGTGTATTGATCCCCAGGGGAGGTGGAGACCCACTGGAGAAGGAAGGAGGGTTGACTTGACTATTTATGGGCCTCAGTTTGAGTCTTTCTTGTTTTCTATAGTATGGAATGAAGCAATTCATATGTTCTGTGTCTTGTTTGTCTGAGTGCTTGCATGGATGTTGAGGGCCTTTTTCCTTTGTTGAAATCCAAGCACAAGGTAAATTGTAATGTTTCTCAGGAAAACTTGGTTGGAGGCAATATTACTTAAATTCTAATACTTTACTGGGGAAATCCTGGGTGGAAGAGATAGACTGCAAAAAGTGAGTCCTGAGAAGCCCCTAAGATGGGACCCAGTCAATATGAACCAAGATTCTGGGCCATAGATCACAGGTGAAATTTTATGCTGTGTAGAAAGAGGGTTGGAAAGTTATTTGAGGAAGAAGTCTTTCCTACCATCCTTTATACCCTACCATGGAGGCAATAATTGACTTCCCTTATGTATAAAGCCAGCCTTAAGTGATGCAGAAAGACAGCATTGCCAAAGTGTAATGTGTAGTTTTGAGAAGAAGGAAAGAGAAGAGCAAATTCATAGTGAATGGCTTTAATTTTCTCAGTAAAGTTATAAAAAAAGTCTTCAGCTGAAAGAGTGGAGAAGGAGGGTTTATAAAAGGTTTGAAGAGAAAAAAGATTTTGAATAGCTTCTGAAGAGAGTGAGATACAGAATCAGGGAAGAATGAAAGGGCTGCCTTTTTGCAGTGAAGGTCCAGTTGAAGATAATATGAAGTTAGATAACACAAATCAGTATTAGTGTACCCAGTCAGAATGGTTATACGACTTCTTCAGAATGTATTTAGCAGCACAAGAACAGAAGTGGGAGAGATAGATGGTGAAAGTAGTCCAGAGCTGGGGTTTGGCGGGCAGCAATAGAATTGAATTAGAAAATTAAAAATAGAATAGAAATGAAAAAAATTATCAATGATTCAATAGAACAAGGGATTAAGAGCCGGACTTGCAGTCAGGAAGACTCATTTACAGGAGTTCAAATCTGACCTCAGACACCTGCTAGCTATATGACCCTGGGCAAATCACTTAACCCTGTTTGCCTCAGTTTCCTCAACTGTAAAATAAGCTGGAGCAGGCAATGGCAAACTACTCTAATATCTTTGCCAAGAAAACCCCCAAAAGGGATCACATAGAGTCAGACACAACTGAAAAGTGATTGAAAGACAAAAGTAAAGTCAGCATTGGAGTTATGGTTTGAAAGTACTGAGAGAGAGAGATTGAAGGTAAAAAATAGATTTAGGAGGTATTGGGAATAGGAAAAGGTAGAATGGTAGGAGGTTATGGTCATATGGAGAAAAATGCAAAATTATTCATTAAGGAAGCAAAATACTTGTGGGTAATGGTGAACCCCAGGATGCGATCATCTATATGTGTGGGTGAGATCCAGTAAGGAATAGGTCATGGGATTTAAGGAAGCTGAGGAAATGAGAGGATAAGGAGCTCAAGGTAGTATCAACATGGATGATGAAATTCTCTAAGACAAAAGCAGGAGTTGAGGAGGAAGGGAAAGGAAGACTGATAGCTATATATGTACAGATTGTGCACCCCACCCCACCCCACCCAGTTATACCATAATGTCCTTTAAGCAAGGATTTTTTTTCTTTAAATTTTTGGGGCCGCCAGGTGGTTTAGTGAACAGAGTACCAGCCCAGAGTCAGGAGGACCTGAGTTCAAATCCGGCCTCAGACACTTAACATTTACTAGTTGTGTGACCTTGGGCAAGTTATTTAACCCCAGTTGCCCTGCCTTCCCCCCTCCAAAAAGCAAAAAAAAGTTTTCACCTTCATTTTTATATTTACCAGCATCTACCACCTAATACAATAACTGGTATGAAGTAGGTGCTTAATAAATAAGTGCTTGTTAATTGATTGATTTAATTATTGATTCCCTTTATCTCTTCACCTAATTTCAGGAAGGTCATGTCCATTCCACTAAGAATTTTTTTTTTAAATTCTTGTCTATGAGAACTGAATCATTAAAATATATGGGAAGGGGGCAGAGCTTAATAGAGTTTACCAGCTTAATTTCATTTCTAGATAGTGAAAGCTTTTAGAATTATTTCTCAGTCTTACTGCCTACTGTACATAGAGTTTCCCCATCCTAGAGGGAAATAAGATCTCACAGCTTGTCTTTTGTGAAAGGGATATGATTTTGTTATGTACTGATACAAGCAGCTCAGACCATTCTCTGCTCTTAGAGGCAAATTTTTTTTTTATGACCAGGGGTACCAAATTTATAGTTGGCAACCCTTCCCCTCTGCCAAATCCTCTTGCAACCCCAATATTCCTCCATTGACTGACAGGATAAATAGTAATAATGTTTAAAAGCAATGATTAGAAGACTCATCTACTCTAATACTGTACAGCAGCTGTTCCAGGACATCCTACCATCTGACAAGTTGAAGGGTTTAAAAAAGAATCTATTTTTAAATGCATTTAATTCATATATTAATTTGGTAGATTTTTCCTATGAAAGATTAAGATAGACATAATCCCATCCAATCCAACAAGCATTTATTAGATGCCTACTACATGCAGCAATGCTATTAGATACTGGAGATTCAAAGGCAAAATTAAAAATAGTGCCTGCCTTCAAGAAATTTATATTCCACTGAGGGGAAGAACATGTAATTAGATAATTATATATGTGATAACTTGAGGAAGAAGAAGAGAGCATGAGAAAGCAGAAGAATATTTTATATTATTAATCTACTTTCCTTATCTAATAGTCTCAATGACTTGGAGGGTCTTATTCACCATTCGAAAAAAAGATGAAGCTTCACAGGACCCTTTTGTGTTGCAAAGCTCACTTGAGGGCCCCTAGGGCCCATACTTAGGAAGTTCTATAATCTCTATACCTCACTACACCACTACACATAATTTCTATAAGTCATTATACCCATGAGATACAGAAATGATGGGGGACCATGAAGACATGGAGCTTCTATCTGGAGCTCTCTATCTGACAAAAGCAGAAGATAATAACTTCTTGACTTGCCTTAGTGATAATCTTGCCCTTCAAAAAGCACAAGAATTGATGAGGTCAAATGCTTTCCTGGATCCAATTCTCATTAACAAGTAGGAACTATTTGCTGTGGTGGAGATGATCAAAAATCTGTGGGAAAGCAACCAACCCCACCCCCTAGAGTTTGTAACAGAAAAGGAGAAGTCTGGGCAGAGTCTTATGAGCACCCCCGATTGGGGGAAAGCAGATTTCAAGTTTCAGAGGTAAGACATCTAGGTAGGATTCTATGGATGAGAAGGGATGTGAGATGCTCCCAAATTAAGTTTTGAAGGCACAAAGAGAAACAATTCTAATGTAGAGGGGAAATGGGCTCTGTCTAAAGAGATCAATGGGGATGTACAGAGAACTAACTAACCAACTTGGATTTATTTTGACCAAAGATGGAAGCAAAGTTATGTCACAGGGGCTGAATGTAAGGGTGTAAATAGTCCTGTAAAAATAGTACAAGGAATGCTAAAGTTCAGAATGAGCAGAGGCTGGTGAAGGAAGCTATAGAAAACAGAAAGGGCTTTTACAAGAGGCATATTGAGATGAAAATGATGATCAAAGAAGGTATAGGACTTTTGCTTGAGGTGAATGGGGCTATGACAATTGTCAGCAGAAAGATGATTAGGCAGTAAGATTTCATTTTGTTTCTGTTTTCTCTGCCAAAGAGAATGGTTTTTGTGCTGAGAATGAAAAAAATAAAAAGGATTACCAGGGAACTGATACACTAGATCAATAAGAAGATAGAAAGCAAGCACCTGGCTGCCCCTGATGCAGGCAAATCACCCAAGCCACCTGAGCTACATCCTCAGACACAGAAAGAGCAGGCAGGTGTTTCTGCTGAGTCACTGTCAATGATACTCAAAAGATCAGGAGAGATGGGAGAGATGTTGTCAGACTGACAAGAAGGGCAAATTTCCTGATTTTCTGAATATATTTATTTAATATTTTATTTTTTCCCCAATTACACGTAAAATAATTTTAACATCCTTTTAAAAAAATTTTTGAGTTCCATATTCTCTCCCTTCCTCCTCTCCACCCTCATTGAGAAGGCAAGCAATTTGATATGAGTTATATGTGTACAGTCATGCAAAACATAATTTTCCTGATTTTCAAAAATCAGGAGAGAACAGAATCTACAAACTGTAGGCCAGTAGGCTTGATTTTTAAGTCTTAGGGAAATATGAAAACAGAACATTAAAGAGATGATTGGTGGACACTTGGAAAAACCTTCCTCTTCCTCACCTTTATCTTTACCTCAAAATCTCTTGGCATTATCCTATACTCTCTTCTCTTGTTTTGTGTCCCAGTGTCTGATAATGAGGAAGCCTTTTTCTTTGCCAAGGTCAATCCCTCCATATGGACCCTTAACACCTCCTGTCTTTTCCAGCCCCTTCAATCACCCTTCTCTCTTGTTTCTAACCTCTACCTGTCTACTGGATCATTCCCTACTTCCTTCAAACATGCTCAAATCTCCCGCATCTTTAACCAAACTTCACCAGATCTTGATCATTCCTCAAGCTATCACATTACATCTCTCCTTCCTTTCTCAGCCAAATCTGAGAAAAAGCTATCTATACGCCTCCAGTTCCACCCCTCAACCCTCTGCAATTGAGTTGTTTTTTTTTTCACCTTGCCACTAAACTGAAATTACTCTCTCCAAAGTTACCAATGATCTCCTAATTGCCAAATTCAATGATCTTTTCCCTGTCTTCATCATTCTTGATCACTCTTCTATTTTGGACACCACTGACTGCTCCCCTTGGATCCTCTCCCTCCTCTGAATTTTCTTGACACTAATATGTTCTGGTTTTTCTCTACTTCTCAATCTCTTTGCTGGCATCATCTGTAGTCTTCTCCCTAATGGTGTTCTGGCCCCCATTCTATTCTCTTTTTTGGTGACTTCATCAACTTAATTAATAATCTTTATGAAGATGACTCATAAATCTATATATCTGACCCTTCTCTCTTCCTTGGACTTCAGTCCCAAATCACCAACTGCCTACTGGATGTTTCAAATTGGATGAGAAATTTCAAACTCAATCATCTTTGTCCCCACACCATATGTTGAAGACCACACTATTCCTCCAGTCTCTTGGTTTTATAACCTTGGTACCATCCTTGACTCACCTTTTATATCCAATTAGTTGCTGAATCTTGCCATTTTTACCTCCCCAGCATTTCCTGCATCTGAGCCCTTTTCTCTCCCCAACCCATTAGCTCAAGTCCTTATCATCTCTCCCTTAGACTTTTGCAATGGCCTCTTCATTGGTCCCCTTCCTTCAAGTCTCTTTCCACCTCACTCCACACAGTAGTCAAAATTATTTTCCTTAAGTAAAGGTGTGAGCCTGTCACTCCCCTAGTTAATAACTCCAGTGACTCCCTATTGCTGATACGATCAAATACAAATCCTTCTGTTTAGTTTTTAAAGCCCTTGCAGTGTGGCCCCAGATGATCTTTTCAGCCTTGTGATATATTATTCCCTTTCCTGAACTCTGCATTTGCCAAATTAATCTCTTCTATTTTTCTCATAACCCATACCACAAAATAGACCAGGAACCCTGAATCCTGGAAGCAAAGATAAAGCAAAACCAAGGCTCTAACAACATTAGAATTTAAATTATGACTCTCCAGATTGATAGGAGTCTAGCACAGTGTCCCAATGCCTAGCACGGTACCTAGAACATAGAGGGCACTAATTAGATATTTATTGGTTGATTGATAAAATGAAGAATGCTAACAATGATTTTTCCCCTCCTCAAATTTCTTCTAGCATTCTACTTGGACCTCTTCTTTGCACTTAGATCCCTATTCCTTGTCCCACAGTTATACTATGAGGAATGTTTATATATGCTGTTCTATGTGCCTGTCCTCCTTAGCTGCCTGTCACTCCAAAATTAGACCAGGGTCTTTTTCAGACCAGGGTCTGTGTTGTAGCTCTCATTGACCCTCCCCCACCCCATGCTTAGTCCAATACTTCACACATAGGAGACCCTTAATAAATATTGAATGAATGAATCGATGACTACAAGGGATCCCCTCTTCTTTGGGATTGGCCACTGTCTCAAGTTTCCATAGCTATGAAAGAGTTTGTGTAAGTGTTCCTCAAAGCAACTTGCCCTCAGATTTCTTGGTGAAATCCCTGTGATCTCTGTCCAAGTAATTAGAGACTACCCGTCTGAAGTTTGATCCTTATGTCCTGTCCAATTAGTGTGTACTCACGCTATAAAGTCAGCAACAGAGAGACACAAATAAGTCAGGGACCAAGCAACTGAGGCTGATTCATAGGGGGAAGAGAGGAGAGGAACGAGGAAAGGAAAGGAAAGGAATGAGGAAAGGAAAGGAAAGGAACGAGGAAAGGGACGAGGAAAGGAATGGGAAGGGAAGGGAAGGGAAGGGATGAAGGGAAGGGAAGGGAAGGGAAGGGAAGGGAAGGGATGAAGAGAAGGGAAGGGAAGGGAAGGGAAGGGAAGGGAAGGGAAGGGAAGGGAAGAGGGCAATACTAATTTAGCCAAAACAAAAGTCTGAAGGAACAAAGAAAAGCACAAGATTACTTCTGTACAACATGGCAATAGTTTGGGAAGTAGGGTAACAAGATCCAGAACTGGAGACAAAAATCAGAATCTGGGGCAAGAGGAATAAGTCAGGAGCAATGTCAGAGACCAAGCTTCTTGGGCCAAGTTCATTGGAAGGGTCTGTGGATTTCTTCCTAAGACCCACAGAGCTATTTTTGTGGTGACAAAGAATTGGAAATTTAGGAAATGCCCATCAGGAGGGAGATGGCTGAACAAGTTGTAGTATATGATTGTGATGGAATACTACTGTGCTAGTAAGAAATGACAAGGTGGATGATTTCAGAAAAACCTGGAAAGACTTCTATGAACTGCTGTGGAGAGAAGTGAGCAGAACCAGGAGAACATTGTACAAGTAACAGCAACATTGTGTGATAATCAACAATGACTTTGATCTTCTCAGCAATACAATGAACAAAGACAATTCCGAAATACTCATGATGGAAAATGCTATCCACATCCAGAGAAAGAACTGATGAAGCCTGAATGAAGATCGAAGCATAAGATTTTTACTTTTTTGTGTTTTTTTGGTTCTGTTTCTTCTTTCACAACATGACTAATGTGGAAATATGTTTTATGTGATTGCACATGTATAACCTATATCAGATTGCTTGCTGTCTTGGGGAGAAGAGAGGGGAGAAAGAAAAATTTGGAACTCAAAATCTTTCAAAAAAAATCAGTGTTGGGGTGTCTAGGTGGCACAATGAATAGCGTACTGGCCCTGGAGTCAAGAGGACCTGAGTTCAAATGTGACCCCAGATGCTTAACACTTACTATACATGGGACCTTGGACAAATCATTTAACCACAATTGCCCTGCCTTCCCCCTACCCCCAAAAAGCAAAAAATAAAAAAATAATTTTTTTAAAAAAATGTTGAAAATTGTCTTTACCTGTAATTGGGAAAAAATAAAATACTATTTATATATATATTTTTTTTTAATGTAAAAGAATCCACAGATCTAGCCTCATCCATAGCACCTGGTTTCCCTGATGGGCTGCCACCACATGATGTCACCTGATCATCTCACTCTCCAGCTGGGCTATCACTGGTTCTCAAGGTGGTGAGAAGTAAATTACAGATCTCTCACCTCAGATCTGAGACTGGGGAGCATAGTACAGACTGGAAAGACCAACATGTCAGTGTCTTGATAGATTGTCCACAGGCTATTGACTAAGAATCTCTCCTAGAGGCAAACGTGGAACTCTAGAAGCCGTTTTTCTTAAAGCAACGATGGAGGGCATGATTTTTCCCTAGCCATTCACATGTCATCATCTTGCCATTAAGGAATAGATGGTGTGTAAAATAAAGACTGTGGATACACCCACCACCCTCCCACTGAATATTTCCTACAGATAATGTGTAGATAGCAAGACCTAAAAATGTGCCGCCCATTCATTTCTGCAGCTGCTAGAAAACCTGTAGTTTTATATCAATGGGGTTTCTTAGGTGAAAGAAACCCTCCCACGTAACAGGCTCAAAGCAGGGCTAGGAAATATCTACAGTTTGGGGGGGATTGTTTTGTTGTTGTGGAGTCATTTCAGTCATGTCTGACTCTTTCCGACCCCATTTTGGGATTTTCTTGGCAAAGATATTGGACTGGTTTGCCATTTCCTTCTCCAGATCATTTCTACAGCTGAACAAACTGAGGCAGAGTTAAGTGACTTGGCCAAGGTCACACAGCTAGTAAGTGTCTGAGGCCAGATTTTTGAACTTGGAGATGAGTCTTCTTGCTTCCAAGCCCAGTGCCACCTACTTTACTAAATTCCAAATATCATGCTTTGACAGCAGGGGAAGGTATTTTATTATCATGGCGAGTCAGTCAGACCTGAGTTCAAGGTGTGGCCCCAACATCTTCTAACTATAAGAATGGGAGAAGTCACTTCACATATCTAAGTCTCAGTTTCCTCATCCCTAAAATGGGAACAACAACACTTTTACTATATATCTCACAGGGTTGTGGTGTTGAAAACATTTTGTGACTCTTAAAGTATTCTATAAACATGGATTATTATTATCAATGATTGATTATAAAGTGGCCAAGTGCTATATGACTAGTCATTAATAAATGCTGCACAGAACATTGGTCTGGGACTTCCTAGAGTACTTTTTAAAATTGTCTTTTTCATTGTCCACTTAACATAATAATGATTATAATAATAACTAGCCTCTATACAGCACTTTTATCTTTGCCAGGTACTTTACATATTTTATGTCATTTGATCCTCACAATAACTCTGGGGACGTAGGTACTATTTTTGATTCCCACTTTGTGGTCCACCTTCATCTCAGTGCCTTCCCTCTGAGTGTGTCTCCAATTTATCTGCTTTGTACATTGAGTCGTATGTTTTGTTTGCAAGTTGTCTCCACCATTATCAGCCCCACTATTACCCTCATTTTTCAATCCTCTATAATCTAAGTGCCCTTAGACTATCCCCAACTTATGATGTATATATCTTGTTCACTCACAATTATTTACATGTCTCCCTCACGAAATGTCAGCTCCTTCAGAGAGCGTTTTGTATCTTCATGCTTAGCATCAAGTAGTTACTTAATAAATGCTCGTTGACTTGATTTAACTTGAGAAATCTGAGTCTGAGAGACGATAAGTAATTAGCCTAAGGTCATATAGCTAGTAGTTGCCAACAAACATGAATATTTCAATATACAGAGAAGAGAAGAGAGAATTGTATATTAAACTGTGAACCTTCATTTTTAAGTGAATACTAAATTCGACATTGTTGTTGTTTGTTCAGTCATTTTCAGTTGTGTCCAACTCTTCATGAGCCCATTTGGGGTTTTCTTGGCAGAGATAATGGAAAGGTTTGCCATTTCCTTCTCTAGCTCATTTGCAGATAAGGAAACTGCAGCAAACAGGGTTAAGTGACTTGCCCAGAATCACACAGCTAATAAACATTGGTGGTTGAATTTGAACTTGGGAAGATGAGTCTTCCTGACTTTCATGCCCAGCATTGTATCCATTGTGTCACGTAGCTGCCCAAATTTAGCACAAGAGTAACAAAGCTGCCCTACCTCCCTGTAGTACTTTTCCAGAGGAAAACATCATTGGAAAGCTTCCATGTTAAAAATAAAGATGATGATTGATGATGAAGATGAAGAAAGATGTTATTTTGGCATGTTATTGATCCTGGACAATTCTACACCTCCCTGCTCTAGATAACTCTCTAAGACATTATGCTGAAGAGAAAATGCCAACCTGTATTAGTCAAACTTCCACATCTGGGAGTTCCCTATACCAATTAAATTGTGAGTCTAGTGTCTATTCTAGTAAATAGATGGTGAAGTCCTTCAGATACTCTTGTTTGCACATGACTAAGAAGTGGTCGCATCAAATCCTAGATTATTATACCGCCTCCTCAATGAGATCTGTGGTTACTCAC
This sequence comes from Pseudochirops corinnae, assembly GCA_028646515.1. Taxonomy (NCBI): domain Eukaryota; kingdom Metazoa; phylum Chordata; class Mammalia; order Diprotodontia; family Pseudocheiridae; genus Pseudochirops; species Pseudochirops corinnae. The sequence continues at coordinate 341,561,799 of CM053585.1, read as the reverse complement.
AGGAGCTCAGTCTACCTATATTATGTAAAATGCCAAGTGAGAAATATCTTTTGTCCATTCTCTGACCTGCAGCTGAATAAACAGTCACTCAAGTTAGTTCATCAATACGTATATATGAGAAAGGTACTATTAATAGACAATGAGTTGGGTGCAGAATTGAAAAAGAGCAAGAAAACAGGATGGATTGCATCTGGGGCATTGTCCAGGGCTTTTAATGATTGTAGGTGACTCTCTAGTGCAAAGACCCCATTTTCAGGTATATATTTTCCTGGTAATGGTGTGTAGTTACAACATCACAATCTCTAAAGACTCTAAGTCTCTAAGGAAAAATAGGTGGCTCAAAGGGCAATAGAGAGACTCATGTGGGGCACAATTGAGCTGCAGAATATTTTCAATGATGACCTGTGCCCAAGAAGTGCTTTAAAGGGTATTATTGAGGAGACAAGTGATAGGAAAAAAACCTAATAGTAGATGGATGGTCCAAGGGCTCCACTGGAAACCATGAAATGTAAAATAGAGTTAAAGGAATGTCTTCCTCATATTGGAGTGGATCTTCTTTAGGAAGCATATGGAAGAATACTGGCAAGAATTATCCAGGATGAGTAGGCTTGACTATGTTGTGATCCACAATGGTGAAGGAGATATTCACATTAATAAGATGAGAGATCTTATTAATGGGACTGAACTATTTTGTCTTCAGTCAATCAGACAATGAACATTTATTAAATGCCTACTATGGGGTAAGCACTCTACAAAGTGCTGGGATACAAAAAAAAGGCAAAAGAAATTCTGCTCTCAGGGGGCTCATAGTCTAAAGGGAAAGACAACATGTGAGCAACCAAGTGCAAACAAGGTATATATAGGACAAATTGGAGCTGATTAACAGGGGGCAGGCACTAGAATTAAGGGGGAATGAGGAAAGGTTCCCTGTAGAAGATGGGCTTTTAGCTGGGACTTGAAGGAACCAGGGAAGCCAGGGGGCAGAGATGGGGAAAGAGAGTATTCCAAGCATGGGGGATGGGCAGGGAAAATGCCTGGAATCAGGAGAGGGAATGTCTGTGTTCAAGGAGCATCAAGAAAGCCATTTTCTCTTTCAAATTTTCTCTCTTCCTATTTTTTCACTGTTGTTTCAGGATGACCTGATTGTCTAGGACTGGCCAGGGAGAGAGAGAGAGAGTAAAAGGACATATTAAAAATGTGTAGAAAATGGTATATAAATTATATGAATTGACAAATCCAGGTCACATTGTATCTGGTGACAGTGAGGGCTTCAAACTTCTCGTTGTACTGGATTCCATTGTAGATTGAGCCTCTTTCCAGAAGCTGTTCCACTTTAAGACCCAACTTCTTTGATCCCTTCTATAAAAACTGAAGTCTAGAGGCAGAACAGAGAAGGAGATGACTAATAAAAATGACGAGATGTTTTGTTTCCTTCTTACCTTTCAAGTTTCAGTACTTAAAGTCATTTTTGTCAAGTGTGTTTCTTAATACAGTGACTCTTGCCAAGTCCTCATTGGTGTGTCCCAAATAAGAGTGATATCAGAATAATTTAAAGTCCTCAAGCATTCACCAAAGTAACTGTTCCAGCCTAATAGTTAACTTCTGAATATATAAGCCCTAAAGCTATAATTCTTTTGCCCTTTCATTTACTAACTATAAAATGAACAGATCTCTGATTCCCCTCTATCTCCAAATGGTACCAGGAGGTAGAATGAAATATAGGCAGTCTTTGTGTCTATGGTAAATGGCAACATTTAGATTTGATTCTACCCCTTCCCGCTGAATATTTCTTCCCACTTTCTAAGTTTTCCATCAACAGGTCCCATACTATACCTATAACCTTATTATCTACCTCTGGCCAAAATGTACTTCCTGTTCTGGTCAATCTTCATGATCCTTCACCAATGCTACGCCTATTACCACTTCTGGGCATTGAGTCAGACTGTTTCTATATTACTATTCCTCCATTCTAACCAATTCCTACGTGCCCTTCAATATGAAACTCATGTCCCACATCTTCATTTTTTTCATATTTAAATTTTTCTTGTTATTCCCTAAACATCAAATAACACAGTTCCATATACAAAGAGAATGGAACAAGAGGCCTCTATGTAAAACTGCAAGCCTTACAAGATTACAGACAGGTTGTCTTTTTTTAAATGCAAATATAGCTCTCCTTGAAAGTCACAGAAATCTCATGCTACCCAGCAATGGATGTTTGGGAAAAATTCTGAAGTCTGTGCATGTTGAATAGGTCTGGTTGACAGTAAATTCTGGGAAAACAAAAGAGAGGTACAGAATTTGAAAGGAGTGAAGCATTTCAAGTGAAACACATGAAGCAACTTGTTTTTCTCCCCAGAGCCTTCAACCACATGATAAATTTATAAAGGTATAAAGCTTTACAATACCACACTGGGGAGGCTGTAAGACTATCAACACTCTTGGCTCCTCCAGCACCTCAGGTCATGTGCTACTAGTCAGCCCTGACCTGACTTCCCAAAAGACATGAACCTGAGAAAGTTGTTCAGATAGTACAGAACCAGACTCAAGGTGAAGTGCCTTTTAAATTTTTGTCAGTATGCATTATGAATCTCTTGCGTCTTAAACTTTTCTTTTTTGTGTAAGAAAAAAATAGTTGTCCTATACCTGATCTATTCTATACATGGATGACTTTCTATTCCTTTTAAGGGAAAAGTTAGACATGAGCTATACTTATTCTTTAAGTGATTTTTCCCCCAGCTCCAGAGTAGGAATATAGGGCTACAGTATGAAAAAAGAGCCTGTCCCTAGAGGAGAGACTTTCCCAAGACTGAACTTGGTTTGTACACATTAGCCTAGAGCAGTGGTTCTCAACCTTCCTAATGCCACAACCCTTTAATACAGTTCCTCATGCTGTGGTGACCCCCAACCATAAAATTATTTTTGTTGCTACTTTATAACTGTAATTTTGCTACTGTTATGAATCTATCTGATATGCAAGATGTATTTTCATTGTTACAAATTGAACATAACCCACAGGTTGAGAACTGCTGGCCTAGAGCTAGGGAAACCCAGTTCATCCATCAATATATACAATATATATACAGATAAAATTCATGAATATGTAGGCCCACTGGGAATGTGTCTGGGATACTCCCCCTCTCTCATTAAGGGACCCTAGTCTGAGTTCAACAGGTCGGTTTTCATATACACATAAATATATTAAGATGAATGGTGTGGTATATATTGTTGGGTTAACTGAAAAGACTATCCAGCTTCATGGATAAGCTTCATGTATAATTACTGCTGACATAGATATTTTTTAATTTTCCTTTTTTGTATTATGAGTTTGACCAACATCAATAATCATTAATGTTTCCTATATAAAGTAGAACAAAGAAAAAGGACTGCATATGAAAAAGTAACTCTCTGTGATATAAAGCATTTTTTTTTAAAATTTCAGACTTAACATGGTAGTTCTATTCATGAATCCCTAAGACATTGCAGACTCTCCTAAAGAAGACATGTTGTTGTTCTTCAGTCATTTCAGTAGTGTCTGACTCTTCATCACCCCATTTGGAGTTTTCTTAGCAAAGGGACTAAAGAGGTTTGCCATTTCCTTCTCCAGCTCATTTGAAAGAAAAGGAAACTGAGATAAACAAGGTTAGGTGACTTGCCCAGGGTCACACAGCTAGTAAGTGCCTCGGGCTGGATTTGAACTCAGGAAGATGAGTCTCCCTGACTCCAGGCCTGGTGTTCTATTCCCTGCACCAACTAATTGTCCTCAGAGGAAATCTGTAATGACTCTTAAAGGAATTTAGCTTGTCCATCCACACAGGAAAAACAGAGCAGATGAAGAACATCCATATCCAGATTTCATTTGGATGGATACCCTGTAGAACTTGCCCAACAGTCTATATATCTGAGATGGACAATAGATGAACAATTAGCTGTGCCCACAATTGATTAGGGATAGGAAAGCAGGCTGGGTTGTTTTTGGGAAGTTGTACTGATCCCATGAAAGCAAAAGGCCACCTTTAAGTACTTATATCTTCTCAATGTTGCTATATGATGGTGAGACAAGGACCACCACTGTCTAAAGTACTAAAGATGAGTATCACACAGAGAACAATGGAGAGGCACATGACAGGCATGAGCAGAGAGCAACAGACAACCAATGAGAAACACTGAAGAAGAACAAGAATCAAGGAAATCACCAAGGAATTGTATGATAGGAAGAAAGGATGGGCTGGCCTCCTGGCAAGAGTGAGGGGTGATAGGTAGACAGCTAGTGGGCTCCAATGGCACCCTCTCCAGGTTGGGAGAAATTGAGGAAGGCCTAGCCCATTGAATGAATTCCCTATGGGAAACTTTTGGGAGAATATGGACAAGAATAAGACAAGTTGGGTAGACATGACTGGGTTGCAATCTACATCCATTGAGAGAACTTCCCAGTTGATGAGATAATGGATCCAGTTGAGTATTTGAGTATTCTCCCATTGAAGCTATATAGTTGTGAATCATAGAATCCACTATCTCAGATAAATAAAAATTTCTGGGGACCCAAAGACCAATGGAAAGAACTTGGAGTCTATAATATACTACGATGTATTACAAAGGATCATATGCAAATGTTGCAAAAGACATTTTATGGTCAGCAAAATTGAGGCCCAGAAAAGCTCTGTGAGTCGCCCCATATCACACCTGGTTGATGAAATAAGGATTAAAACTCATTTGCTGACACCCATATATACATTTTGTCTTAAGACAATCTGTATCACCATTTCCCGAATTGGTGAAATCATGAATCCATTTGAAGGAAGGAAATAGACATTTATTAAGCACCTACCAGGCACTGTGCTAAGTGTATGCTTTACAGATATTGTGTCATTTGATCCTCACAACAACCCTGGGATGGTGTTGTTATTATCACCACAATTTTGCAGATGAGGAGACTAGGATTTAAGGAACTGAAATGACTTGTCCAGGGTCACACAGCTAATAATTTTGGAAGCAGGATTTGAACTCAGGACTTCCTGACTTCAGGCCAAACTGCTCGAGTTTGAATTCACTTGAACATTTGAGTTCCAATACCATCCTCTTTACCTAGATCCTCTTCTGAACTTCTTTCTTATGAGTATTTTTTCATGATTTATAGTTATTTTTTAATTTCTTTTTTCTTTTTTTGGCAGCCCTATCACTATCCCACCCTCCATTTCTCTCCCTAGTCCACATCCTTGCCAAGAGCTGATTCTTCTAGCAATTAAATATAGTCATACAAAAACAAATACACACTATGGTTGTGCTGTCTCATTTTTCTGCAACACTAGTCCATCAGCAATCTGGAAAGTGGTGGAAGATCTGATTTATCTGAAGCCTTATTGGTCACTCCATTGATCACAGTTCTTAAGGCCTTCAGAAATGTTTTCCTTATAGTCCTTGTGGAAATATTTATATTTTTAATCTACACAGAGGATACCTTGGTTGGGGACGATATGAATAACAACTTTTGGACTAAGCCTATGATTTCACTATAACAATGATGATGTTGGTTATCATTAATAGAGTATTTAAGTTTCACAAAGTACTTTCTATACATTATCTCATTTCTCATAACAATCTCATGAGGGAGGTGCTAATATTATCCTTGTTTTTTGAGGGGAGAAAACTGATTTCCCCAGGGTCATGTAGCTTAAGTGTCTGAGTCAGGATTTGGACAGTCTTCCTACTGCCAAGTCCAGTGCCTTTTTCATGGTGCTCCCTGTAAGGAACTCCCAGTGAGGAAACTTTCTCTGCTACTGTTGTTCTGTAACTACCATGCAATTTATAATCTTAGAGAGATTTCTAGGGATAAAAGAAAGTTAAGAGAATTGCCCAGGGTCACACAAATAGTATGTATCGGAGGCAGAATTTGAACCTAGGTCTTCTTGAGTCTAGGGCAACCTTTCTATCATCTAGAGTAGATCATGCTGCTATTCCTGATAATAACAACAGCTGACATTTACGCAGTGCTTTACTGTTAACAAAAAGCTTTACAAACGTTATCTAACTTGATTTTTATAATAACCCAGGGGATATGCAGAGCAGACAGTATTCTAGAATAGATACGCCCATGGAACAGTATTCTAGAATAGATACACCCACAGAACAGTGTTCTAGAACAGATATGCCCATGGAGTGGTGTTCTAGAACAAATACGCCAATGGAACTGTGTTCTAAAATAAACATGCCCATTTTATGGATGAAGAAACTGAAATTCTGAGAAGTTACTTATTAGGTTACAGATATAGTAAATAAACTAAACAAACAAATAGCTATAGTGTGATCCCAGGTCCTGTCACTGTAAATCCGGTTCTCTTTCCCATGAGGAAGTCATGGGAACACTGTATAGTGGTAGGAGAGAGATAGAGTATAAGTATTGATATAGAGAGAGCCATAGGCATCTGGTCTCAACTATCTCCTCTAATCTGTTCATTTGATCATCAAATGTTAGAAGGGGCTATTATAATTATCCCCATTTTATAGACTTGGACGTTGAGACTGAGAACAGGCCAGTAACCTGCCCAAGGTCACATGACTAATAAGTGCCTGACACAGGATTTAAACTCAAGTCTTCTCCAATCCAAGTCCACAATTCTTTTCATTTTATCACCTATTAGGATCTCCCAGTCAGGAAACTGCTTTTACCAATACAGATCTATAGATACTCTGCAGTTAATAGCCACCCACAAGCAAAAAACCCAACTTCTCTGACCCAGCCTACCTTCATCCCCCTCCCTTTTAGTAAATTAATGAATCAAGTAGTTCCTCAGTTGCTTCAAACAAAGCAGTGTTTGAGGAATTCTGTTTCTATGGGAACCTAGATTTGGAGAGGAAATTCAGACAGGATGAATGGGGCAGACTACTTTCTATAGGCAGCAAGATGGAAGACAGGAGTTCTCGCCTCTTCACTTCTCTGACAGAATCCCTTCCACGCATGAGGTCCTCCTTCCCACCTCAATCGGCCACATAAGTATCGAGCCCTAGAGACCTAGCCTTTGCACTAGAGGTGAAGCATTGAGTTCCTGTTTTGTTACTGATGGGTAAGGTGGAACCATGGATAGAGCTCTGGACCTAGATGATGGAAGGCAACCCAAGTACAGATTCAGCCCAAGACAATTGCTAGCTGTGTGACACTAACTGCTACCTGCCTCAGTTTCCTCATTTGTGAAATAGGAATAGTAACAGCACCTACCTCCTAATGTTGTTGGAAAGCACTTTGCAAACCTCAAATTACTATATTAATGAGAGCTATTATTGTCATTATTACATAGGAGTTCTGTTACCGTGTCAAAATGCACAGTAAATGGTGGGATATTGGGATATTTTGTTTAGAGACCTTTGGACTCCTTTGCCACAATTATTTAAAGCCATTTCTCTGTAGGGTAAGGGCTCTTAACCTGGGATCTATGAACTTGTTTTCCTTTTACTATTTTGATAGCTCTATTTCAATAGAACCAATTTCTTTATAATCTTATGTATTGTGTTTTATATATTTTTAAAACATTAGAAGTAGCACACAGGTTTCACCAGATTGCTGAAGGGGTCCACAACCCACAAAAAGGCCAAGAATCCTTGCCTTAGGGGAAATTAGATGAATATTGATTCATAATCTCAATACTTCTTTCTTAAAGAAAAAAATTATTGGAAGGATATCGAGTTTTCAGAGTGATTTAGATCCTTGGCAATTCTTTTTTTTTGCACTCTGGTAGAATGCCACGCAGTGAGTGATCATATTTTTAAATATACTTGTCCTCATTAGACTAACTAAACAAGACACAGTGTTCTCTGGAATGTGAACCGTCCCTGACACTCGCTTGTATTACTGCCGGGATTCCGGTAAATGCAGTGGTGACATCATCTCCCTGGCTGGGCGCCTGGAGTGGGGCCTTGCATTCCCCGGTGACAGCAGCAGCTACTGAGACCAAAGCCTGGAGTGTAAGGAGCAGAAGGCTAACCCGAAAAATGGGCTGGACATTTAGCCTCAAGCAACAAGCTAAGGACAAATTGCTGTTGTTCAACTGCTTTAGTCATGACCTCATTTGGGGTTTTTTGGCAAAGATACTGGAGTGGTTTGCCATTTCCTTCTCCAGCCCATTTTACAGATGAGGAAACTGAAGCAAACAAGGTTAAGTGACTTGCCCAGGGCCATACAGCTACTATGTATCTGAGTCCAGATCTGAACACATCAAGATGAGTCTTACTGACTCCAAGACCTGCACTCTATACACCATGTCACCTAGCTGCCCCAGAGAACAAATGTTACCCTTTAAAGGTTCTCAGGAGACACAGAAAGGGGCCTGAGACTGTGTGCCTGGGGGGAAGGAATGACATATGACCATCACAGGATCATAGATTCAGGGAGGACAGGGAAGGGGGCAAGGAACAGGCATTTAGTAAGCACCTACTTTACAAAAGTCTCATTTGATTGTCACAACCACCACATGAGGTAGGTGATATTATTATCCATTTTACAGATGGGGAAACAGAGGCAGACAGAGGTTATGTGATTTGTCTAGAGGCACATGGGGTCTGAACTCGGGTCTTACTGACCCTAGGTCTGACACTCTGTCCACTGCACTGCCCAACCGAGATGACAAGGGTTCAGAAGCCGTCTGATGCAACACTTTCATGGCATAGATGAGATAAAGTTACCTCTCCAAGATCACAAGGCATAGGAACTGGGAGCCCAAGACCTCTGATTCCAAAATCAACACTCATTCCACTTTCCACCCTGTCTCCTTAGTGAAGGTTTTTCCTTCAGTCTTCTAGTTTATAGGGTCATAAATTTAAAAAGACTTTTACAAAGGCAAAGACTTTACAGGCCATTTGGTCTGACTCTCTTTTTCACAGATGAGGAACTGAGACCCAGAAAGGTTAGGTGATTTGCCCAAGGTCACAGTGTTAGCAAGTATCTGAGGTGAGATTTGACCCTGAATCTTAGTCTGTCGGCCAATCCATCAAATCACACTGGGCCAGGTCCTGACTTTACTCTCTATTCTGATTAAACATTACTGTCATAGGAGATAACTGCCCCCCCACAGGATTAGGAATCAAACTTCTTTCAATTTGTGCCATCCAAAATCACCTTGGAAGAGGCAAGGCAAAGATTCAGAGTGTTTTTAGCAGATGCAGAATGAGATATAAAAAGGAAATTTGTTTGGTTTGTGCATTGCAATACAACAGGGTCATGGTACTAGAAAACTTATTTTAATCCTCCCTCCACCAAACAACTATGTGATTCATGCGACAACTTCCCTAAATCTTACTTTCTTTGGCCATAAAATGTCTTTTACAGACTTTCTAATGCTTAGCACCATCAGTAACATGTTTTAGCATATTATAATCACAAGAAATCTTTCAATTTCCCTTGAGGTCAATAGCAACTTTGATTTCTTTGAGTAATGGGTTCAATTATTCACAACCATGAAGGATTAATGGGAAAATATTCAAATACTTACATGTATCTGTAATGTCAGCGGTTCAGGAACTGGCTCCAGTGACACAGATTGTAACTGCTATCCTGGGAGGCTCTTGTCTGTGTTCTCCCAACATTTCACCCCAGGGTGTTTGCCCAACATGACGTATGCCTTCCCTGCTTTCCCCTGATAGCACGAGGGGCCCAGATGGGCACTTTGGCTGCCCATTTCTAACCTTTCTCTCTTGCCACATGGTCAGTCTATCTTTTCTTCCTATTATATAATTCCTTGATGGTACCTTTTTCTCCTTGTGAGAATCAACCTTGTAGAGTTACTCATAAGTGAGATAGCCAGATGGATAGAGAGCTTGATGTGGAATCAAGAAGGTCTGAGTTCAAATCTCAAATTTTTATTAACTGTGTGACCCTGAGCAAGTCACCTAACTGCTGCCTACCTCAGTTTACTGAACTGTAAAAGTGGGGATAGTAATACCAACTACCGAGGTGGCTAGGTAGCACAGTGAATACAGCACTGGCCCTGGAGTCAGAAGGACCTGAGTTCAAATCAGGCCTCAGATATTTACTAGCTGTGTGACCATGGGCAAGTCACTTAACTCCAATTGCCCTGCCCTCTCCCCTCCAAAAAGCAAAATAATAATAGCAATAATAATAATAATAATAACAATACCACCTACCTCCTAGGATAGTTGTAAAGATGAAATAAGATAATATTTATAAATAATAAGAAGAATGTTTATGAAATTTTTATAAAACATAACATTTATAAAATATAATATTCATAAAAAGTTTATATTTATAAATAAAAATAATAAGATATTATGTATAAAGCTTAGAACAGTGCCTGGCTTAATATTAGGAACTTAACAGTAGGAGCCTTAACAGTAGGAGCTTAATAAATGCCTGTTCCCCTGCTGCTCCCCATGTTGCAGCCTGCTCATTCCCACCATAGGCCTCTTCATTCACCATCTGTATGATTCTCATCTTTCATTCATCAGAGTCAGTGGTGTTCCATATCTTGCTGTCATATAGCAACACTGATATGATGTTTATATTTGAAAATTAGGTCTTTACTTTCATAGGAGGCTTGGGTCAGTAAAATAACTTCACAATTTCCCCAAAACAATCAAGTCTGTTCTCCTCCTGTTCAATTCTGGACCCAGCTCATTATCCTTCTGTATTATCTTTTCCAGATAAACAAGCAGATGGAAAGTTTAACAAAGTATCCATCCAAATGCAATTTGAAGTTTGGGCAATAGACATACTTCATCCACTTGGTCTTTCTTGTGTGGATGGGCCAGCCACATACCTTTGAGTGATTGATTTCTTTGAGTCTTCCAGGACACTTGGTAATATTCTGGAACTTAATACAATCAGCACATTGTCACCTACAAATAGGAACGATGGACACCTCACCATCCACACAGAATTCCCCTTCAATCTGTACTTTGGACCATCACATCTCTTCCAAGACAGTGGGGAAGACCTTTGGAGAATCTACATCTCCTAGTTTCATGCCTCCTCTAATGATTCTTATCAGAGCGTCATTGAAACAGGGTTACTCCTAGTGTTACACTTTCCAGGGAACCTTGACTAATCTTGAGGTATGATAAATGGGAGACACCTTCCTGCCAATGAGACCATCAGACAGGATTTTGTCAAATACTTTTTTCCTCATCACCAAATAATGAGCATAATGGGATCTCGTATTCTTTGAATCTTTCAACGAATTGTCAGATGTGGCCCATTGGTGAATATGGTTTGTAAAACTTTGCTTGCTTCTTACAAATCAAAGGCTCTCACCCCTCACAAAGATTCAGTATAGATGGTAAAAAAGACAAACAACTCAGTAGTTACTGATGGTTTCTCTTGGTCATCATTTTTTTTAGTATTAAGGTACATTATTTTCTTTGTCTTTGGTATCTTCCCTTCCTCCAGATACTTCAACCTCCTAATAACTGTACTGTCCTCCACAGTAGGCCTTGCTTTCATGACAAGCTTGGGGTCAGTAAGAGAGCTCTATAATTTCCTGAAACCAGTCCAGTGTGCTTTCCTCCTTCTTGTTCAGTCCTGAGCCCAGTTCATTGCTCATCTCTATTGGTTTTTCCAGATACGCGTGCTATTGGAAAGCTCTCTTAAGGGCATGCCTCCAAATGCTTATTAAAATCTAGGGAATAGACAGATATAAATACTTGGTCCAATCTGGCTGTTTTTTCTCATAAGTGCTATTTCTAACTCCTCCATAAGTACAACCTCGGTGGAGAAGACAGTTTGTACAAACTGTATAGGCCTATATAAATTCTTTATCTCCTCCTTCCAGAGTTATGCTAGCAAATGTTTAACAACCAGCCCTTTGGGTGGGGGGGAGGTGAGGGAAGGAAATGCACCTACTGCAGACTTTTAAGTTTAATTTGCATCATTAATACTTTTCTTAAGTCTAGACAATTAACAAAAAAACTAAGCCTTGACTTGTAGTATATGACATTTTTTGAGGTATGAATGTTCATGCTGAAAATTTAACAATAGGCTCTCCTAGCTCCAACATATCCCAGTCTCTGCCTCTTAGAATACTTGTTGTTATTGATCCTGTACAACTCTTTATAACCCCATTTGGGATTTTCTTGGCAAAGATACTATAGTGGTTTGCCATTTCCTTTTCCAGCTCATTTTACAGATGAGGAAACTGAGGCAAACAGGGTCACACAGCTAGTAAGTGTCTGAGACCAGAGTTGAACTCAGAGAGATGAGGCTTCCTGACTCCAGGCCTAACATTGATCTATCTGCTGTACCACCTAGCTGATTTATCTGCTTTTGAGTCTATAATCAGACACTACTGCCTCTATGGAGCTTGCCTTCATCCCTGCTGTAAATTGAAAGTCTTTTCAACAATCATCAAAACTACTTGGTATGGATTAAGAAATAGAGTGGTGGATTAGTTGAATAGGCTAGGTACACAAGACACAACAGTCAAAGACTATGGTAATTTACTATTTGATAAATCCAAAGACCCCAGATTCTGAAATAAGAACACAAAAACTGCTAGGAAAACTGGAAAGTAGTATGGCACAAACTGGGCATAGACCAACATTTTACACCCTATGCCAAAATAAAGTCAAAATGGGTACATGATTTAGATATATAAGCAAACTAGGAGAGCAAGGAATAGATTACCTGTCAGATCTATGGAGAAGGGAAAAATTTATGACCAAACAGGAGATAGAGAATATTATGAAAAACAAAATGGATGATTTTGATTACATTAAATTGAAAAGTTTTTGCACAAACAAAGCCAATGCAACCAAGATTAGAAGGGAAGCAGAAAGTTGGAAAACAATTTTTACAACCAGTATCTTTGATAAAGACCTCATTTCTTTTTTTTTTTTTTTATGGATAATTTTTTTTAAATTTTGTTATAGTTTGCATCATTCATTTCCACAAAATTTTGAGTTACATATTTTCTCCCCCTCTTTTCCCTGCCCACCGCCCCAAAACAGCCATCCCAGTGTGTCCCCCCTCCCCCAGTCTGTTCTCTCCTATGTCACTTCTCGGTA
>CM053585.1:341496207-341548294 GCA_028646515.1 Pseudochirops corinnae | reverse complement strand
GAGGGAGGGAGGGAGAGAGAGACAGAGAGAGACGGAGACAGAGAGAGACAGACAGACAAAGAGAGGAAGGGAGGGAGATGGAGGGAGGGAGGGAGAGATAGAGAGACAGAGAGAGAGAAGAGAGAGAGAAAACAGAGCGAGACAGAGAGAGAGAGAGGGAGAGAGAGAAGGAGGGAGGGAGAGGGAGGGAGGGAGAGACAGAGGAAAGGAGGGAGGGAGAGGGAGGGAGGGAGGGAGAGAGAGAGAGAGAGAGAGAGAGAGAGAGAAGGAAGGAGGGAGAGGGAAGGAGGGCAGGAGAGACAGAGAGACAGAGAGAGAGAGGAGAGAGAAGGAGGGAGGGAGGGAACCGCAGTTGTACGCTATGTTCATCATCTCTGGCTACTTCAGACATTTCTGTTCTATGAATAAACCTCACACTATTATTGGTAACAGCTAGAATTTATATAATGCTTTAAAGTTTGCAAAGCACTTTACAAACATTACCTCATTTTATTCTCACAGCAGCCCAAGGAGGCAGATATTTATTAATATTCCCTTTTCACAGATGAGGAAACTGAGGAGGACAGCTTAAGTGACTTGCACAGGGGCATGTGGGTAATAAGCGTCTGAGGCTGATTTGAATGCAGGTTTTCTGGATGCTCTATTCCCTGAGCCATCTAGTGGTTCAGCCAATTCTTTCCTTTGCAGAAGTCTTTGTGATTTCTTTCTTTTGCTTCTTTAGCAGGGATGTATGTCCCAGGTATTTCCTCCAAAACTTCTGTCTCTCCAGAAATGCTGGGATGTGCCACTTAATGCAACTAATTTGTAGACCATAAGTAAGGCTTTGTCTGCTTCTGATATATGCATACATACATACATACATACATACATATATATAATGGTTTATATGTATATATAACAGTTCATGTATATATATATATATAAAATAGTTTTATACATGCATATATAAATAGTATAATGTTACTTAGTATCTCAATCCCCCCACTTCCACCCACATCCAGTTTCCAGTACCCCTAATGGCATCCTCAACAACCTTGTCCTCACTTCCAGGAGGTGCTCCTATTAACAAGGCCCCCTTTGCCAATTCAGTTTGAAAACTCTGCTCCAACTCTCTGAAGATTTAACATTCTACTTAATTTAAATTACAATGATAGTGCATACATCCATGCATGACACAAATACTTAAAATGCAATGAAAAATTAATTACTAAGACAATTTAGCTTTAGCATAAAATCAAGGCACAGTGAAATGTAGCAAAAAGGAGGTCCAATATCAAAGCATTTATTTAAAAAAAAAGAATCTGAAAATCATAGCCATAAGAATTCCTACATTTCTCTACACAACTCAACAAACAAATAAATGATCTCAAAGTCCTCCATGTCACCTTTTGGGTCCTATGACTTATGGCTGGTCCTGTGAAGTAGTCAGGACCTGGAATGGGCTATAATAAATCAAGGGTCTGGGCCCATTTGTCACTTCACCCAGAGCGTGTTCTGTGGCATCTGCCAAATTCCTCATTCCTTCGTGAGGTTCTTACCCTGGATTAGACCTGTTTGTAGGTGGTGTCATTTTCTCTCTCTTAACCTGGGCTAGGCTGGTAAGGTTTGTCCAATCAGATCATTAGCTAGGAGCCCCTTTTTTGGTCCCTCAACTCTCTCTGTCTTCCTTAAAGTTTTTGTAAAGGCAGCCTTGTAGAGGGATAAGGAGAGAGGCCAGACCTGTGATTTAACTGGTAAGGAGAATACCCAGATGAGAAAGTTCTCTATACCAATGCAGGGTGGCAGATTCTCTGCAATTTCAATTTTTTTTAGAGTTTCCCAATGCACTGAATGGTTGAGTAACTTGCCCAGGATGATGCAGCCAACATGTGTCATAGGTAGCATTTGAACACAGGTCTTCCTGTTCTAAGACCAAGTCTCCATCCACCATGCCATGCCAGCTCTTGTGCTTGCATACAGCTCTTTAATCAGAATACAAGAAATGAATTCATTTAAAAGAGTTTAAAATTGAATTAATGTCAATGCATCTGGCACGCATGCTCTCATCCTGTATGCTGGTACATCAGCGCCTACATCGATTTCCCAGTGGCAGGCAGGCCCAGATCCCAGAAGTACAGCTCACTCCAGCTGCTCCAAGCAGGAAACTGTCAGAGCTTTTTCCTTCATGGCAAAACCTCTGCAGTGGATCTGTTTCCAAGATGTTGATGTGATTTAGGAACCCAGAGCACTCAGCTGCTCTTTCCAAAGAACAGCATATCTGTGTGTGGAAATAGGACGGTGACATTCAGGAGGAATCCTGCTCCCAAACACCCAGCATTCCACTAGCAGAGTGCCAGCTGGCTGGTGGAGGGGATAGAGTGTTGGACCTGGAATCAAGAAGACCTGAGTTCACAGCCTACTTCAGATATAATAGAATGGTTGTTTGTCATTTTATATCATGGAATCTTAGAACTTTAGGGTCAAAAAATGACCTTAGAGAAATCTAAACATTTAATCTACCTTGAAATTATAACTTACTTTGTTTCTATTGCCACTTTCTACTTTTCCCTCAACTAGACTATCTTCTTGTAGAAAAATACATAGATTTATTGACTCTAGAGCTAGAAGGGAATCTGGAGGTTATCTGTTCCAGCTTCCTCATTTTATTGATGAGAGAGGGAGGAAAATAGGGTGGGAGGGAGAGAAGGAAGGAGAGAAGGGAAAGAAGGAAGGAAGTGAAAGGAAAGGGAAGAAGAGAGGGAAAGGAAGGGAGGGAAGGTAATATAGAAGGAGGAAAGGAAGGAGGGAAGGAAGAAAGGAAGGAGAGAAGGAACAAGAGAAGGAAAGAGGGAGGAAGGAAGAAAGAGAAAGGAAAGGGAAGAAGGAAGGGATGAGAAGGAAGGAAAGAAAGAAGAAAAGGGAAAAGGAAGAAGGAAGGGAAGGGAGAAAAGAAAGGAAGGGAGAGAGGAAGAGAAAGAGGGAAGGAAGGGAGAGAGAAAGGAAGGTAGAAGGAACAGAGAAAAGGGTAGAAGGAAATACATGGTTATTATATATGGTAACTTTCTGACTTTTAAAAGTTGAGAACTTATTGGAGAATTGCAAATATTCAGAAATCCTGATGAATCACACATCAACACGAATTAATTAGGAAAGAAAATGCTAAATATTCACAAATAACAAGACTTACATAATAAAATTACATCAGCAGCCTCCACGAATTTATAATTTGTTATTTCTAGCTATCTTAATACTACCCTTTAATTTCATCTTCAAGCAAATATTTACTAGGTTTCTTCTTCATGACTCTATTTACAATTACAATGCACTTCCCTCTCAGGTATATTCTGTCTCTTGTTTTCCTAATATGGCTCCAAATGGCAGACAAAGGAAGCTGTTTGGTGTTCTCTTTGCTACCGTGAGTTCTGAGCTGTAAATAGCTCATAAGTGCACCACATCATTCATGAATTATTCATCTTTTCCCATGTTTTCTATAGAACACTCTTCATCAAATTCACATCCAATGTCCTGTACTCAGGTTACTGTCTCATTGGGTCATTAAAATAGCTTGCTGTGCAGCCTTGGAGAAAGGTTCCAGAGAGCTTTGGCCATAGAGAAAGTTTTTTACTAGACTGCCATTTCCTGCATTCATCAGTGTCACGGACATGATGAAGGAGATGTCAGAGAGCATCGGCAGCCTTTGAAGCATAGGCCGCCTTTGATGGGTTGGAATTTTCAACTGGTATTAAAAGTTATCTTTGTACACAGCTTGCTCGCTTTCCAATTCTATGTCCAGAGGTGAAGGTCCCATTCACTCACAGTACAGATGAATTGAGTTACATTTGGAGGTGAAGGGCTTTCTTCCTCTGCCCACCCTTTTTAGAGCCTGTGGCCTAGGGTTTTGGTCTGTTTTGTTTGTCCTTTTCAGTTCTAGGTGCTGGCAGAAGAGTCCCTGAACCCTGAAATTCGAGCCATATGACCTTGGAGGCAAGATTCCAGGCCAGATGTTGCAGCCAGAACAGCTGGATGACCTTGAGAAACCAGAGTGCTGGGATGCAAGGGAGGGGCCTTTGCACTTAGAATTTGAGGGCACCGTGCTGTGTAGGAACTGAATTAAGCTGTGAACCGTGAATTCCCTGTAAGGATATCAGAGAACCCAGAAAGAACAGTGAAATGTAACCCATCTGGTCTTTAGCCAGTGGAGGCAAGGGAGTCACGGTTAACATTTGTATGGGCCTGTATACGTATTGTTTACCTCAAACAGAATGGAAATGCCTCGAGATTGCTTCCTTTTCTGACTTTGCACCTACAGCAGGATGGCAGAGTTACTTGAGTCATGTCCAGAAGTTCCTACAGGATGAGAGAGAGATGGAGGAAGAAAGAGAGAAAAGAGACAAACAGAGATAGCAGTAGGGACAAAGAGAGACAGAGGAGGAGAGGACAGGAGAGGAGAGGCTGACAGCATAGCTGCAGTAGGTGAAATGAGAAGTAAAAAGTAGGTCTGCGCAGAGAAGGAAGAGATTGAAGCTGGATGTGGCCCCTTCAAAAGAAGCCTTAAGTTAAAGCGACCAGCTGAGCCTATCTCTTCCAAGAGGTAGCCTATGCTCTTCCCTTAGTTCTCCCTCCTTGTGCCCGTCCGTTAACAAATATAACATAGCTTGCTTCTTAAACTTTTCTAGTTATTTGAATTTTGCCTCAATCATTAAAAAAAAAAAAAACAACCAGGGATTAGTTAGAAATGAAGATAAATTTAAATAAGAACAGAGGGCAAAACCTTTGCCTAAATGTTAAGAATTTTCCCAACTGGGGCATCTGAGCTAATGTTAGTGTGTTCCTCAGTGGGGTTTAGTATAAATTCCTCAAATCAGCCAAAGGCAGGACCATGAGGATGGGAAGTGGCCATTACGTTGCTTACAGGTTAAAAAAATTAACTTAAGTTTTGTTAACAGGATGCATCTGATTTAATTTTCAGAGACCAAGTGAATAGGAGAGGGTAGTAATGAATGATGACTCTCTACCATACAATTATACCCTCTCCTAGGACACCCACAACCACCTGATGTTACAAATGAATGAATGAATGAACCTCCCTGAAATGAGGAGTCAGAGGTTCTCAGAAGTTCAAGTAACTGGTAACTGGGAAAGACATATTCTCTCTCATTAGTAACACATGTCATCACTAATTATTCTTATTAAAGTCTGGATAAAGTCTGGAGGCAGCTAGGTGGCTCAGTGGATAGAGCCCTGGGCCTGGCGTCAGGATGGGCCTGAGTTCAGATACAGCCTCAAATAGTAACTAGCTGTGTGATCCTGGACAAGTCACTTAACTTCTGCTTGGCTGAACCCACAAGAGAAGGAAATAGCAAACCACTCCATTGCCTTTGCCAAGATAATCCCACGGATAGTACTAACAGGTATGGTCTACAGGATCATGAAGAGACAGATTCTGGGTAAAATTTTAAATACATTTTTAAAAAGAGAAAGAGGAAGATAGAACATTTCAAATTTTTTTTTCATAAAAGCACAGATTTAGAGATGGAAAAGACTTTCAAAGTTATCCATTCTAACTCTTATAATTTTACATTTGAGGGATCTAACACCCAGAGAGGTTAGATAGTAAGCTTCAGAGACAGGATTTGAATACTCTGACTCTGAATATAGCATCACTTATCTACCAGATAAAAGGGGGGATACCAGCTATTTTCACATGTGAAGAGGTCTCCTGCAGAAGAGGTCTAGGACCAGAGAATCACAAAATTATAGAACCGGAGCTGACTTAGAGATCATCCTGTTCAACCGTCTCATTTTTTTTTTTTTGAGGCCATTGGAATTAAGTGATTTGCCCAGGGTCATGCAGCTGCTAAGTGTCTGAGGCTATATTTGAACTCAGCCCTCCTGCTCCAGTACTCTCTCCACCAAGTCACTTAGCTGCCCCTTACACTACCTCATCGCACAGATAGGGTAACTGAACTCCAGACTGGTTGTGACTCCAGATGGTCAGCCCAAAAACAATGGGAAGAAATCACAAAGTGATAAAAGTCACTTGGAAAAGTAGTGAGCTCTCCTTCACTGAAGGAAACTGTGCTTGGATTTTCTAAGGGAGAGTTCAGAGCAACATTCTAGTGAGCAAAGTCAGTGGAATACACATTTGAATTCCCTCTCTCTTGGCCTCAGTTGATGCTGATTAGTAATTTTCAATCCCTGTGGTTAGATTGTTAACGTATAAACAGCTGGACACCATCTGCAGGCAATCAGGCCTCCCCCATGATCTACCCTCTTTGAAAGCGTGAATGATAGCAAACAAATTCCCTCATTGCTTGACACTATACAAACATGCCTGGGTATTTGTGCAAATAGCTCAGTAATGTATTCATAAGGAAATTTTGTATTAAGAATGGAAACTAGGAAGTGGAAATTCCCATTACAATTTGAAACCCTAGCAACACATCTGTGTCTGATATCAGAAGCCTGGGATACATTTCAGATTCCATAGAATCACAGGCTTTGAGTATTAAGAGAAGTCGTCTAATCCAGGGCTTCCTAAACTTTTTCCACTTGCCACTCCTTCAGTACTTCACTTCAAGGGGGAGCAACACCACTTTCCCCCCAATCTCATTTTGCCCAGTTCCACCATCCAAGTTCCTTATCATGCTTCTCAAATATGATTAATGCTACCATTGCAACTGGAGAACAGCATGTTTCAAGGTTCCCTTATTAATTTCAGAATTAGTGATGTTCCCATCCTAGCTCTATTTCATGGAATTAGAGCCACATGTTTCCTTTTTATAAAATTATTGTCCAAAAGTAAATGCATCCATTAGACCTTCACAAACTCCATGTCTCATTGTGTAGTCCATGGGAGGATGCTAAATTAAGTTCTCTCTTCCTCTGCCTGTCACACATTTTCCAGAGCTGATCATTTGGAAAATGATTATGAGTAGATCAGTGCCAGCTGGCAAGAAGGTCTCTAGTGAAGTTCTCCAGCATCTGTGCTTGGCCTTATGCTGTTTAACATTTTAATCAATAACTGAGATAAAGACATAGATGACATGTACACCATATTGACAGGTTACATAAACCTGGAAGTGATAGCCAGTGGCTAGGATGACAGAATCAGGATCCAGAAGATCTCTGAAGGCCAAAACATTGGGCTGGATCTAATGGAATACAATTCAATAGGAATAAATATGAAGTCCTATTGTTGCTGTTGTTCAGTAATTTCAGTCATGTCCAACTCTTTGTGGCCCCATTTGGGGTATTCTTGGCAGAGATAATGGAGTGGTTTGCCATTTCCTTCTCCAGCTCATTTTACAAATGAAGAAACTAAGGCAAACAGGGTTAAGTGACTTGCCCAGGGTCACATAGCTAGTAAGTATCTGAAGCTAGATTTTAACTGAGGTCTTCCTAACTCCTGGAACAGCATTCTATTCACTTATACTCAGGGATTTTGGTTTTTGGTTTGCTCGTTTGCTTGTTTTATTTTGTTTTAAATCAGCTTCACCAAGTACAAGATGAAAGATGTATGTGGCCAAACCTCAATTTATTTGGAAAAGATCTAGGGATTTTAGTGGACTTTGAGTTAAATGTGAGTCAATGGTATAATATTACAGTCCCTGAAAGTTAATATAATCTTATATTACATTAGGAATGCCAGTGACTTTGCTGTACCCAACACTGGTGAGACTATATCTGGAGTACTGAGTTTAGTTCTGGTTGTAACACTTTAGGAATGATATCGATAAGCTCAAAAGTATCCAGAAGAAGACTAGGATAGTGAAAGATCTTCCAATCTATGCAATTTAAAGATTAGTTGAAGGATTTATAACTGTTTAACGTGAAGAGAAGAAACGGAAAGCATGACTACTGTCACAAACATCCAATAAACTGTTCAAGTACCAAGGAATAACATTTATGATCACACAAGATCCAGCACTTTCCCTAAAAATGAGAAGAGATCTTGGAATATAATATTCCAAAAGGCAATAGAGATAGGCTTAAAACAAGGAATTATTTCACTAAAAACTTATTACAATCCTACCAGGGGAAATGTATTTTTAGTGGAATAGAGGACTTTCACAAGTATTTGAAGGGCCATTATATGAAAGAGTGATTAGACTTGTTCTATCTGTTGATGGCCTCAAAAGGGTAGAACTAGGAAAGATAGATGGAAATTTCTTATAGGTAGATTTGAGTTTGATGGAAGGGAAAACTAATAAAAAAAACAAAAGAACTGTGCTGCCTCAGGGAGTACTGGGTTCCCCAAAACTCGAGGACATCAAGCAAAGGCTGAATGATGCCTCATCAGTTCTTCTGAGGAGGAGATTTTTGTTTAGATTTAGGTTAGATTAAGTCTCTCAGATCTCTTTCAACTCTGACTTTCTGTAATTCTGCTTTTCTGCTTGTTAATTAGTTGATAATCCTGCCATACTAAGTCCTATTGTGGGATGCATACTATAGGAAAAAAGGATCTGTGGAAAGTACATCCACTTAACAAACATTTATTACTTACTGTTTGCAAAAAATACAAAGTTTATATAAGGTAAGACTTGGTACCTTCCCTCAAGAAGTTTACAGACTAATGGAATTACAAGGAAGGAAGGAAGGAAGGAAGGAAGGAAGGAAGGAAGGAAGGAAGGAAGGAAGGAAAAAGAAAGGAAGGAAGGGAGAGAGAGAGAGAGAAGAGAGAGACACAGAAAGACAAAGTGAGACAGACAAAGAAAGAGAGAGAGAGAGAGAGAGAGAGAGGAAGGGAGGGAGGGAAGGAGGAAAAGATGAAGGAAGAAAAGAAGGAAGAAGCGTGGTGTTATTGAAAGAAATGTAGATTTGGAATCAAGGACCCAGACTAAAATCCTGATTCTGATCATGACCACCTGAGTGTCCTTGGCCATGTCACTTAGCTGCTGTGGCCTTTGGGAAACAGTGTCATACAGTAAAAAGAAGGGTGGTTCTTGAGTCATGGGACCTGCATTTGAATCCCATCTTTTGCCATATGCTTCATGTATTTCTGAGGCAAATCAGTTCCCTGAGGTTCAGTTTTTCATAACTATGAAATATAGGAGTTGGACTAGATGGCCTCTGAGGTCCCTTCCCTCTCAAGCTTTATAATCCTGGTCAGTTTCTATATCTATATAATGAAAGGACAGAATTACCTCACTCACAAGGTACCTGCTATTGAGTTCAGTCTTGTCCAACTCTACATGACCCCATTTGGGGGTTTTACTGGCAAAGATATTGGTTTGCCATTTCCTTCTCCAGCTCATTTGATAGATAAGGAAACTGAGGCAAACAGGGTTAAGTGACTTTCTCAGAGTCACACAGCTAGTAAATGTCTGAGATCAGATTTGAACTCAGGGAGATGAGTCTTCCTGACTCCAGACTCAGTGTTCTACCCATTATGCCACCCATATGTCCCCTCCTAAGGTCCCTACCAGCTCTAAAAGTAGGACAGATTGAAGAGAAAGGCTCAAATGAGCGAACTAGAGAAATGACTTGTGAAGATATTGATTCTTCTTTTGGCTACAGCAGAGTTTATTCTGGCCCATTTTCTTCAGCACTTGATGCTATTTCAATGGATTCCCAGAACAGACTTCTTTCTTCTTATTCTCAGCTCAGTCTACAACGGGCAGTCCCCGCTTCTGAGATTTCCAGAAGAAGAGTGTCCCAGGATCTACAACCTGGCAAGATGTATTTTGATCATATTTTGTTCCTCTGGGTTAAACAATCAGTTTCCCCTCCTAGGTGTATGGTTTCTGTCAAATAATGCTTACTGCCTCTAAATCTATTTACTACTCATATGACTTTGGGCAAGTCACTGAAGTTCTCTAGGCCTCAATAATTTCATCTGTAAAAAGGGCTCGAGGTTTCTTCTAACCCTAAATCTAGGGACCTGGTACACATATGAGCAGAAATGAGGGAAATTTGGGGACCTAATCTTAAATTGTACAGGATCATGGATTTTTTGAAACTTCTGGAAAACTTTTAAAAAGGTGTTAAAGCACATTGCTATTTCATAGAATCACAGAGATGGAAGACAACTTAGATAGAGGTTGTCTGGGCCAGGGGTTCTAAACCCAAGATCCACGGACCCCTGGGGAAGTCCATCTGAATTGATTTCAGGGGTGGGAGAGAGTTTGTGAACTCAGAAAGAAATTGCATCTTTATTTTCACTAACCTCTAACCAAAATTTAGCATTTCCTTCAATTATCTTGAAATATGATTCAGAGAAGGGGTCCACGGGATTCATCAGATTGACAAGGGGTCTTATGATACAAAAAGAAGTTAAGAACACCCTTGTCTAGGCCAACACCACAATTTACACATAAAGAAAACGAAGGCCAGAAACATAAGACACTTTTAGAAATGAGTAGCTCCTTATTGCACTACAAACCCCCTAAGGACAGGCACTGTGATGGCCCCTAAAACAGCGTCAGAAAACTAATCGTTAGCTGGAAGAGCAGCTGAATGAATGAGTGAGTAAAATGTATGGATGGATGAGGAAAAATCAGTCCAGAATGATCTCTTGAGAATGGAATACTGCAGTGGAAAGATCACTGATTGTTTTTAGAAAAGAGTTTAAATCTGGTTTTGTATATTCACTAACTGTGTGACCATGGGCAAGTCACTTCATTCAATTTGATTCAATTCAATTCAGTAATCACATACTGAGTGCCTACTACTGCCGCATTGTGTTAAGATAGGCAATAGATAAATAATAAATATAATATAGTAATATAATAAAAATAACTGACAAATCATGCAACAACCCTTGAAATTGAGGGGGTTTATAACCTAACCTCTCCAAGTCTCAGTTCAGTGGAGATATCACTTATAACAATGCTGCGTTATGAGGTTCAAATAAGACAAGGCATGAAAAGGGCTTTCAAAACAATAAGGCTAGAAACCATTTCTCTTCATTCTGTTTCCATTCTGCTGATCCCTCCCTCCACTGTGCTGAAGAAGGCCCTCATGGTCTCCCCTCAGTAAGATGGCTCTGGTGAGGAGTTTCCCCTCACCAAAACAAGATTGCCCCACAACTGTGATTAAGAGGTAATGTTTCCCAAGGACCTTTACTTCTCCAGTTGAGGAATTTGCTTCAGTGGAAAACGCCAATCTGGCAGAAAATCACACACACATGTACATATGTATACACACATACAATATATACACGTGTATATATTTAACAATACAGCACACATATGTATTGTGTTGTATATGTATGCACATATGTGTATGTATGCAATGTGTACCATATACATATGTGCATGTATGTACGTGCAATCATTACTATTGTTGCTTTGTGCCACAGTGGGAACAGCAGATGCATAGAGAGATGGTTCTTGCCTTTTTGGAATGCGCTACCTAGATAGAGTGTGTATGGGGTGTCCAGGACTAGCATTTCTGGTGTGAGGGTTGCCAAGCCTCTTTCAGGGTTGATCCACCTGTCACCCAACTCTCACCTGTGGCTCTAAGAAGTTGTAGCATGTGCAGAGGCTACATCCAAAACCATCTCAGCAGAAGGACTAAGCCAGGTTGAGGGTAACCGCTGGGCCTTAAACCAGTCAGAGAGTTAGGGGGTGTCTACCCCAAGACGTGAAGACTTCCCCTGGCCAAATGGGGAGATGTGAACAATTTGTCCCAGTGACCACAAAGGGAGATGAAGTAGGCACTGTGGAATGCTTAGAGCTTGGTCAGTCAATGAGGATGCCAACGTCATCCATTGCATCCTAGGCCATCACCAGTTGTCCTGACTTTTATCTAGCCACTGGACTTTGATGACTTGGGAAGAGAGTGAGACTGATGACTTTGTGCAGCTCTACCTCACTTAAATCACCCTCTGATATCGTTGGTCCTTTTCAAAGACAAAGGACAAAAAACAACCTAGCTGGGGAGAATGCAGAATCCTAGGAGATCAAGAGCTGAAAAGGACCCCAACAACCACCTTTTCCAACTCCCTCCTTTTTCAGATGAGAAAACTGAAGCCCAGAAGGTCGAATGATTTGCACTAGGTTGGTAAGATTCAGAGGTGGGATTAGAACCCGGTTCCTGTATCTCTGAAGTGAATGCTTTTTCCTATGTACTTTTTTGATGAGAATATTCTTCAATGCAGGCAATATCCCCACTGAGAAACCAGGTTGTAAGAGGGGGCTCTGATGCCCCATTTTTCTTTTGCCCAGTCCCATCTGAAGGGAGAGCTCTGAATGCTGCTTGCTCTTGGTTCCATGTTCCATTGACGTTGCAGAGAAGAGGGTTGGTCATTCCAACTAGAAGGAGTCCTGTATTTCAGTATGCATACAATGAGCAGGGCCTTTCAGGATAGAGAAAGGAGCTCAGGACCAAAGCTGGTCCTCAGCACAGCATTTCTGTTGCATCTTTTTCCCTGATTGGGAACATGAAAGAAAAAGAAAAGCCAATTCCAGAGAAATATGGTATGAGAAGCAGGATTAGTTTGTGGTTTTGATTTCATAGCAATAGAAACCTTTCAAAATATGAATCACTTCTTAAAAGCTGAATTTACCAGCAAACGCAGAAATCCCAAACATTTCCAACTATATTCTGCTCTTTCGGACAATTCTCATCTGGTAACCATTAGTGGCATACCATACCAGACCCAGTGGTTCAGTGCAAGACACTTTGTAGACATTAACGTGCCATATAATCATGAGTTATTATTTTGTGTGTTCATAAATTTGTCCAGTGGGGAGAGAATGCAGATGACAGCCTTCCTGTCTGGCCCAGGTATGAAAAGAACAACAAAGTGGCCATATTTCAGAGCCATGCTGCCAGGCACTGGGATAGGCACAATGAGGTGACTTAGGATCCTGTCTGGAGAGCAGAGGGAATCCTTAGGAATTTAATGGCAGGACAGAGTGTGTGAAGGTTGAACAGGCCAGTATAAACAGCAGCTGGAGGAAACACTAATTAGGAGACTGAAGGAATGAGCTACAAAATGCCGGAGGCAGTAAAAACCTGAGGGCTGTAATCTAGCTGGTAAATGGGACTTTCAAAGGGCAATGAGGAAGAGGAGGGGACAGCGGAAGGTGGAAGAGTGGGAATAAGAAGAGAAGGGAAGGAACAGCGCCTGGTGAGAGACTCACAATGTAAAGAAAGACATTTGGAGAGGGTGGATTGTCAGGAGAGAGGAATTTAAAAGCTGAAGTAATGCTGGTGAATTCAGGATGATTCATCACTGAAAGGATGCCATGAGCCCCCATATATGTGGAATTTCGGTCTCAGCAATAAGAATGAAAAGTCAGGAATAGTTTTAAGAAGATAATCAACAGGATTGGTACAAATGCAGACATACTCAGGTCCATGGTATAAGTTCACATTCCAAACCCACTACACAGTTTTGCAGCTTTCATCCGGTCCTCTTCCCCGCTATCTGACCTTCCCCACCTCCCCCCTCCCCCAACTCTCTGATGACTCTTGTTTTTTATGGGCCTTCAAGCCCTGCGTTGGCTGATAGAACAGGAATAGTAACTGGTTTTTTTTTTTATCATGGTCTTTACTTCTCAAATAAAAAATTTCTTCTTGACCTATTGGGTATCCATTATATCAAGGACAAGGCTAAATGAAATATTGGGAGGGGGGAATGGAGGATTCAAGTCTGTGCTCTGTCTGATTAAGTAAAAATTGACTGAATGAAAAAAATCATTAAGTGCTTACAATGTACTAAGCATTATACTGAAAGTGCTTGGATCATTTCAATGAACTTTGGGTTGACCTGGAGCCTTAGACAGGAAAAGAATGAGTTTGGGGAGAAATGTGGCCAACAGCCAGAGGATCTGGTTTGGCCCATGTACTTAACTTTAAAAGAGCTGAATATCCAGCTGCAATGAACAGGGGTGACAAAGCAACAGAAGAGGAGGGAAGAAGAGAGTGACTTAAGAATATCCCAGCAAGTGGTCTCTATGGCTGCAGATGGCATCTGCTGGATAGTGCAGAGGATAGTGCAGCTCTGGGGCTGGAGTCAGGAAGAGCCAAATTCAAATTTGAGTTCAGGCACACAAGTTCTGTGACCTGGGTAAGTCACCCTGCTTGCCTCAGTTTCCCCATGTGTGAAATGGCCATAACAACAGCACTGCTTGCCTCAGTTTCCCCATGTGTGAAATGGCCATAACAACAGCACTGACCTCCCAGGATTCTCATGAGAATAAAAGGAGATAATGACTGCGAAGCCCTTAGTGCACGCAGCCCCTGGCACATAGTAAAAATTATACAAAGATTAGCAATCACATCACTCTGATTTGTTATTGTTGAGTCAGTTCAGTCACGTTAATTCTTTGTGACCCCACCTGGGGCATTCTTTGTAGGGATACTGGAATGGTTTTCCATTTCCTTCTCCAGATCATTTACAGATGAGGAAACTGAGGCAAACAGGGTGAAGTGACTTGCCCAAGGTCACACAGCTAATAAGTATCTGAGGTCACATTTGAATCCTGGTCTTCCTGACTTCAGGTCCAGCGCTCTATCCACTGGGCCACCTAGCTGCCTAGGGCTGATTACTGATGGTCTACAAAATATAGACTATATATATACCTCAAGGATGAACAATTTCACTGACACTTGTTCTACCAATGCAGATCACAGTGTCTTTCATCTTAGATAACAATCTTTTTTGGTTTCTTTGGTTGAAAAATAATTTAACTGCTAATGGCTTGGTGATTATTCTCTCCAAATTTAACCCATCTAGTCCTCAGACAACAGACCCACGTAGCTGATTGTGGGATAACATATCAAGCCTTTCTAGCTTAGCAGGAATTATTAGTGATTGAGTACCGGCATGGGCTTCAAAAACCCAGGGTCACCCTCACCCCATGGCTGATGGGAACAAGGTGGTGCAGTGGATTGAGTGAATAAGCCTGCCTTACATTACTGACTATATGACCCTAGGCAGGCCACTTAACCACTTTTAACCTCAATTTCTCTTCAGTCAAAATGGATAATAGTGGCACCTGCCTCCAAGGCTTGGTGTGAGATAAGTTGTATAAAGCATTTTGAAACCCTTAAGGTGCTAAAGAAATGGAATGATGATTATGACTGTCTTTTGTACCTGGGCAGATTAGCATGAAGAGACCCACAGAAGGAAGTCAATGACTGGGAGGGTGTCAGGATAACAAACCAAGCTATTTCTGGGAGCAGCTAATAGAAGGCATTTATAGGGGGAGCTACAAAGAGCTGTAGTTGAGATTGCTAGCCCTTTTTTGTCAAGAATTATGTAAACTGAGGGGCCTGCTCTAGTGACTTGTGAAATTACAGTGTGATGGAAAAGGGCCCTAAAACAGGATTTAGGAAATACGGGTACTTGTCCTAGCTCCACCATTTGCCAGCTAGATGACATTGGGTTTCATGACTTCATCTAACCTTTATGGGCATTGTCACCTACATATGTAAAATAGGATAGTATTTATGGTCCCTTCTACCTCTAATAGGATAATAGTGGTTAGAGCACCAGGCCTGAAGGCAGGAAGACCTGAGTTCAAATTTGACCTCAGATACTTCCTAGCCATGTGACTCTGGGCAAGTCACTTAACCCTGTTTGCCTCAGTTTCCTCATCTGTAACATGAGCTGGAGAAGGAAATGGCAAACCACTCCAATATCTTTGCCAAGAAAACCCCAAATGGGGTCACAAAGAGTCAGACATGACTGAAAACGATTGAACAACAACAAACACCTCAAATACTCTTTGAGTCTGTGTTTGTATTCCTACAGGCCACTTTCACCAACTACACAGGCATTAATTGTGATCTGATCTTGTTAAATTCACATGTAAGCGTGTGGGGCAAGTGGTTAGTAATGGGTGGAGCCATCAAAACCATTCTGCACCAGCTGAACCTTTATCAGTTCTCATCATCTCTGATCAACCTGAACCCTGAACCTGCTTTGCCTGCCTGTTGGTTCTGAAACCTCACCTGTGACTTCAGAGTTGTCATTTTGGATCTGATCCTGTGGCTCATTGACTCAGAACCATGCTTTCTTTTCTGATACCCAATTCCAAGACATATTAATTTCCGGTTTCTGCTTTGCCCCTACCCCCTTTCCTATATCAGCAAAGCAGGTGCAATGGTCTGGCAGGTCTCCAGCTCTTGCCTTGAGTAGTTGTCTGCTTATTAAGCAATTCGGGCAGCTCCCATGAAGCTTATATGCCCAGTCAGCACCTGACTGGTCCTTGTTTACCCTGGTCCAGACTTCCCTCAGGCTGTGACAGGTCTCCCTGCTTGGAGAGAAAATGACAGAGCTTAACAGATGCCTCTCTGTGTTCCTGGGAGGTGGAAGAGTTCTTAGATAGGATGGAAGACATAAGCTAAGAAGGAAGGGCCAGGAGAAGAAAAAAATAAGGAAATGGAAGAAAATCAAATCCCTTAAGTGATTGGTAAGTACAAGAACCTGACCAAGAGAAGAATGAAAGAATAAACCCTGAAAAATTAATGTTGCACAAAAAGGTATGAAGCTTTTCCCACTGGGGATGGATCTTGGCTTTCTGAAGGAAAAGCATCATTCTATGGTCCAGGGAGCAATAAGAAGGACCATAGGTATCAGCAAATGCAAGGAAGATGGTTAACATCCACACGGAGGCTGGTGATTCCCTGTTGAGGACTGAGAAGAAGGTCATACAAACCTAGGACCTCAAATGTAACTGTGTCAATGCATGGTTTCCAGGAGAGTTTCTAGTCACTAAAGGGTAATAATCGATATGGAATTGAGAAACTGACACAAAGAAACAAAGACAGTCTCATAGATTGCAAACAAGGCTTTGTAGAAAATAACTCTTGATTGGAATACACCAGTGGGAAGGTATGCTTTATGCAAAAGAGCTTTTATAGAAATCAATCAATCTGTAAAAATTTATCAAACTGTCACTATGAGGTAGGCAAGCACTGGGGACACAAAAATGAAAAGCCCTTCCTAATGAGAAGATTACATTCTATTAGGGATCAGTATGTACACACACAGGTATATCAGGGATATAAAGATATAAATATATATAGATATGTATGTGTATATATGTACATATTCATACATATGTGTGTATAGGGTATAGGTGCATATATGCACATGTATATATGCATATATGTGTAATATGTGGTGTGATGTATGCCTACATGTATATGAGTGTGTATGTGTGCTTATGTGTACATATTATACACC
Source organism: Pseudochirops corinnae (assembly GCA_028646515.1). NCBI lineage: Eukaryota > Metazoa > Chordata > Mammalia > Diprotodontia > Pseudocheiridae > Pseudochirops > Pseudochirops corinnae. The sequence continues at coordinate 341,531,169 of CM053585.1, read as the reverse complement.
TATACTATACATATGTATATGTGTATACATATACACGCATATATAACAAGGTAATTTCAGACATGGTGGTGGGGTACTAGGTAGCTAGGTGGCACAGCAGCTGGAGAGCTGAAACTGGTGTCAGGAAGTCCTGAGTTCAAATCCAGTCTTAAATATTTACTAGCTTTATGACCCTGGGCAAGTCACTTTGCCTCTGACCACCATAGCTGCCTTATCTGTAAAAATGGGGATCATAATAGCACCTATCTTACAGGGTTGGAGTAAGGATAAAGTGAGATGATATTTATAAAGTTCTTAGCAAATCTTAAAATACTATATAAATGCTAGATAGCATTAGCATTAACTGGAAGGGGACTGGGAGAGATAAGATATAGCATGGAGAATGCTTTTCCATTTCATTGATGGGCCTTGGAGAAGTCAAACAATTTGTGCAAAGTCACATGGGTAGTCAGTTCCAGACCTGAGATTCAAACTCACATTTTCTGATTCCCGGCTCTGGCCCCTTGGGTAAGATGCTTAACTCTCTGAGTTTCCATTTCCTCATTTTTTTTTTTCTTTTTAAAATGTTGAGACAAGTAGCAGAAAGAGAAAACAAATTCTTGCTGATTGATCATGCAAGGATCACACAACTAATCTGGCTGATTCTCTGTTCCTCCTTCTTCCTCTGCTTACCAGCTTGGAGAGCAGTTCAAGCAGCTCAATTGTCACGACATCAATGGGATTGGAATCAACTATCAATGAAGCATCCATCATTCATAGGATATAAAACATTAGAAATCATCTATGTTAATCCCCCTCTTTTACGGATTCAATTCAAGAAGCATCTTCTTGGATAAATATAAGAAAACAGGCCCACATGGGTTAGGAGATTTGCCCAAGGTCACAAATAAGTAGCTAAGGACACAATGAATTTGGAGTCAGAAATCTGGGTTCAAATTCTGGTCCTGCCACTAACTAGTTGGGTGACCATAGGCAAATCTCTTCATTCTTCTGGCCTCAGTTTCCTTGTCTGAAAAGCAAGAGTAGGGCAACATCTCTATGGTCCCCTAAATCTAAAAATCTTTGATTCTATGAACCCAAACCCCCAACTTCCAGTACTATGTTCTTTCCATTATATTATACTGTTCTAACGAGTCAGAGCATATTCTTCTCACGCTCCTCAATTCCTAGGCACACCTTGGGAATCTAATAAACATAAAATAACAGTAGCACGTCTTTACCTTCCTGATACATAGTCTAAGGATATCTCTAGGAGCTCTCCAAGTTTATGTGTGGAAGGTTTAAATTGGACCTGAATTTGCAATCATTTACACTGCCAGCTTTTCTCCATGTGTCATACACCTGTGAAAGTGGACAAAAATACCCATGGAAGAGATCACCAACCTGTGCTAGGAACACTCGGCTCCCCAAACCCATCCCTTTGATTCTGCCTCCTGATCTAGTCTGCAAATGTGAGCCCAAATGAGTCAAATTCTCCAGACCTTTCATATGTCTTTGTTTCTCAAGCCCATTTGCCTCAGTTCCTCATCGGTAAAATGAGCTGGAGAAGGAAATAGCAAACCACTCCAGCATCTTTGCCAAGAAAACCTCAAATGGGGTCATGAAGAATTGTACAAAATTGAAACAACTTAACAACAACTTAGCCCAATAGGGCGCGCCCATTGTGTTTAAGATAAATTGTAATAAAGCAAGCAGATGACACTGTATAAAAACAGACTAGATATACAGAATGCCAAGATAAATAGGCAGGGGCAGTTAGATAACAACAATGTTTTTTGTAAGATTTTTTCCCCCCAGGGATGATGATCAAGGTTCTAAGGCTTTGAAAATCTTGGCTATGATTCTATATGCAGTTATTCTAAATGTATAGCTTTGAAAGCAATCTTTAAACGTAATCATGAATATTGCAGAACCAGTTTCTGAGATACAACCCTCTCTATATACATATATAGATCCATATAATTATATTGTTCCTAAGTATATGACATGTGTTTTGAGTTTGTGCTTTTAAAAATCTGCCTAGGTAAACTGACATAATTAAAATTAACAGAGCAAGCTGATAATTTAAATGTTGATTGCTTTGCTAAATTTCCCATAGAATTGGAAGCTTTTATGGATATTGAAATATTTTCCATTCAATGGCAATTTAAATGTGTTTAGTGCACATTTTCCTCATTTTGTGTTATCTCAAATTTCTTTCCTGGGTAAGCTTGCCTAGGACCGTTGGTGAAACTGATCTTTTGAAACTGCACAGCTTTCAGCCAGGCTGTGGGGCTGACTTGAGGAGTAGGGAATGGGGTTTGGCAAGGAACTGAGGGAGGAGAAGAAGCTGAGGCTGTTGTTTTTCAAGTGTGAAAGCAGAAGTGACAAAGCCTAGACAGAGGAGGCTAAATCTATATTGGTTTCAACCTTTCCCAGGGCCATGTCCCAGGGCCAATGAATGGTCATTCCTCCCCTTGTACTGGAGATTATGCTTACCTTCAGAGTTATAAATATGCAGAATTAGGTTCATGTGTCATCTTTGGGCTTGCATCCTTGAAGCATGCTCACACACACACACACACACACACACACATACACACACACACATACACACACACACACACACCACCTTTTAATGTCCTTGGTGGCTGGTCTTCAAAGGATCACATGGTCCAATCTTGAGTGCAGACACAGTCATGCAGAGTGCACAGAGGTGTCACACATGTTCTCCTACTCATCTCTCCCAGTGGGCTGGTAGCTAAGAACCACTCAAGAAAATAGAGAGGGATACAGGAACTCCACCATGATGAATCATAGGCTTTGGAGTTAGAGGTCAATTAGCAAGCATATGTTTTCCCTTCCTCCCACCTCTCCCAGGCCTTTAAAAAGAAAAAAAATTAAAAATAAAGTCCATCACACTAAACTCCCCTCATTTCACAAATGAGGAAATGGAAACTCAGAGAGTTAAGCATCTTACCCAGGATCATACAACTACTGAGTGTATGAGGCAGGATCTGAACCCAAATCATCCCAAGCCCAAATCAAGCATGCTTGCCCAGTTGCTACATTAAGCCTCCTCTGAACATTCACTCTCATTCTCTCACAGCAAATAGGACCAAAGGTTAGCTGGTTTTGACATCTGTTCTCCAGCACTAAACTCACATTCATACTCTCTCTAATCCAGATACCAGCTTAGTTTCCAGAGTTCTGTGATGTACAACCCCAGCTGGACTCTTCTGGTCCACTCCTATAGCCATTATTAACACAGAGCTCTATTTGGGAAAACAGAATTCAAGACGCAGAATAGAAAACCAGGCAAATAAAAAGATAAATACAACATAGAAGATAAGTGAGAGAAAAGGTGAAAGAGATCCACATGGGTGCTGCGTGTGTGTGTGGGAACTTTTATAGTAAACAGAAAATATAAACTATGTTAGTGTGCAAGGAGGGTTAGCGTAGATTAAAATTTCATGTAAAACTCGAGGGAGCCTGGGATCAACATGATTAACAAGGCCCAGGAGAATAGCCAGATAGGGTGTGGTTCACCAGCATCTCCAAAGGGCAGCATAGAGTGACCTGAGACAGGGATTTGAATAATGTCTAAAGCATTCTACCTGCTCTAGAGAAGATGCGATCTAGGAAAGGTCAGAGTTGAGAAGGGTCTGGAGCTGTGGGTAGGGAGGTAAAAGCAGCAAGAAAAGCAGACTGGATTGATGGGTAACCCAGGGAATAGCACCAGAGGGAGAAATTCCAAGTCACAGGCTAGCTGCTAGCTAGCACTAAGGATAATGATTTAAGAGTTACAGGGTACAATGGGATAATATATTTAAAACCATTTGCAAACTTAAAATGTTAGCTATTATATCAGTGGGGTCAGAAGCATTCAGCCCAATTTCCTGCAGAGACAAAAGTCTTCTGATGGTCCCACTTCCATTGAACTTAATGTTTGTTTGAGATACTTAGCCAGGATCAGGAGTGAAGAATGTATTATTAATTAATAGAAGTCATTTGGTTTTTTAAAAAAAAAAGGCATGATCATTAGATTTCAGTCAAATGGAAGATGACACTAAGACATGATTGTTGCTGTCATGCTCATGAAACAGAGACATAGCGTGCTCAGATTTGTCCTTCTTGGTGGGTTGCAACATGCAGACATTCCCTGCCTTGTTCTAGCCTACCACATGCAACATTGGAGACCTGCTACTTCCAGCCATTCATGACTACTGTGTGATTACCAAAAGTATTCTAATGGTTGTAGAGCTGAAAGAATCGATGGTTTGCTAGTTGTTCCCCTTTGTTTGGGGGAACAACCTCCATGACTCTTTTCTTTACAGCCTGGAGGAAGCAGGATAACTTTGAGCTACCTCCCAGGGCTAGGTGAAGAAGGGAAGGCTGGCAGCTCTGTCTACCCCCATCTAGCCATGTGGCTGTGAGTACGTGGCCACCTCCATCTCTTTTCATGTCTCTGACCTCAGGTAAAAGGATATTTCAAGATGGAAGTGTCCTGGTTGTCTTGTGAATTTAGGTGATCTGGAAGTCCCAACAGAGGTCCTCTTGGTGGATGCAGCTGAATAGCTGTGGCAGTAGTGGCCACATAAGTGGTTTATAGTCCATCCGATGACTGTAGTATCTTCCAGGAGCATGCCACCTCATGGCAAAGAGAGTTTATGGTTATGGATCTGAGGATTCCTCTAAGTAGCTCACCCAGCAGGGAGTTACCATGAAGATGAAGTTCATGATGGCTCTATATAAAAGGGAAAGGATTTCAGACAGGAGTCTTGAGTTAAATCCTTTACCACATGTGTGCCTTTCTGTCATTATACCCTAAGTTTAAGCCTATTCTTTCCATAGACTTTGTGAGTTTTTGTAGGAGAATGTGCCCCAGATTTCTTAGGGGTGGGGGAGAGAATGCTTAATACTGATTGCTTGACCATTCTCAGTAAGGAAATTCCTGAGGCGAAGGTGTGGAGCAGTGGATAAGGCAGGGGATCTGGAGTAAAGACGACCTGAGTTTGAATGCTACCTCAGATATCTACTAGCTGTGTGACTCTGGGCCAGTCATGTAACTTCTCTGTCTGTGCCTCAGTTTACTCCTATGTGAAAACGGCATCTACCTCTCACCTGAGGATCAATGAGACAATCCACATAAAGCCCTCTGCAAACCTGAAAGTGTTATATAAATGCTAGCTATTATAAATACTTGTTTAAAAAACTAATAAGTCTGGCTGGTTGGGCTTTAATAGGGAATACAACAGTCAGGTCCCATGAGTAACAATACTGAAAACAGAGTGAGTAGCAGTGATCCTCTCAGGTTCCCAATCCACCAGAAAACTGCGGGCAGTGGCTCCACAGAGTATCCAATCCAAAACATTCATACTTTGAATAGTATTCTCTTGGACCTTAAAAGAGAAAATCCATTCCTTATTTGAGTTTCACTCTCATTCCTAAACCTAACACTGAAAACTACACACACACACACACACACACACACACACACACACACACACACTATGACTCCAATGGACTTTTCCAGTCTTATTTCACATTATTCTTCTCCACATTCCATGGTTCCAGCCAAACTAGGCTACTAACTGTTCCTAGTCAATCAGTCAATGAGCGTTTCAAAGTGCCTACTAGGTGCTCAGCTCTAGGCATGAAGAGGCAAAAATAAAACAGTCCCTGCTTACATTCTATCAAGAGAGTGTTGGAGAATTGTCCACGGAGAGGAATGAGACCTCTTGGCAAAGGTATGCCCGTTAGTGGGAGGGAATGTATGTGTTAAATGACTATGGAGGCCAAACTGAGAGTCCAGAGATTTCCTACAGGAAGACTGCTTATCTCGCTGGTAGCAACTGTAATTTCCTAGGGTACAGATTGGGTTTTCACAACTTTGCTCAGAGTATACGGCCAATCAGCAGTGTTGAGGTAACCATCTAGACAAGCCTGGAGATATCTCTTATCCAAGAACAAGCAGTAGTTGTTACTACAGTGGACGGGCCTGTCTGAATTTAACCACTGGCCTAGAACATTGATCAGTTAAGTGATTTGCCCAAGGTCACACAGCAGGTGTGTGTCAGAATAAAACTAGGTGTTCCTGACTCTGAGGTCAGCTCTCTGTCCAGCATGCCATACTGCCTCTCTTAGAAAAGCACATAGAAATTATCTGCAAAATAAATGCAAAGCAATTTGGAGAAGAGGCTACTGAAGCCATCAGAATCTCTTAGATCATGGAGGAAGGTTTTCTCTAATTCTTTTTAGTTGAGTTTTCTTCTACTTCTAAAACTTGTGCCTCACCAATCCTACTAAAGCCCTGGGAGGAGCCTTCACCCAGCACATCTAGCTCAATATAATACTAACCTTGCATTCATTAGAAGACATGGTCTAGAAGACAAAGACCATAGGATCGTGGCAGTAGAGCTTGAAGGGACCAATCCCCTCATTTTACAGATGAAGAAACTGAGAATTAAAGCACCTGCCCATAGTGGCACAAGTAGTACGTAGCAGAACCCCTATGTACTGAATCCCATTCTTTTGGCTCCATACTATACTCTCTCCAGATGAAGCAGCTCCATGCATTGTAGTCCAAAGAGACAGGTTTCTATCATTTATCTGGGAATACAGGCACATTCAGATTCCTGGTAGAGCACCCCATTTGTGCTGGTTCTTGATAGACATCACAGCAGATTAGATGGCAGGAGAGAGAAAGACCATTCTCTTCCTTTCCCCTTCCAGTGGTCTCCTCTACAAAGCTCTCCCCAGCCTTCACTCCCTGGAACTTTTGATACTTCTCTAGGGGGTGGTTATTTAAAGCCTATCTAATTTGTGTTCACAAATCATAAAGGGATCAGGGTACACCTCATTAATGCCTTCTGATGACTGGGCCAAAGAGTGACATTTGTATACTTACCAAGCATCTAGAGGAAATCTATTTTACCTAGGCATCACCATTATACCATCCAGGTACTATTTTTTCCAGATCAACCCAAAGCTAGATTGTAAAGCTGACCAAATATCTTCAGCAGAACTAAGCCTAGCAATTCTGGGAAATGAAGAAATGATTTGTTAAAGATACTTTCAGTTGCACAGTGTAGGGTTAAAGGAGGATCTAGGCAGAGTCTTTGGACCATGGGAGACATGGAGAAAGAAAGGCTTGGGATACCAGGATGTTCCTGTGGAGAGGGGGGTCACAGTTTAGGTGGGAAGTCAAGAGGGTTTATTCTCTGCCGTGTGGATGCCTCGAAGGTAGATCTTAGGCCTTTTGATAACTTTCTCTTTTAATTAATTATTCTTACTAAGGGCTGGGCTCACTTGTTTCTACATGGTGAATGCATACAAGTACTGTTGAGTCCTCTCAATTTGGGGAGCCTGTTACCCTGCTCTTATCACATAGGGATATATATGATAGTAGCTTATAACCCATCCAAGGATGGAAGCAGCATTCAAGAGCATGCCCCCTTGTGGCAGAGAGAGCTTAAATCCTTTGCCACATTTATTCTCTATATATCATTGTACCCTAAACTGAAGCCTACTCTTTCTACAGACTTTGGGTGTATTTGTAGGAGAGTGTGCACCAGATTCTTGGGGGGAATATTCAGAGATCTTCTCCATTCTTGGAACACCCCAGTCACAGCCCCATTCCCCATTAGGTTACCAATGCTCCCCCTTCTCTAGTTGGCCAACCACAGCACTCTCCCACGTGTAGGCAATGCCCTTTGTGGCTGAGCTTTCCCTGCTTGTTTGACTCATTAAAACATAGGTTCTAGTCTCGTTTCCATAGAATTCTGCTCTAATTCTCCCCCACTGGGTGGGAATGGGCTTTAAACAGACAGACTAAACCCAACTATGGTATTAGCCAGCTAATGCATTACCCTTTTCTAAGATAACAATCAATTAACCAACATCTTTAAAGAGCCTACTGTTTAGATCAATATTATGTGCAAAAGGTAAAGTTTAGATTAAGACACAGTTCCTGCCCTCATGGAGCATACAATCTGTAGGGGGAAAAGGCCCAAACTTTTTTTTTTTTTAAGACAGTCCTGTGATTTCACTGGAGTAGTGAATTCTTGGTGAAAAAAACTCCCTCTACCAACTGTAATCACCGAAAGTTGCCTGGGAGCAGTGCAAGACATGTCCATTATCATATAGGCAGAGACAGAACTGAAATCCAGGTAGCCCTCCAGGCCAGCTCCTTATCCACCCTGTAACCTTGTCTCTTAACAAACAACAACAACAACCACAACAAACCCACATAACTCTAATACACAATAACTGGTGATAAAACTATTATAGAGCTACAATGAGCATTAGATTGGAAGCTCCCGTAGGGCAAGGGATATCCTTCGCCTCTTTTAGTATCCCCAAAGCTTGGCACAGCGCCAAGCATACTGTAGGTGCCTAATAAATGTTTACTGCATGCAACTGGAAAAAATGGCACGCACTAACCAAGAGCAGACATTTGACTAGGGAGAGCAGGGAAGTCTTTCTAGAGGTGGTACCACTTTAGCTGGGCTTTAAAGGGTAGGTAGAAATTCAATAGGCAGAGGGGGAAGGTGAACTTCATGGCATCCACGTGAGCAAAGGTGCAGAGGTGGAGTGCCCAAAACATGTTTGGGAACGAGCAGCATAGATCGCATGTTGGTTTTGTTCAGTCGTTTCAGCTTTGACTGACCCTTTGTGACCCATTTTGGGTTTTCTTGGCAAAGATACTGGAATGGTTTGCCATTTCTTCTCCAGCTCATTTTAGAGATGAGGAAACAGAGGCAAACAGGGTGAAGTGACTTGCCCAGGGTCACACAGCTAGTAAGTGTCTGAAGCCAGATTTGAAGATAAGTCTTCCTGATTCCGGGGCCAATGTTCTATCCACCAAGCCACTTTGCTGCCCCATAGATTTCATAGAAGGGAATGATTAATATGATAAACCTGGAAAGGTAGGATGGTGACAGATTATTCATGGCTTTGTGAAGAGGCAGCTTAGCAAAGTAGTCAGGAAGAGCTGCATTCGAATCCACCTCTGACATTTACTTACTTAGCTTCTCTGTGACTCAGTTTCCTCCTCTGTAAAATGGACACAATGATAGCGCCTGCCTCACAGGGCTATGTGCGGATGACATGAGCTAATACTTGGAAAGTGCTTTGCAAACCTTAAAGAGGTATCTAAATGCTAAATAGTGTTATTTTTATTATTATTGTGAAAATAAATGAGATGTATATGAAGTGTTCTAACTTTAAACTGCTACATAAATTCCAGTGAATATTAATTATTATTATTAATAAGAAAAATGTGATATTTGCTCTGTTGGCCCCTCAATCCAGGTAAAATGACTATCCAGAGCGGCGATGGTAAGAATAATAGGGGAGCAGGCCTAGACTCTCAAATCACATCGGGTAGATGGCGGCTCATTCTGCCTCCTTACAAGGCCAATCTTGATTTTATATCCACTGGCAATTTACAAATACACTTCACTCTTTTGACAAATGGAAACTTCCAAATGATAATACAATTTAGAACGTGCCAAGAAAAATAGGAGAAAATTGAGTTAGCTCTTTTAATCAACAAGCATCTCAAACTGCTGATCATTCTAGTGTTTTGACAGATAAAATATGCTTATGGTTCCTGGCATTTATTTTCCATCTTAATTCTAGTAAAACTGAGATTAATGTCTGAAGCCCAGATAATAGCAGATTTATTGGACAAGGATGTGTGACTTTTACAATCACTTTTATAGCCCTTTTAAGTAATAAATCTATTTACTAGCACCTGTATTTTGGGGTCTTGTTCCTTGCCATGCAGGACACATGTAGATGTAATTTTACATTCATCACTCTTTATTGGATCCTGCAAAGTAGATGTTGGATGGGACCATGACATGAGCTATTTTACTAGAATGACTACTTTCTTATCACTTGGACAGAATGTACGGGAAAACTGTAATTAAGTAGGCTCCATCAGGATAAGGCTGGCATATTTCTAGTGAAAACTCCTAACTGGGCAGCTTTTGAATTATGACAGGTATCCCTGGAGTAACACCCTGCAATGGTCCCCTCACCCAGTCACAATCCATGCAGCTGAATTCATGCTGGATTAGCCTAAACTGGAAAAGCTTTATTTTTTCCCCCACCAGGACAACTAGAAGGTCTGCTACAAAATGTCTTATGGATTTGGGGGAATTTTCATTCAGTATTAAGATGCACCAGACATCACACAGAAGCTCATGTAATTCCATTTTTATCAGCAAGATAATTTAAGTTATTATGAGATTGGGGAAATCTGCTCAAAAAAAAAGGAGTGAGATCTTCCATAAAGTTTTATAATTATATGCTTCTGTCACTATGTTGCTGTGGAATTCTCTCCCTAGAAGATTCCTCCACCCCTGTGCCCCTTTTCTCTGATTGGTCAGCTCTTCACAGAGCCTCCATTTAAAAGAAGTGCCCAGACCAGTCACATTCACTCCTCCATACCCATCTAAGCTACCTTCTCCCTCCCCCTTGCTCCCTCTTGCCTTTTACCTTCCTTATATGCACTGTTGTCTTCTCCTGTTAGAAGTGGATAGAGCACCAGCCCTGGAGTCAGAAGGACCTGAGTTCAAATCTCATTTCAGACACCTGACACTTAGTAGTTATGTGACCCTGGGCAAGTCACTTAACCCCACTGCCAAGAAAGATAGGAAGAAAGAAAGAATGGAGGGAGGGAAGGAAGGAGGGAGGAAGGAAGGAAGAAAGGAAAGAGGGAGGGAAGGAGAGAAGGAGCAAAGGAGGCAAGGAGGGAAGGAGAGAATGAAGGAAGGAAGGAAGGAAAGAAGGAAGGAAGGAAGGAAGGAAGGAGGGAGGGAAGGAAGGAGGGAAGGAGCCAAAGAGGCAAAGAGGGAAGGAGGGAAGAAAGAAAGAAAGAGAAAGAAAGAAAGAAAAAGAAAGAAAGAAAAGATGAGAATGTAGGATTAGAATCTTTAAAGGTAAGAACTGTCTTCTTGCTTGTAAATACTATTCCCATCATCTGTGTTCTACAGTGTTTTTATTTAGTTAAATATTTCCTAGTTACATTTTTGTCTGGTTCAGGCCATATTTGGGAGAGTGGTCTACCATGATGCTGGCAGAAGCTGCATGTTTGACACCTTTGCTTCAGACAGCTCTTTAAGGCTATCAGTGACAGATGCAATCACTCACATTTTGAAGAGGCTGAGGAGCCTACTTCTGGAAAGTCGCAGGGACAGGTAATAGAAGGGTCCTGTTTCCCAATATGAGTGTGTGCTTACATTTTATAGCTGGCTCTGTTCTGCAGGCCATATAAAAGAGGACATGACTGCTGATTGCCTGCATGACCAGACTGGCTCTTTCTAGATCTTCTGGCATCAGAGGAGGATAAGCTGCTGTGGGCCTCTGAATGGGGACAGGGCCTCAGACCCTCTTTGACTTGGAGCTGATATGAAACCCTGCTGTTGCTTCTGTCTGTTCTATTTGCTTTTAGTTGAAGGAGATCAGAGATAGCTATAACTTTCTTTGCTCTGAACAACCAGAAGTGAGCCAACAGGAATTCCAGGAGCAGGGACCATGCCAGGTTTTTCAGCCAGCTAATCCCAGCATCAAGGTCCCTCAGAATGACCTGAAGCACACAGCCCAGAGTAAGCAGAATCTAGAGTATGACCAAAGACTATGCTATATTTGGAGGTGAACTATGTGAGACAAATGCCTATATAGAAGTTACCTTTAAGTCTCAACATATCCTCTCCATATATCAAGGGGTGGGGGGCAGTGTACACCAGGCGTTGGGGGGGGGGGCGGAATATTTGTACTTCTGTTCTTGCTGCATCTTTGAAGTAAATACCCCTTTGTAAAATTTAATTGGTTAAATGGAACTGGGATGCTAATCACTGCAGGCTAATGAAGGGGGGTTAGAGAATACAGCACAATGGGGTTCAAGCCAATAGCATTTCAGAAGAGACTCTAACCCCGCCAGGGTACCCCTAGAACACTGAGGGAGAAAGGTAGCCTATCTACCTCTGGAAAAGTGAGTTCATATTTCTTTCTACACAGAGAAAGTGATGATCTAATGGTCAACACAGTGCCTGGCACATAATAGGGCTTAACAAATGTTTGAGGACTCAATGACTCACCTGCATCAGTAGAGGGAGGTTTTTTTTCATCTGGGAGTTCCCTACACCAGTGATCTCAAAGATCCAGTCTCTGCCCCTGTCCTGTCTTGTTTAAGCAAGGGCTAACAGCAAGTGCATTTTCACGCTTGGCATCCAAGAAGCCCTGATTTTTGGAGCATGGTGGTAGAGGATAAAGTAGTAACCCTTGGAGCATACAGGTTGATGCTTCTGGGGAGAGGGCTGAAAGAGGTAAAGGAGCAATTGTACGTTAATATAATGGACGATCATTGCACTGTAAGGATGATGGAAACAGAGAGGCTTGGGAAGACTTCTCTGGGTCATCCCCACTTGAGCTCCCTTTGAAGTGCCACAAAGTAAAATGCACAAACCCAGAAAGAATGAAGATGGTGTTATAAATGGAAAGGACAGGTTGACACTGTATAAAAACAGTAGACACTGGACACTCTACAACAGTGATGACTAAGCTTGGCCCCAGAGAAGAGATAGGAGAAGGCACCCCACCTCTGCACTTTGAAGAGGCAGGGAACCATCGCTGAGGAACCCTACATATAATTTAGACTGTCTCAATGTGTTGGCAAACTGAATTTTTTTCTTCTTTTTATTTTTATTTTTAGTTAAAAGGTATGGCTCTCTAGGAAGAGAGAAAGGAAGGCTATATTATGAAATGTAATTGATGTAAAAAAAAGATAATGACATTTTAAAATTTAAAAATACTTCTTTGAGTCACTCCTACCCCTTAAAGTGCCATAATATAACACTCACAAGGACCTAGGTACCATCTAATTTGACTTTTCTTTCTCAATTAAGAAAGTGAGGGCCCAAAGAAGACAGGCAATTTGCCCAAGGTTCATTCAACTCATACTGATAATCGAAGTTGAGATGGACTCAAGTGGAGCTCAAATCCCTTAGAGTCACAAACTGCTGGAGCAGGAAAAAAACCTTAGAGAATAAAAGAGGAAACAAAGCCTCAGACTTAACATAAAGGTAGTATTTGAACCTCAGTCTTCTGATTCCCATCCCAGGGTTCATTCAGCTGGGCTATAAAATGTGACCTTCTCAGATATAACCAAGGCTCACTGGGGTGATGGCGGTGGAAGTGGAGGCAGAAAACAAGGGCTGGTTTTCCTGATTACTGGCCTCTGGTCACATGACTCAGGTTGAACAAATAAAAAAGAGGGCCCTTGGCCTTGGGTGCTCTCTGGATGACATCCAGCAGCCTTCTTCAGGGAGGGTTGGAGCATAGTCCTTCCTCAGACTGCAAAAGGGTGGAATGGAGTAGAGTGTAGATGGTAGAGGCTCTATAAACTAACCCTAACTTGTTTTTTATTCCTTGTCCTGTGTTGGGTACCCAGGCTATGCAGTTGTTCCAGCACTGAGGTGTTATATTATGGCACTTTAAGGGGTCTCCTTTCCCACACTGAGGGAGGAGCTCAGTTCCTACCACACTTCCAACCTCTCCCCACTCTCTTCTCAAGAGTGTCTCTCTTTGCCTATTGTTAGCCCCTGTCCCTATCATCTTGTTATAAGACACAGATGCCTGTTGACCCTGCTGAATTTCCAGCCCTAGGGCAAAACCCAGATCACCTAACCCTGGTAATAGCTCTGGGCATCTTATGCCTTTCTTCTCAGGTTGGGATCCACAACTGGGGGCACATCTGCAGCTGCTTCTTCTTGGCTACTGTCCATCCCCCATCCTCAAAGAGAACCAAACTGACATCACTATGTGCAGTGTGTTTGACTGTGGCTACAAGCTCAGAAGCTCTACAACAAATAGCTCATTTGAACCAATAGCACGTGCAGCACTGCCTCCCTACCAAAATGAGGGAGATATACTTTATCATCTGCCCAAGGCCAAGGTGGTTATCACAACTGCTCACAGTTTGATTTTGTTTTATTATTCTTTTCATTTATGTTATTGTACTAATTATGTATTTGTATCACTGTTTAATTGCGTAGTTTATCTCAGGTCACTAGATGGCAAAATGGCTAGAGTAATGGACTTGGGGGCAAAGTTCAAATGCTGCCTCAGACACTGGTTGTGAGACCCTAGGAATGTCACTTGACTTTTCTCAATCTCAGTTTGTTGATCTGTAAAGTAAGGATGATGATGGTGGTGATGGTGAAGATATATATAACATACATATAGAAATATGTGTGTATATATATCATCTACCTGTCAAGGATGTTGTGAGAATCCAATAAGATAACATACATAGGGCATTTTGTAAGCCTTAAAGCACTAAATAAAAGCTCATTATGATTATTCTGTTTTCCTGCTTATTTCACTCTCCAGTGGTTCACCCAAATCTTTTCTCATGCTTCTCTGAATTGTTCAAAGTTGTTCCTCGGACTTTTGCTTGAATATTCCCTTGTCCCATCTCTCTTGTGAGACTCTGCCACTTACCTCCCACCTGGAACCTCAGAACTCTGCAAACATGCCTCCTGCCTCACCTATCTAACAGGAGTCTAGTCTGGGGTAGGTAGCATTACCACTTGTATGCTCCATACAGGCTTGGGATGGACCTTTTTCCAGGGAGAATATTTACCAGCTACATATATGGAGTACAAAGTGATTAGTTTAGGACCTAAATCTTCATTCTCCAAATCAAGCCTTGATACATATCAAATTCAACAAACATTTACTTATCTTCTACATTGTATACAAGCATTGAGCCAGGCACCAGGAACGCAAGGATAGATAGATAGACAGACAGATAGATAGATATATAGATAGATAGATAGATAGATGATAGGTAGGTAGGTAGATAGATAGATAGATAGATAGATAGATAGATAGGTAGATAGATAGATGATAGGTAGGTAGGTAGATAGATGATAGGTAGATAGGTAGATAGATGATAGGTAGGTAGATAGATAGATGATAGGTAGATAGATAGATAGATAGACAGATAGATAGATAGATATGGATAATATTTCAGACTTTTTTCTCTTGGAGGTTACATCTGAATAAAGACACATACACAAACAACTTGGTATAAATTGAAGTAAGCCGCATGCACAGGATGCACACAGGTAAAGAACTGTAAGTGTAGCTGGGGGAGTCACTTTCCCCTGGAGATACAGGGAATGGAGTAAAGGACAGTGGCATGAAGGAGGGGTTCCCAGAGAAGACTGCATCTGAGCTGGACACTGAAAGAAGGAAGGGACTTAAACAGATTGAGACAGAGCCTTTTTGTTGTTCATTTGTTTCAGTCACTTCTGACTCTTCATGACCCCATTTGGGATTTTCTTGGCAAAGATACTGGAGTGATTTGCCATTTCCTTCTCCAGCTCATTTTACAGATGAGGAACAGAGTTAAGTGACCTGCTCAAAGTCACCTAGCTAGTAAGTGTCTAAGGCCAGATTTGAACTCAAGAAGATCACTCTTCCTGACTCCAGGCCTGGCGCTCTGGGCACTATGGTGCCACCTAGCTCATAGCCTCGGATCATAGATTTGGAGGTGCAAGGGAGATTAAAGTCCATTTAATCCATTCTCCTCATCTTTTTGGTGTTTTTCAGTCATTTGGTCATGTCAGACTCTTCCTGACCCATAGACCACAGCATGCCAGCCCCTTTTATCCACTATCTCCCAAAGTCTGTCCAAAGTCATGTTCGTTGCTTCCATGACATTATCCATCTCATCCTCTGTTGTCCTCTTCTCCTTTTGCCTTTAATCTTTCCCAACATCAGGGGCTTTCTGAATGAGTTCCATCTTCTCATTATGTAGCCACAATCCCCACATTTTACAGGTTAGGCGACTGTAGCCTACAGAGGGAAATTTACCTTGCCAAGGTCATACAGTTGATAAGTGTGGACCAGATATTTGAACCTCATTCCTCTGACTCCATATCCAGAACTCTTTTCACTGTACTGTCACATGTCCAAGGAAAGCAAGGTAATCTATTCCCAGTATGAAGGAGGGGGTGAGCAAAAAAATGGGGAACTGAGTAACCAACAGGTCAGAAATGTAGAAAAGGCCAGCATAATGAAATAAAACCCTCCCTCACTGGAGATCTAACAAAACTGAGAAAAGAAATGAAAACTTTGGTTTGGTTGTCCTAATTATAGAAAAGCCACTTATTTTTGTGCCTAATTGCCATGCAGCACAATAATTATGTACATCATTAAGTATGTGTCAGAATAGCTGTTATAAATTTTGTTTGATTAGAGCTGTAAACTCTACACAAAAAGGCTTAGCCTCCACATACTGTTGCACAAACAGAAACATCTCTAAAGAAAAGGTACTGGCCACAGCTTTTGCTAAAAAGGGCCAAGACCCTCCTGTAGACAGCAAGACTTGAGTTCACTCAGTTTGGGGAAGGGGGGATATTTAAACTGCATGATGTGTTGGGAGTGGGTTTCCTCTTAGACCAAAGTCCACATTTCAATGCAAAAAGTTTTCCACAAGTAAATATCACTAACTCAGTGAATTCTATGCAGTTCTATAATCCCCTCACTATTATCTGACAATCATTTAATAATTTTTTAAAAAGTTATTCATCTTTCACTTCTAAGAGGACTAATGACATCATGGGGTAATATCTTGACTTGTGCAGTGAACTGGATTTAAAATGAGACAGAGGTACACAAAGTTATCAACCTCACTCTCTCTTCCAGAGTCATCAAAGTCAAGTGGCAAGACAAAATCCAAGATGACAGGCAATGACCCAGGATGCAGTGGGTGACTTTGGCATCTTCAATGACTGGTCAAGCTCTAAGTTCTTGATAGCACCTGCTTCAGGCACCATCATGGCAATTGGAACAAATTGTTCTTGCCCACTCATCTGGGGAAGGTCTTCATGGTAGCCTGGCCACTAAGTGTCGAAATCTTTGACCTTGGCACTCCATTGACTAAATAAAATAAAATACAGCATGACTCTTAGTCTAGTGTTGAAGTCACAGTGAGTGGAGGATACTAAAAGGGGGCAGAGGATAACCAAAAACCACAGTTTTTAGAAGGTCAATAAATGTTAATCTGCTAATACCCAAAATGTGAACTCCATGTCCAGTGACATTCTACTGGAGGAATTGATTCATAACAAGCTTGACATTCTCATGATAAATGAAGTTAGAGGTAAATGGAATAATGACTCACCAGTTCTCCTTGAAGAGTTCTCAGAGCTGGTTTATTATACATTCAAAGACAATGAAAAATGTCACTCCCTGGGATGCTTGGTTATCTCATCTGGGAAGTACTCATAATGAGCATGATCAAAAAGTTCACCATAGCAACAAGTGTGACTTATCACCATCAACTGAAGAGGAAGAAAAGGTAAAAAAAAAAAAAATAGCTCACCAAGAACTCCATGAGACTCTTGAAATTGAGACAGCATGGTGTAGTGGAGAAGAGAGGGCGCTGGACTTGTAGTCAGGGATCAAATCCCATCTCAGATACTTACTAACTATGGGACTCTGCCCGAGGGACTTACATTCTCTTTGCATAAGTTTCCTCATCTATAGACTGAAGGGATGAGATAGTGGTTTCTAGAGTCCTTACTAGCTCTAAATCTATCATCTGAAACTTTAACACTCCATAATTTTTGCACAAACATGGACATGTAGACCCTAGAAATAAATCACTGGAAAATGCAGCTCAGGATCAGGAAACAAAAGAGACTTACAGCTTGTAAATTATATATAAGTTCCATGCTTTTTTATCATAATTATGTTTATCAGGGGAAGAGTTTGAAGATGGTAGCCATGGTGAGCACCAAACAGCATCACATTTCCATGTAAATTTGCTGCTCACAGTGGGACAGTCTTGTTAGAGCAAAGATCAAAATCAACAATAAGTTACAAGAAAGGATCAAGAGATGAAGATGTGGCATGTAATCAAAGTAGCTCCAACCTTAGAGATTTAAATAAATGATTATCAACATAAAAAGTGGAAATGGATAATGCACAGAACTTCAACAACCACTTCCTGTGAAATATTACCAATACAAAGTGACTGCCATGAGAAAGAAGCCAACAAACCCTAAAATCCACTGGAACCAACAAATACTTGGTCCTGTAGAGAGATACGGCATCCAAGGAAACACCAGATTAAAATAGATCATTTGCAGAGAAGATCATCTTACAGAGAAGAAAATTATGTGCAATATCATTTCCTAAAAGACTAGGGAGAAGAAAACATTTGCAAAAAGTTTGGCATGAGATCCAGATCATCCTAAGGGCATTTGAGAATGAAACTGGGAAGAATGAAACCAAGAAGGAAACATTAGCCAAATATATATATATACATGGTAGTGGGGAGGGGGAGGGAAATCTGTCAACATTTCCAAAACAGATTTTTTTTCTCCATCAATGACATTGGAATTCTGACATTTGGACTCTTTTATCACAATCCCTTATGCACTATACAAAGAAATAGGAAAGAAAGCAAAGGGAAAAAGAAGTTGGATCAGACCAGGTGTATACAGAAGTCAATGTCAGGAGTTACATAATTTTAAGGACACTAAGGAGTTAATTCTTAAAATAACTGAAATAGGGGAGGATTTCAAATGATTGGGAAAAAAAACCACAGATAGTATTACTATTGAAAACGTAATGAATTATAACTATATGGCCTTCTTTCTCATTTCTACAAATTTTAAAAATTCCTTTGTAACATTAATTTTTTTAAAATTTGAGTTACAAATTCTCTCCTTTTCTTCTGTCCCTTCCCCACCCCCGAGAAGGAAAACAATATGATATCAATTATACATGTGAAGTCATGCAAAATATATTTCCATATTAGCCATGTCGCAAAAAACAACAATAAAAAGTTAACAAAGAAAATGAAAAAAGTATGCTTCAATCAGCACTCAGAGGTCATCATTTCTCTCTATCGGAGGTGGATGGCATTTTTCATCATGGGTCCTTTGGAACTGTTTTGGATAATTTTACAAAATTTTTATCATAATTCACACACAAGGCAAGGACATATTTGATAAAAAAAATACATATATATATATATATATATATATATATATATATATGAGAAGGCTACAGGCAGGCTTCACACACACCTACACACACACACACACACCACACACTATTGTCTTGTTATTATCATTTAGTCATTCCACTCATATGTGACTCTTCATGATCCCCTTCCTGCCTCCAGGCCTAGCACCCTATCCACTGCACCAACTATCTACCTTAGAGGCAGAGAAATAAGTTCCCACTGTACCTATTGTTTGATGACTATAGAAAGTGTTAGATTTTATAGATCAAAATATACCGTAACAGAAACTCTTTTCCACAATATCCTCTATGTATCTGTTATGGTAATACTATTTTTGATAGATGTGATAGCAGAAACAAAACAAAAACAAATGTTCATCAATTGTCTGAGTATAAACATTAAACAAAGCACAAAACAGGAAAGCATAAGGTAAATTTATTGTCTTTGACAAATCCTCCTTTTGGCAATCTCAACCAAAGGTGTATGCCACTAGCATGGAGCTTGTCCAGCATGTTTGTTCAGCTTCTTCTTGTTGTTCAGTGGACTATGCTAGTGGAAAAACCATAGCTTTTACTATTTTCAGGGGTGGGGAACCTGCAGTCTTAAAGCCATATGTAGCCTTCTAGGTCCTCAAAATGCAACTCTTTGACTGAATCCAAACTTCACAGAACAAATCCCCTTAATAAAAGGATTTGTTCTGTGAAACTTGGAATCAGTCAAAAGGCTGTACCCAAGGACCTAGAAGGCCATGTGTGACCTCGAGGTCACAGGTTCCTCATCCCTGGACAATATAGACCTTTCTCAGCAAGGTGATGTCTCTGCTTTTTAGTATGCTATGCAGGTTTGTCATAACTTTCCTTCCAAGGAACAAACATCTTTTAATGTCACATCTGCATTTTGTCACATCTAATCTTTGGGTCCATTTCTTCTCCCTCTATTTGCCAGGAAGTGATGGGACCAGTTGCCAAGATCTTAGGGTTTTGTTTTTTTTAATATATTAAGCTTCAAGCCAGCTTTTCATGCTCTTCTTTCACCCTCATCAAGAAGTTTCTTAATTCCTCTTCATGTTCTGTCATCAGAGTGGTATCATCTGCATATCTATTTTTTATATTTCTTTCAGCAACCTTAATTCAGACTTTTGGTTCTTCCATCCTGGCATTTCACATGATGTACTCTGCATATAAGTTAAATAAACAAGGTAATGATATAGAGCCTTATTGTACTCTTTCCTCAATCTTAAACCAATCAGTCATTCCATGTTCGGTTCTAATTGTTGCTTTTTGACCTGAATACAGTTTCCTCAGGAAGCAAGTAAGATTATTTGGTACTCCAATCTCTTTGAGGACTTGCCACATTTGGTTGTGATCCACATAATCAAAGAGAGATTAAAGAGAAGAGGAATACTCCATAGATTGTGAGGGCCTTAAGATGCTCCTGTTTGCAGGTAACATTGTGCTAATTGCAACAAATCAAAGAATATCACAGTTTCTGAAATGATGATTTACAACAATTCAGAACAATCTAGCCTGACAACTGACATACAAAAAACCAAGTGGATAAAGCGTGTCTATTGTCCAGGCTCTGATACACTTTAATGGACAGCCTACCTGGACTGATATATCATTACCTCTTGGACAGTTACTACAGATGGGCAAAGAATTAAATAGGAAGAAAGATAGTGGGTTGTATTACCTTTGAGAAATTGAACAGGGCTTTGGGTTGCTTCAAGCTTCTCTTGAAACAAAAGTCTGTATTTTAAAAAAATCAATATTCTCCTGATGATGCTATATGGTTGTGAGTCACAGAATACCAGTCTGTAGAAATACAAGTCACAGAAGACTTGTATGAACTGATGCAAAGTGAAATGAGCAAAAGCAGGAAAACATTGTATACAGTATCAGCAACATTGTGTGATGATCCAACTATGAATGGCTTCTTAATAACACAATGATCCAAGAAAAGTACAAAGAACTCATGAAGGAAAATGCTATCCCTATCCAGATAAAGAAGTGAATACAGATCAAAGCAATTTTTTCACTTCATCCTTTTTCGTAGGTTTTTTTTATGTTTCTTTTTTCACAACTGTGACTAATATGGAAACATGTTTTATATGATAGCACATGTATAAACCATATCAAATTGCTCACCATTTTCAGAAGAGGGGAGGGGAGGGAGGAAGAAAAATTTGGAACTCAAAATCTTATAAAAATAAATGCTAAAAAGTGTCTTGACATGTAATTGGGAAAAAATAAAATACTATTAAAAAAAAAAAAAGGAATACAAGCCACAGGACATTCAATGGTCAATAAAGAAGAGCATGCTGGGCATGAATAGACAATGATAAATTTCATGTAAAAAGTAGTAAAAAAAATCTCATCAAAGAGGTGTATACCTGGAAAAGAAGGCAAGTTAGTCAAGAAGCAAGAGCAACAGATAATAGCGTACAATCTATAAGCATACTAATACCCAAGTAATGACTAAAAATCTAGAAGAACACCCCCCCTACCCTGTGTGTTGAATGAATCCTAGGTGTAATATATTCAGAAGAAATTGTAAAAAAATAACTCCAGATGAAAGGGTACAGATGTATTATCTGTACTGAAGGAAAAAGCACCCATATTGATGAAATCACAGATCCATAGATGTGTTAAAGTAATGCATTGAAAGTATTTTAGGATCTGGACCTGCTATCATTGGTGTAGGTAGCTAAGTGGTACAGTAGATAGACCTTGAATTAGGAAGACCTGAGTTCATATTTGGCCTCACACAATTATTAGCTATGTGATCCTGATCAAATAAGCCTCAGCCTCCTCATCTGTAAAATGACAACAATAATAGCATCTACCTCCCAGGTTTGTTGTGGGGATCAATGAGATAATATTTGTGAAATGCTCTGCAAGCTTTAAAGCTTAAATTCAAATTATTATTATTAACATAAGTAAAGAGCCTTGCAAATTATAAAGTGCTATATAGATGTTAGCCTTCATATTCCTGGTGAGGAGTTCCTTTTACCAAGGTTAAGTGGCAAATGCTCTGCAGCTTACATACCATTTTAGAGAGCTGCCTGGGGCTCTGACAGGTAAGGTGCCTTGCCCAGGGTCACACAGCCAGCACATATCAGAAGAAGATATTAAACCTAAATCTTCCTGACACTAAAACCTGATTTCTGCTCCCTCTACTGGGTCAGCTAGGTGGTGAAATGGATAGAGTGCTGAGCCTGATATTAGGAAAATTCACCTTCCTGAGCTCAAATCTAGCCTCAGACACTTACTTACTAGCTGTGTGACCCTGGGCAAGTCACTTACCTCTGTTTGCCTCAGTTTCCGCATCTGTAAAACGAGCTGGAGAAGGAAATGGTAAATCACTCCAGGATCTTTGCCAAGAAAATCCCAAATGAGGTCATAATAAAATGGACACTACTGAACAACTTACTCTATAATGCTTCCTTTTACATATTTAAATTCATTATCATTTAATATACTTAATGCAATATATGAGTTGAAATCCTTCCTTAGCCACTTAAAAAAAAATGTTGTGACCCTAAACAAATCACTGACATCTCTAATCCTGTTTGCACATGTGTAAAGTGAGGGGGGCCAGACTTGGCCTCTAAGGTTCCTTCCAATTCTATATCTACGATCTTTTGACTTTTTTCTTACTAAAATTCAGAAATGTGGATCAAGGGTTGTCCAAAGAAAGTAAACAGGGGGCAACTAGGTGGTACAGTAAATAGAACACTGATCCTGGAGTCAGGAGGACCTGAGTTCAAATACGGTCTCAGACACTTGACACTTACTAGCTGTCTGACCTTGGGCAAGTCATTTAACCCCATTCCCCTTGTCTTCCCCCCTCCAGATTTTTTTTTTTTAAATAGCAGTATAAAACTGAACTGAGAGCAAACAACTTCCATTCAAGGGTGAGGATTTGCAGGTGTTCCTCTTGCTAATTTTGTAATCTTCCAAGGGAGACCATTAGGGCCATCGGGCAGAATTTCAAAATAAGTTCTGTATCAGGAATACAGCAAAGGCTGCACCTGAGAGGCTTTTCCATCACAGACTCAAACCTTCCCACAATACTGAACTCTTGCCACTCAAAGAAGACACCACTCTTACATGATACCAAAGCCCTAAGGAAGGGACCTGTACATATACATGCTCTATGTCCTGACTGCTTCCCTTCCAGATAAGGCAAAAGGAGAAGCATGTAGACAGGGTCAATTGGATTCAATAAATTCAATAAACATTTACTAAGTTTCTTCTATGTTCCAAGCCCTGTGCTAAAGTCATGCCAGGGAAATTTCTCCTAGGGGAGCCAAGATAATGCACATTGCCTTTCCCATGCCTCATGGACTCCCCTGGGTCTTACTTTAATACTGTAAACCATCTAGATGGCCATGATGCTGGGGTCAGGCTCTCGCCCCATTTCCAGTGTCCCGGAGCCCCCAGGAGCTGGGCCTGTTGCTGGCACAGCTGGTGGTGCAGTGGACAGAGCATAGCCGGGCGGGGGCACCAGGGATGGTGCTCACTTCTCACTTGGGCTCCAGGTAGGAGCCTGGTCCAGCTGCTGGCCCAAGAGCTGCCCACGGCCCCGGCGCACTGGACGCTAGGATTCTGCCACGAGCGCCTGGTGCCCTTCGACCACCCGGACAGCACGTGTGGCCTGTCCCGGACTCATCCTCTTTCGAACCTGCCTGTCCCAGAGAGCCAGGTAATCACCATTAATCCTAAATGTGCTTCCAGTGGAAGAGGCTGCGTCAGGCTAGACAGAGAAGCTTCAAGAAGCCTTTCAAGGTGATGCAAGCCCAGTTTTTGACCTGATTTTGGGTGTTGGATCTGATGGGCACATGTGCTCTCTTTTCCCTGATTCCCCTCCCCTGCAGGAGAAGGAAGAAATTGTGGCCCCCATCAATGATTCCCCAAAGCCACCCCCTGAAGAGGGTGACCCGCACTCTGCCTGTACAGAATGCAAATGGCCGTGTTTGTGCTACTGGACAAAGCGAAGAAGAGAATCCACTTCGCGCTGTGCATGTGTAGTCCCACACTGCGCGGCTGTGCTGGTCCCTGGATGAGGGCTGACCATTACATCTGAGAGGCATTCCATTTCGTAGCCAGATGGGCCCAGATGGGCCAGACCCCGAGCTGACCTCTGCATGCTACTTTCTTATCTTTCTGCTGATATTTTCACAAAGACCAGTGGGTGTGGGGCGGCAGTCCTCTCTCTTGGGGAGGGAGTGAGCCTGAGAACAGGCTCATGAACAGCAGAAGGTCTCTCTTGTGTGACCACCCAATATTAAAATATGAATTTAAGCTCCACCCCCCCACCCCCCTAAAAAAACGTCTAAACCTTTTAAAGGCACTAAGGTCAGTCAACCTAATTTAATCTACCAGTACATGCAACAACAATCCTTTCTCATCCTCAAATATTCCCAGAAACACCACCATTGAACACAACCAGAACAGCAGCGCAGGACAGCCCAGCTGTACATTTCTGCTGTATACCAGCTGCTAAAATTAGAGTGGATGAATTCTAGGATCCTTCCCAACTATGAATACATGATTCTATCCGTGATTCACCTACTCTATGCTCAAGAGACTATTCAGTGTTGCCCAAGCACTGGCCCGGGTGCTGACTGCTTCACCTACGGCTAACAACGCTAACATCAACCCCTCTTTTTAAAATTCTTCCTCTTATTTCTTAGAAGAGACTGTGATTTAATATGCTTTCCCTCTGGGGATGTGGGTAAGGATTGCCTCACACAGATTATAGGCATAGACATTCTTCCTCCATTTGCTGGCGTGTGATATGGCTGCAATGGTCTCGATAGCTACCTCTTTGGATTGGCTGTCTTCCCTAAGAGGTCTTACCACATTTCTCAGTACTCCGATAACCACCACACTTTTGTTATGACTCTTATTGATTATTATTCTTTTGAAGACCTTATTAGTGCTAATGGTCACTCTAATTTTACCCTCTACCTCATTGTTGCTTTCAGGAGGAAAGCAAATTCAGGAGGAAAGCAAAATTATCCGTTCTTCTTATATCTTTTTTTTTTCTTAATGCCTCCCTGGTAGAACAGAGGTTTGAATTTAAAAGTCCTATTCTGCTCAAGGTTTTTCTTAATCCTTTTAAATACAATCCCCTAGACTGTCAGACTCATGACACACAGGCTGAAGGTTGGCCCTTCTTCCTGGATTACCTTGATTCAAGGCTCTAGCTGCTACAAGAGAGTTTTTGCAGGGGTTCAAGGTTTGCTATTGGTCAGGTTCAGTAAAGGTGCTTTGACCAGAGCTCTAGTCAAAGAAGGGTTTATGCTCTTGGAGCCATTGCATCAAATCATAGGATCACAAATTTAAAGCTGGAAGGAATCTCTGGGGTACTCATCCCAAAGTGGGTATTTTTCTTCTCCTTTTTGGGAGGGGGGGGGAATTGACTTGCAGTTTCACTGGTGTAAAAAATTTCTGGCTAGGAAACTCACTCTACCAATGCAGATTAGCATCTGATCTCCTTTTTGTAGTCTTGGGGAATACCTGGGGAACAGAAGTGTTAAGTGCCTTACAGAGCAAGTATGTGTCAATGCCGGGATGTGAACCAAGGTGTTTCTGACTCCAATTCTATTACTCTGTCTACTAGGTGCAACTGCTTTGATTGTGGTTCAGTCCCTACTCAACCTTCAAAGCCCTGCTCATCTCCTATGTAAAAACTTTCCAAACCATCTCAAAACACAGTGATTTTGTTCTGCTACACATTCCTATAGATATATTGTCTGGTAGATCACAATTACATACTACCTTGTATTGGTAGTTATCTTTCTCTATGTGTGTATCTCTCTTTCTATCTATTTATCTATCTGTCTATCTCCTTTCTTCCTATTAAAACATAAACTTTTTGTGAACAAGGACTATGTTTTGTTTATCTTCATGTCTATCACAGCATTTACCTATAACATAATAGAAATTCAACAAATGTTAATTGATTAGTTGTGAAAAATTCAAAATACACCATGTCCCAAAAGTCTTGGTGCAATTTTAAGCCATCAAAGCTATTTTAAGCTATTAAAGCTTTTATAGCTTTAATAGCTTAAAAGTTTCATTTGGATGGCATTGTCTAGATAAATTTTAGTTTGCAGCTCTGCCTGGAAAACTTTCACACATTAAAATCTAGGTCAGTTACTAAGCTATTATTTCTGTGCAAAGGGACTGATCCCAGCTGGATTTGTGAAGTGGAATTCCCACCTTTGGAGACAGGTAAATGGTTAAACAAATGCATTGATTTTCAGCATTAATGCCATAGCTCTTCTCCAGTTATATTCTTTTTTGAATGAAACTCTATCTTGAAACAGAAGTATTTTAAGAGAACATCAGGGGCCCAGCTGTAGAATGCTGAGAATCACACCATGGAGAAGTATAAGTGATGTGTCCTTAATTTTAAACAGACCTTACTGAAATCTTTATCTACTGAGGATTTCACTGAGTGAGGAGAGGGGTATGTGGGGAGGAAATACACTGGCTCCTGAACCAGCACTTGTTAGAGACCCCCTTTTTTTTTAATTGTGCCAGTAATTGACATTTTAACCAAACGGTATTCCACCCTATTAGTCTTGGTTGTATGTTCACACAATAAAATATGTCCAAAATACTCAGACAAGCATAGAATTTATAGATGTTAAACACAAATTAATTATGAATGAATATCTATTTATGAATGAATAATTACTTAATAACTTAGTAGATTGTTTTTGTCTTTTTGGAGGGCAGAAGGCAGGGCAGTTGGGGTTAAGTGACTTGTCCAAGGTCACATAGCTAGTAAGTGTTAAGTGTCTGAGACTGGATTTGAACTCAGGTCCTCCAGACTCCAGGGCCAGTATTCTATTCACTGTGCCACCTAGCTGCCCCAGCTTGGTAGATTTTTATTAATTTTTAGTGTGGCCTATGATTTCATTAGCCTGGGGAATTCCTAGCACGGAAACTCCCCATATAGAAACTCCCTTCACCAGTTGTTTTTAGGGTATTATTCATTATGTATAGTCTTAAAGAGATTAAGTACCCTGCCTAGGGTCACATAGCTAGCATATGTTACAGACAGGAATTGAACTCAGGTCTTCCTGACAAAGTAGCAAAGAATAAAGAAATCCAATTACCCAAGTTGATACCAAAACAGAAGTCAGAGATAGTACGTGTGTGTGTATATACATACATACATACATACATACATACATATACACACATATGCATATATGTATGTATACATCTGTGCATGAATGTATAGGCATATAAAATGTGTGATATATGTATATGTGCATAAATGTGTGTATAAATAAATTTACATAAAGAATATAAACCAGCCAAGACAGATTGAATGAGATATATCTCCTTGGGGTCAAGATAGGCAGCAGAACACTCATTTGTTTTGTTTTGAAGCTGTGGCTTTGTTTCAGGGAGCAGCCTGCAGCACCTTACCAAGAAATGGTATAAAAGAAGTCATCAGACAGACTAGCCTTGACAAAGAGGAAGGAGTCACATCTTCTCCAAGTACGAGAAGAAGGTGAAGAGCAGTCTTGATGTATAGAGCAGAGGATTTGAGGAAATGGAAGTTATATAGCACAATCTTTTCAGTGAATCAAGAGACTAGGTCACCCAGTAGAAGTGACAGGGTAGGGAGAGTTGAGTAATAGGAATGTGTTTTTAGAAGTCACCAAGAGGAATGAGATGAGAAATCTGTTAGAGCTGAAGGCTGTATAATTATAACAGGCAAGCTTGTCCTTAACTAAAAGTTGAGAAAATGTACTTCCAAGCCTTTGGAGAGGTGGACATAGACTAGTATAGACTATTAGCAGACTTAGTCTATGGGTTGCTTGGTTTTGGTGAACTCTTTTTTAAAATTTATTTTAAATCTTTGTTCTGAGGAAGGCGTCACTATGTAGGGGAGGGGGAAGTGAAAGTGATTTAGAAACAAAAGGCACCAATGATAATGAAGATGCTGATGCTGATGATAGTGATGATAACTCTCCAAAAGTAAAATGTACTTGCCTTGCAAAATTGCAAGTTTCCCTGTCCCATGTGAAAGATTCTGTGACTCTTTAGGTCAGGAATGAAGAATGCAAATCCATCCTACAGTTTTGTTTCAGCTTGTTTGAGTCTGAACACTGCCTTTGGACAGTCTTTTATGAATGACGTCATCTTTTCCCCTGCCATTTACTGTAACCTCAGAATCTGCATCCATATTTCCTACTACTTGTCAGCTGGCACAGGTTTCTAATACAGGTTTTAAGTTTCTCTCCTCTCAAACCTTGATAAAATATTATAGTGATTTATAAACAAATGGACATGTATGTGTTGGAAAGCAGGGGGACTGGACAGGAATTGAATAAAAACCCACTTATGTGCTAGGCTCTGTGTTAAGCACTTTACAGAGATTATCTCATTTGGTCCTTAGAGTAACCCTGTGAGTTTGGTGCTGTTATCCAAATTTTACAGTTGAGAAAACTGGCAAACAGAGGGTAAGTGACTTGCCCAAGGTCACACAACTAGTAAGTATCCGAGGTCAGATTCCACTTTGGGTCTTCCTAACTCCAGGCTCTATCCACTGTATCATCTAGATGCTTCCAGCTACAACTAAGGAAGGGAAGGGAATAAACATTTTAAGCACTTGCTAAGTGCTTAAAGCCTCACACTGTGCTAAGCACTTTATAACAAAGTCTTATATATTTTTAAAGTTTTTCCTAGGAATTGTCTGAAAACACAGTCATTCCTCCTTTCTCTACCCTGTTCTAATTTTCCTTCTTTTTTTGGGTGATGGTGGTGATGGTGATAGTGGTGGTAGTGGTAAGAATACCCATAGTTCTATAAAACTATACACAGAACTATCTTTGGGGGGCTGTAGGATGGCTAGTCTTTCTTCTACATATAAGAGACTACACATCTAGTAGCTTCCTACTTACAATATTAAGAATAGAACTGATTAAGTAAAATAGAAAAGCTTATTATTGAAATGATGGTAGAAAAAATGGACAATCTTAATAATGCATCTTTAATTCCTCTTATGAGCAGAAACATACACAATAATCAACAATAATAAATCAGAAACAGAAAGACAATCACCAGCCCCCTCTTTTTATTACTCTAGTGATGATTTGTTCTCTCCCGAGGAAGCAGAGAGGAAATAAAATTGTACTTTTCTATGGAATGAAAATATCATCTTGCCCTCACACAAAATGCTGAAGCTAAATTCTGAGTATATTTATTAGTCATATTGTTAATAATAAACATATAAAAGATTTTGGATGACAGTTCACTTTAAAATCTTAGTTCACCCTCTAAAAAAATTAAATTGAGTACTGTCATTCAATTAACAAACCTGTTGGGCACAGTGAATAGAGCACTGGCCCTGGAGTCAGGAGGAAATGAGTTCAAATCCAACCTCAGGCACATAACACTTACTAGCCTTATGACCTTGGGCAAGTCACTTAACCCCAATTGCTCTGCCCCCCCTCCAAAAAGCCAAAAAATAAAAATAAAAACCAAGCCTGCTGTGTACCATGTACTATTCTAACTGCTAGGGATATAAAAGCAAAAGTGAAACAGGGCCTGCCCTACACAAGTTTACAATTTAGTGACATGTACATATATAGGTACAGTATATACAAAATTGATACAAGATAATTGAGTGGGGCCTGGGCAAGGCACTATCCAAGGTAGAAGGTGGTGTTTTCGTGAAGAATTGGAGAAAACTAGGGATTCTAGGAGATAGGGAAGAGAAAAACAAATTCCAGCCATGGGAGAATAGTCAGTATGAAGACATGGAGATAGGAGAGAGAGGGCCATGGAGGAGGGCCAAACAGGAAGGCGGCCAAGTTTGGTTGTGCATGAAGGGGGACCATGTGGTAAAGCTGGAAAGGTAGGTTGGAGCCAGGTTGTAAAAGGGTTTAAATTCACAGCAGAGGAGTTTATATTTGGTCCTTGAGGTAATAAGATTTAGATTTAGAAACCTAGATATAGATAGATATAATAGATTTAGATATAATTTAGATAAAATGGATTTAGATCTGGAAGGGACCTGGAAGGCTACCTTAGTCCAATCCTTTCATCATATAGCTGAGAAAACTGAGGTCCAGAGAGAGATTTGCTCAAAGTCACACAGGTAAAGAAGTAATGGAGTTTATTGAAGAGGAAAAATAAATGGTCAAACCGATGTCTTAGAAAGATTGTTTTCATTGCTTGTGTGAAGGATGGATTGAAATAGGGAGAGCATTGATGTTGGGAGATCCATTAGGAGGCTATTACCATTGTGCCCAGGCAAGAGGTGATGAGGGCCATCACTAGGGTTAAGGTTGAATGAGATAAGGCGAGGAGATACAAGAGATGGGAAGATAGGGCTGGCAAAAGTGGATGACTGGTTGGATGTGCAAGTTGAGAGACAGAAAACTGTCTGGTAGGATTGGAAGGGGTTGGGAGGGAAGGGAGACTTGAGTACAAAGAATGTGTTTTTAGAAGCCACTGAGGGGAATGAGAAGAGAAATCCATTAGAGCTGAAGGCTGTATAATTTTAACAAGCAAGTTTGTCCCCAAATACAAATTGAGAAAATGTAATTCCCTCCTTTTGCAGAGGCGGACATAGGCACGCATAGACTATTGGCAGACCATGGGTTGATTGGTTTTGTTGAACTGATTTTTTTATTTTTTTCCCCACTTAATAGTATTTTTTCCTGACTACATGTAAAAATCATTTTCAGCATTCACTTTTATAAAATTTCGAGTTCCAAATCTTTCTCTCCCTCCCTCCCTCTCTCCCCTCTTCCCTCCCCAAGACGGTAAGCAATCTGATATAGGTTATACATATGCAATCATATTAAACATATTTCCACATTAGTCATGTTATAAAAGAAGAATCAGAACAAAAGGGGAAACTCACAAGAAGGAAAAAAACACACAAAAAAGTGAAAATAGAATGCTTTGATCTGCATTCAGATTCCATGGTTCTTTTTCTGGATGTGTATAACATTTTCCATCATGAGTCTTTTGGAATTGTCTTAGATCATTGTATTGCTGAAAATAGCCAAGTCTATCAAAGCTGATCAATGCTGCTGTTACTGTGTACAATGTTCTCCTAGTTTTTCTCACTTCACTCAGCATCATGAACTGATTTTAACTTTATTTTAAATCTTCATTTACAAA
The DNA here is from genome assembly GCA_028646515.1 of Pseudochirops corinnae. Classification (NCBI taxonomy): domain Eukaryota; kingdom Metazoa; phylum Chordata; class Mammalia; order Diprotodontia; family Pseudocheiridae; genus Pseudochirops; species Pseudochirops corinnae. The sequence goes on along the minus strand of CM053585.1, from coordinate 341,499,960 downwards.
GAAGGACTCACTATGCAGGGGAGGGGGAAATAAATGATTTAAAAACAAAAGGCATGAATGATGATGTGAATGACTTACTCCCAGGTTGTGAGCCTGGGTCCAGAGAAGGATGATTTCTTGACAGAAATAGGAAGTTTTAATAAAGGGTGAGTTTTAGGGTAAAGATAATGAATTTTATATGTACTGAGTTTGGGACATAGGGTTTGAAATTTCCAATAAGCAATTGGCAAAGCATTACCAGAGCTCAAGAGAAAGACTAGGACAGGATGTATGGATCTGTGATTCATCAAGAGATGATAGTTAAGTCCATGCTGGCTGATGAGGTCACCAAGAAAGAGAATATAATGAGAAAAGGGAAGAGAACCCAGGAGAGACTTAAGGTACACATGAAGTTAGGGGGCTTGACATGGATGATAAACCAACAAAAGTGATTGTAAAAGAGTGGTTAAATAGGTAGGGAGAAAACCAAGAAACTACAGTGTCAAGAAAACCTAGGGAGAAAAAAAAATATCCAGGAAGGTTACATGTATTCTGGATCAGTGCCAAAGGTTTGGGGACTATGGGATGTTGGAATAAACAATGGGTGGTCCCTTGGTTTCTCCACCCACCCCATACTCCTTAATAGTGGTATGTATGTGTGCATGCTGGGGAAGAAAGGGTGTTACATCAGTTTAAAAGGGAAAATAGCTTCTATTGTCTTCTGCTCTCCAGAATAGATGTCTTGGAATTCTTTCTAGGACTTCCCAAGAAGGGTGCAGGGATATGGAAGAAGGAAATCCCTCTTCTAGTCTGGAAGAAATGGTGTTTTCTCAAACATGACATTAAGATTATGTGCTCATCCAGATAAGTCTGAGTTGGGATCTAAGATCCTAGCTTCCTCTGTTGCTTGGTTTTTCTTTGCCTAGGACCAAAATATAAACCCTTGGACAGATATTGCTAGTTTTGATGGTAGCCTGGTGAGTTTCAGAGGGAAGGAGCTCATGAGTTAGTGCTGACTGGTAGTGAGAGATATCCTTAGAGAAGATGACCACTGCCAGGAAGAGGAGCCCAAGCCCTGGAATGACTCGCCAGAAAGACATGGCCCTAAATAAATTATTTGAACAGTACCAAGATGAAATCAAATTCACTAGTCAATTCAAAAGTCAATTTACAAGTCTTACAAAATATTTCATGCTTTGATGTTTTTAAGTATCTACCTCCCTAGAGAGTATAATAGGAGTTTTAATTTACGGTTTCATTTTTTAATCTTTGTCAATGTGTTCATGAGGTTGTATGCGCATGTGTGTTTTACTCATTTCTTTTGTGTGGAGGCAATAAATAGTTGTCCTACACCTGATCTACAGTGTACCTTGAATATATTTCTAATCCCATCTTAAGGGAGACCTTTACATTAATTAAACTTAAGATTTAAATGATTCTCCCCAGGGTTCGGGGGGGGGGGGGGAGGGGGGGTCAAGAGCTTTGACTATGTTGTTTTCCTCCAGTTGTATGTTTTGATCTTTGTTATCAAAGTAAGACTCTATAGTCTGAATTTTCTTCCACAGTTTGGCCATTTTCCCAGCCAATTACTTGACTATTTAACTTTTTGTTAATAACTTTTTGTTAACTTCCAGTGTGGAAGATGTACTCTCCCAAACTTCAGGAGTTGTGTACAGCTGTTTTCAGAGATACTTCTAGGGGCCTGAAAATTTTCAGTTCTTCCAAGGTGGTATGATCAAAGGAGAGGTGTTTACTCCTTTCCTAGCCTTCGCTCTGGTTTGTGAGTGACCACAAGCACTCTTCTGCCTTAGAACTATGAAGACTATTCCCTCTCCATCTCCACCACAAACTCCACCATGCCAGCACCTCCTCCTCACCCCAGAACCACCACCCTGGACTGCAACCCAGATCCAAGCAGGGCAAAGTAAGAGAATCCTGCCTCTGCACTAGCAAAGAGATACCTACAATCCCCCTCTGATCAGCCACTCAATCCCTGTCATCATCTGTGGACTAAGAACTCTGGAAGCAGCCACTGCCACTGCCACTGCCACTGCCACTCCCACAGCCACTGTCCCAGGGCTAGGGCCAGACCATGCTCCTCTCTCACCCAGGTTCCACAGACCTTTCCTACTGACCTTCTAAGTTGTCTTTGGTGTTTGTGGGTTGAGAAGTCAAGAAACCACCACAGCTGCCAGTGATTCAGTCCCCTGAGGCCTACTCTGAGTGTTGTTGGGGCTGGTCTGTGCTGGCCAGCCCATGCTGGATTGTGAACTCCTCTCCCAGCCTGGTGCAACAGACTCTTCCTGTCAACCTTCCAGGTTGTCTTGGGCTAGAAATTTGTTCCACTCTGTCATTTTGTGGGTTCTGCTGCTCTAGAATTTGTTTAGAGTAATTTTTTACAGGCATTTGGAGGGGTTTGGGGGCCAGCTCAAGCAAGTCACTGCTTTTATTCCACCATCTTGGTTCCTCCCCCTTGATCTGAGCTTTGAAGCAAAGTAGGGATTCTAAGTTATAGGTGAGGAGGGAATGCTAATATTGATGCTGTACTATTTGGCTTAAAAAAATGCTTTATATATATAATGGGGGGCATAGAGGGGAGGTTGATGCATATACCACACTGTCAGTTTTCTAGGATGGTGCCATCGAAAGTGGAAGCCACTCAGGGAGATTCCTCTGGGATACTGGGGCACCGGAATATGCATAGACATTCTGCATTGACCCTTCATATGGTTGGGAGGTTTTTTCCCATTGGCTACATAGCCAGAACTGTCAGTATCTTTAAAACAACTGACTCAGCATACATGGAATTTTTTGTGTGTCATTCCCACCTGAATAAGAAGGTAGTTCCTTCAATCACATAATAAAATAAAGGGGAAGGGCATTAGGGCCCCCAAACCCCAGGCTGCATCATCCCTGAGAAACAGACTTGGATCTTTGGTCCTTTTGTTTATTCTTTTCTATTCCAAGTAAAGAGAATGTAGTCTCCATTTTGGCCTAGGAACTGGACCTCCAAGAATCTAAGATTCCAGGAATTCAGGATGGGTGTTGCAGACAGGTCAGCAATAAGGCCCAGAGGAGTGAGGGCCCTTGGGACTCCAGACAGAGCAATTTTGGAACTTTACTCAGTGGGACCAATGCTATGTAAATATTGATCTAAATTTTAAGTCTAATCTTCCTCCAACAGAGAATGGGACAAGTAGGAGGGATTCTACCCCAAGGTATTGGAGGGAAATGTGCATGTGTACGTTCTTGCTATTATCTTTTAAGTAAATATTTCTTTGCAAAAGCCAATCTGGGGGCAGCTAAGTGGCTCAGTAGATAGAGTACTGGTCCTGGAGTCAAGAGGATGTGCATTCAAATCCAGCTTCAGACACTTGACTCTTACTAGTTGTGTGACCCTGAGCAAATCACTTAACCCAGATTTCCTAGCCAAAAAAAGGCCAATCTGATGTTAAATTCGTTGAAACTTGGGTGTTAGTCATTGGCATTTGGGCAGTAGGGGGTTGAGCCAATGGCTAAAAAAGAGAACCTCAAATCCCTTCAGAGAACCCAGAGGGAGGTTAAAATGTAACACCCTGAATGAGTGTAGCCAGAATCAGCCATGTTCCATAAACATTATCTTACCTGATCTTCAAAACACTATAACAAAATAGATATTACAATCCCCATTTCTATAGTTGGGCTAAGTGAGTGAGACCCAATGAGTGGGTGTAACAGCAAGCACCCTAGCATGCCTAGGGCGGCTACTAGCACAGGTTCTTAGATCTGCTTTTC
>CM053585.1:341439699-341495707 GCA_028646515.1 Pseudochirops corinnae | reverse complement strand
GGTGCCACAGGCTCCACGTGACCACATTCAGCCTATTAGGGAACAGAGTATACCCTCAAATATCCAAGGGTCCTCAAAGTCACGTAGCCACTTCAGCAAAGGGCCTAGGGGCAGGGAAGATCTTTAGATTCCCATAACAGTGGGGTAACATAGGTCAGAGGAGAGAGTGCTGCATTTGTAATCTGAGACCTGGGTTTGAATCCCAAGGATGTCACTTAACTACCTGCACAACTTTGAGCAAATCATTTAACCCCTCTGGGACTTATTTTCCTCCTCTGCAAAATGAGACACTCAGAAGCAGATGATTTCTAAGGTCCCTTCCTACTCTTGAAATATACAATTACATGACTTGCCCATGGTCACACCACTACTAAATGCTGGAAGTGGGATTTGAACTTGGGACTGTCCTAACACCAAAGCTGGTATGCTTTCCACACTGCCTCTCTGATGCCATTGATGTGTTTGTTAGCCTTCATGCAGAATCAGAATGGTCTCCTACATCTCACTGATATAATAGAGACTTCTAGGTGATGCTGACTAGGATGTTGGAAACCAGTCAGGAATTATAAATTCAGCTCCACTAGCTATGTGACCCTGAGCCATTTAACCCTGCCTCAATTCTTTTATCTGTAAAATAATAACATCCACTTCACAGGGTAATCATGAGAATCAAATGAGATAGTGCTATAAGAAATGACAAGCAAGATGTTTTCAGAAAATCATGGGAAGACATACATGAACTGATGCAAAGTAAAGTGATCAAAACCAGGAGAACATTGTACACAATAACAATAATATTGGATAATGATCAACTGTGAATGACTTGGCTCTTCTCAGCAATATAATGATACAAGATAATCCCCAAAGACTCATGATGAAACATGCTATCTGCCTCCAGAGGAAGGAGGGAGGAATAGAATTTGAAACTCAAAAATTTTTTTAAAAATGTTTAAAAATTGTTTTAACATGTAATTAATTGGGGGAAAATAAAATATTTTTAAAAAAATAATCAAATTAGGTAATCTAGGCAAAACACTTAGAAAACCTTAAAGTGATATATAAATGTGAGCTATAATAATCACTAGGCATTCCTTGATCAGGAGGCATGTCTGTGGGCACTGCTCACAAAGCTTCGGAGCTGAGTCAATGACCAAAGAAAGGGCAGGCAGTTTAAAAGACTAGATAAAAATCAAGAAAAAAGATTTAAGGAAATGAAGACTGGCAAAGGGAGTCTATGTGTATTCTTTTCCTCTTTGATAGGATTGAAAATTTTTCCTGTAGGGAAATCTCCTCCCTCCTATTTCCCAGTATAAAAGGGGAAGAGGATCAAGGCACAGAAATAGGTCACCCAGATGAAGAAATCAGTATCTAATCCACACTGCTGGAAGAGCTCAAGCCTGTGCCTGAAAGAAAGGAAGAGAGAGAAACCAACAGCAAAGTCCTGACTTCCTGAGTCACCTACACAGATTAAACACTAACTCTATGGGAGATTTTGCCATGGGCAGTGAAATCCCAGAGTGTGTACCTTGATCATCTCCGCATGGGAATAGCTTGGAGGAGGAACTGAGTTCCTGGTTGCTTGTTGAAAGTGGGATTTGACTTGGTCTGCAGAGATCACATTGACTGACAGAAGATACCCACACAGGATGAGGCACTGATGTATTTGTTTTTACTCACTTCTAATATGATCATACAGTTATGTCTCTGAACGTGACATCAAATGAAATGTAGCATGAATAGTATGAGATGACGTTTCCTTCTTCTCACAGAACGTGAGAAGAGCTATGATCTGATTGAATGAATGTTGCCAACCTCAACAGGTATGAGGCTGAGAGGAAAAAGGTAGTTAGCTTTCCTAGAGTCAAAGAAAGCTTGGCATCCCCTAGAGTACCCTCTAGTGGTGAGTGGTGCATATACCTGTTGAGAGTGAGCTTTAGATTGAAAGCACTTGGTCCTTATTACTGAACAGAATCAAGCAAGTGGTCAGACTGCTCCCAGGAGGGGGTGGGGTCACACTTAGAGGAATACTATTCTTTTCTTCAGTAATCCTTGAGAAAATCAAAGAAAATAATCTGATTTCCATTATCTTATGTCTCCTATGAAACTCCAAATACTATTCTTCAATGCGATTAAATAAATATTTATCACCTGGGGATACAGAAATGAAATTAGACATGATTCCTGCCCTCCAAAAGCTTACGAACCTTCAGAAAGGTTAAGATATGCACAAAACTATAATGTAAGTTTTAGTATATTATTCCAGAGTTACATGAAAGATTGAAGGAAGTAGCTGAGAGTATCATGGAAGAATTCAAGGAGGACAGATTTGAGGGACAATGGCAGATCACTTTCCCAGTGCAGTCCTTTAATTTTGCCCCTAAAGAAATTAGTGGTGTTTCATTATCCACTAGATGGAAGTGCCCCCATTAATAGAGAAACACAGTCCCCTGCTGGTTGACTTAAGGAAATTCAAGAGAGTTTCTGGGCCTGTTTAGACATTAGCTCTAAAGACAGTGACTGCTGTGGCAAAGGATTCAGCCCCTGGCCCAGAAGCTTGCTGAGTGTATTAATGATACTAAAGTCAGTCTTGGGCTTAGAGAAACAAATTTTGCTTATTTAATAAGAGTTAGCTATTTTTTTTCTTGTTTTTGTGTCTGATTCTTGGTGACCCCATTTGGGGTTTTCTTGGCAAAGATGGTAGAGTGGTTTGCCATTTCCTTCTCCAGCTCATTTTATAGATGGGGAAACTGGGGCAAACAGGGGTAAGTGACTTGCCCAGGATCACAAAACTAGGAAGTGTCTCAGGTCAGATTTGAACTCAGGAAAATGAGTCTTCCTGACTCCAGGACTAGTCACCTAAGTACAAAAGCCAGCACATGAGGACCGGCAGCTTTTTCCCTCAAGCTTGATACACCTTGCTGATTGGTATGGCACCCAATTCAATCAGTACTGTGTCCTTGCTAGACATCCTCTTCATGCCATTGCAAAGTAAACTTTTTTTAAATGGGGTTTACTACAAGTGTTTGATTTCATTCCATTCCCACACTTGAGTGATCAGGCCCACCTGAGTCAGTCAAAGCCCAGAAGAGCATTCTTGTTTTGTTTTGTTGTAGTCATTGTGTATATTAATTCCTGGCTCTGATTATTTTGCTTTGTCTGCTCATGTGAGTCTTCTCATACTTCTCTAGATTCTTCATATTGAAAGTTTCGTATTACATACAATATTCTATTACATTCATATACCACAACTTGGAAATTGTCAATTACTACAGGCGATTTATTCTGAGTCCCTCCCTGCTCAATGCACTACTTGCCCTATTGCTGAAGAAGAGAAATGAATGATAAGCAGAGACATGGTATTTACAGGGTCATAAATTGGAAGTGCTGGCAATTAAGACTGCACTGGAGACATTGTCTTGAAAGGGGAAGGACAAATCACAACAGTTTACTGTTTTTCAAAGAAATCCCAATTCTGTCCAGCCATCATCTTTTACAGTGTTTGTTTTTTCCAGGGGACCACAAAAAAAAATTAATCAATGTTTTATCACATCTAGAAATGGAGGAAGCAGCCAGAGGCAAGTAAGATGTACATGTTGTTCTCCTCTACAGGGGGAACTATTGAGGGCAACACTTGTTTTGTCTTTATCTTTGTCCCTAATGCCTAGAAGTGCCTGGCAACACATTTGGTGCTTTTATGGACTTGCCAGGAAAATGATGACGTTATGACTTCAAGTACATAGTAGTGGTTCCATCACAGCTAAAGAAAATATTGTGGGCTATCCATGCCCACCATGATGCTTTGCTGAGTGTAAGTCACTTGAGTTCATTTGGATGAAACAAGATATTTGCTGGCATGTACAATGATCTGATAATGAGTCAGTGAGTCAATGAGCCCTTGCAGTATGTCAGGCTAAATTCTAGGAAGACAAAGAAAGCCCAAAACAATCCCTTCCCTCAAGGTGCTCATATGCTAATAGGGGATAGGACACATAAATAACCTGATACATATAAATTATTTACACGGTAAATGCAATGTAATCAGAAGGGTAGAAAGTAACTGTGGAGAAGGCAGGGGAAGGGAGATGCAGTATGCCAGAAAAGGCCTCCTGCTGAAGGTGGGATTCTAGCTAAAGCTTGAAGGAAGCCAAGGTAAATGACAAGCAAAGGTGAGGAAGAAGGGCATGGCAGGCAAATATGCCCTGCAGAAGACTGAGGAAATTCTCATACACATGATTCATGGTCCTGGTATTCAGGGAAAATAGGGTTTTATCAGACTCATTGCCCTCTTAAGGGCATCCTCCTATTTTTGTACTAGGTAACCACTCTACACTGTCACTTGATCCCCTGCCCAATATTGCCATCATAAGTCATATGGTGGGTGTACTCCTCAAAAGAAGTAACATTCCTTGGCTATAGCACTGTTTCAGAGTGGAGAATGATTCAATTTATGGCCAACTTTTAGCCAGGGTTGTAGAAAAGCCTAGAGGTACTACTGCTACCTAACATCCATAAATAGCAGATAGAGTATCAAACATAGCATTAGATTGTTCCTACAATTTCTGTCTTCAGCGGAACTGGGCAGTCTGTCAATGGCAGAATTTGCTGGCACAAGCACAGGTGCAGGAGAGGAAATAAAGAAATGCACAGGACCCAAGTTCTTGATCTCAGATCAGGGATATCAGGTTTGGTTGACGTATACACACACCTATCAGTACACCGGTCCCTCCTGGGCTTTGGATGCTGATGGTGATGCTCAGGTCCATTCATTATGACAGATGAGGTCCATCTAGACACCTGCAAGGCAGGACTGCCCAAAACACTAAAAACATGCCCACAGTTGTATGTGCCTTTTTGTAAGCTGTGAGCTAGACAGAAACTTCTCTCATGCTCAAACCTAACAGAGGTTTCATACTGGTGATGGGAATGACCAATTCTTACCAAGGTTGAGGGTATGACAAGAATATAAGGCCTAGGAAGTTACAGACTGCAAAATACCAGATCTGGAAAAGGCCAAAAGACATCCATGCCCCCAAAACAATGATTTGCTTCTACCAGTGGTACATGAATTCAGAAAAGATGCTCTAGGGTGATGTGAGGACTAAAATCAGACTATTCAAGGCTTGGCTGAAGGAATATGGAGGAGAAGTAGGTTGGTGACATTATTATTGCCTTCAAATTTTCAAAGGGTGGGTGGATTTTAATTTGTTTGGTAACAGAGGTCAGAACTAGGGGACCAGTGGGTGGAAATTACAGACAGGGGTGTAGATTTTAATAATAATGGTTAATCTTTATATAACCTTTACTGTATGCCAGGGAGTATGCTAAGTGCTTTAAAATTATCATCTCGTTTGATCCTCACGACAAGCTTGGGAGGCAGGTGCTATTATCCCCCTTTTACAGGTGGGGAAACTGAGGTAAACAGAGGTTAAATAATTTGTCCAGGGTCACACAGCTAGTGTGATCTCTGAATCGTTTTTAACTCAAGACTTAGCGACTCCAAATCCAAGCTTTCATACAGAAAAGCTTCCTAACAGTTAAATGAGCTAGTATTTACATAGTACTGTAAGTTTTACAACACACTATATATTTTCTTATTTTACCCTCACAACAACCCTGGGAGGTAGCTACTACTATTTATACCCATTTTACAGATGAGGAAACTGAAACACAGAGAGGTTAAGAGACTTGCCCAGGGTGACACACCTATTACATGTTGGAGGCTAGGTCTTCCTGTCTCCAGGCTTAGGGCTCTACCCACTGCCCTACCCAGCTACCTGTGACCATTTATCCAGGATGTTGTAGAATGGTTTGAGGAGGGGCTCGACTAGGTGCCTTCTGAATTTTCTTCCAACTCGTAAGCAGCTATGATTTGAAGCATAGCCTCTTCAGGGGCTAAGTAATAAGGGAAGTAGTAGCTGAAGAAAAGGCTGCCTAAGGGGTGCCATAGTGCAGAGTTATGGACCTAGAGTCAGGAAGACTCATCTCCCCTAGTTCAAATCTGGCCTCAGACACTTAGTAATAACTCTGTGACCCTGCGTTGTCACTTAACCCTGCCTCAGTTTCCTCATCTGTAAAATGACTTAGAGAAGGAAAAGGCAAATTACTCCAGTATCTTTGCCACAAAATACCCAAACACGGTCACAAACAGACATGACTGAAAAATGACTGGGATGGGGGGAGTGGGTGGCACAAAGCTAAAGAAAAGCTGGAAGGCAGGCTTTTAGCTTCAGCAATGAAAAGGTACCCAAGTAATTAGCAGGCATTTACTAAATTCACACTATGTATGAGCTACTATACTAGGTAGTAGAGAGACAGAGACAAAATGAAACATGCTATTAACTCAATGAGTCTATGTTTACTAGGGACATCAATGACTCCAGAAGCACAGCAGTACAGTGGAAAAAATCCTGGCTCCTGAGTCAGAAGATCTAAGCTCAGATTTTACCTGGGACATATATAACTTTCACAAGTCACTTAACCTCCTGTTAACTTACAAGGTAGATAGAGGGAGAGAACATTAGGGCATGGAAGTGAGATGGGGTAGGTGATGTTAAAGCTATATATTATAGGAAGCAAGGGAGGAGTTAGTACGAAGGAGGGAGTCCATTGCAGGCATGGGGGTAGATAAGGAAAGATGACTAGTGTAAAAGCAGAGATGTAAATGGGGTGCCCTTGTGCAAAAGACCCAAAAAAAAAAAAAAAAGGTTGGTTAGGTTAGACAAGAATTCAGGAAGGGGAATAATATATGCTAAAGCTGGAAAGACAGTTTGGGACCAGGTAGTGAAAAGCTTTAAAACCCAGAGGAGGTTACAGGTTGTCCTAGAGGTAGGACAGGAGGCATTGAGTAATAACATGGTCAGAACGTAACTTAAAGAAATTCACTGAACGTTATGTTGGGGATGAAGTGGGAGTAGGAAGAGGTGAAGGTCTGAACTAGTGGAGTGGCTATACAAATAGACAGAAGGGGACATAGGAACCTTACGAGAGATGGAGGTGGAGGCGGATATGAAAAAATTCAGCAGCTGACCCACATGAGCCAGTACCCAGGGACCTGAGAAAGGGAAAACTGCCACCTAGCAGATGAATTGGCAAGGTCCAGGTGTTCTACAGCTGTAGTACGATTCTCTAGCTCCTCACACCTTCCTCCCTCACCTCACGGGTCTCTTCCCAGTAGCTTGCAGCCAAGTGTAAGGGAGCTCTATAGAGTTTATGGGGAAATGTCCTGACAACTTGGAACTCTGAATGCATTTTCCCATGGAAACATTTTTACACATTCTATGGTACTATTAACAGTTTTAAGAGGCAAGGTGGTGTAATGAAAAAAGTTCTGAAGTTGGAGTCTGGATACTCAAGTTTGTATTCAAATTCTGACTGACTAGATATATGATCCTGAATGACAACCTATCTGAATTTTTCTGCAAAATGAAAATCATAATACTCATATTACTTATACCAGGGGTCACAGCAAGGAAAATATCTTTGTAAACCTTAGAACACATACTTATAACTCTATTTATTAAACCCACAATGGGCAAAATATTAGGGGTAAAACTACCTAGACTAGAAACACAAGTACCATTTACATTGTTCCTAGGGGAAAATATATGTAGTTCCAAATAACTTCTATAGAAATTGGTTAATAACTTGGGAACTACCTAAAAAGAAAAAATTTAAATGAAGATATTTAAAAATAGGTTATCTAAAGATGGGCTTACTATTCTTTCAGTGTTCACATGTGATACATCTATTCATAGCATAAATTCTAAAATTACTTGATTATCTACAAGTTATATTACTATTCAACAATACGTAACAGCCACAGTAGGCAAAACAATTAGAAAACATACAAATCATAATTATACTTCTGCAGTTAAAGCTAATTGTTTGTTCTGCTCAGATTAGAATCATTAGTTTCCAAGAAAAAAAATGAGTCTAAGTTTCCTAATTTTTTTTTTACCATCAATGATAAGGTCAGTCAATACTTACATGGTTGTGAAATAATAAACAGACAATATCTGAAGAAATGTAAATAGAACCATAGAAAAATTCTGTGAAATCATTTTTTATTAATATGGCTATGGAACAAACCTAGTAGTGGAAACTACTATAAAAAGTTAACGGTATAAAAAAAAAAACCTTGATATTTGTTTGGAATTTTATAGTTTGCTAGTTAATTAATACAACAAATATAAATATTTTTCTGACTTATATTATGGACAGTTAATGTACAAAAATTGAAAGGGAATGGAAAAGAAAGAAATGAAGAGAAGACGACACATATAAAACCTCTTACAAGAACATAAAGAAAAAGAAACAAATATAGTTCCCACGGAGCAATAGCCTTAGCTTGGGACCATGCTAACGTGAAAGGTTTTTAAAGCCATGTTGTATTGTTCACCATTCCAGGCACCAATATGACTAATTACCTTATGGTTTCATCTTGGAGAGCTTAAAAAAATTAGGCTGACAGAGAGCTCTCTACCTGTCCTTTATAAACTGAGCCACATTAAAACTAACCCACTGAGAACAAAACTATTTTCACACATCCTCTTCTGTCTCGTCATCACCAGTCTTCTGTGGCTGTTTATTAATCCTGATTACTAAGTCAATGGTTAAGAGTTTTGTCAAGCAGTGAAGCACTGATGTCAGTAATTGGTATTTACAAGCTACTGATTCAAGACCTGTTTGACTCCCTGCCATCCACTGCTTAGCTTGTAGAGCATGCATAGTTCTTAAGTACACATGGCAAAAGCTTTTATTTCCTCTCTTAGCCTTATAAAGGGTTTTTGGAACACTCAGCAGTGCATTAGCTATTAATGAACTAATCATACTTACTTCTGGCTGCTGGCACTGTCTGGAATAATCAAGAAGATAATAATGTAATAGGATCTCAAAGTGACCACCTACTGGTAAAACAGAACCAGGCTGTATAATGGAGGTACAGTAACTTTTCAAAGTGTTCTGAAATACCTCCTTTGATGTCACACCTATGGTTGTACTGCTCATTTTGCAAGTCTCTTCAATGGCACTTAAATGTTTATCAGGAATTTCTATCAGAGAATCACCATTACAACCACATTTGATAGCTACAAGTGGTTCCTTAGCATTAATCATCTCAATTTTGTTGGGATAAGTACATATTAGGGATTCAAAGTCCCCCTGAATTTTGTGTGTGTGTGTTAGAGTTGTACTTGGAATACTACTCTCTGATTCTATACCTGACAGTATCAAATCTGGAATGTCTCTTGAATGAGATTGTGTTCTTGATGGACTATCTTCACTCTTTAAAAGTGAGTTCAGACACTGTCTTTCAAACAAAGCTCTATAAACTTTTGTCAAATTGTGACTTTGTTTATCTTTTGAAGTAACAGAATTCGAGGTCTCATTTTGGTTGCTTCCTTGTGCTTTGTAACTGAGATAAAGTCCCCTAGAGACTTGTCGAAGTACTTTAAATGCTCCATGGAAAGCATGGATATGCTGGTCAGTAAGGCCTTGGACAGGTCCACAAAGAACCAAACAGTGGGGTATAAAAGAATGTGTGCTAAGTAAGCCAAGATGAACATACCTTCTGGAATTAAGCAAAATGGGCTGACAAAATTTCACTAATGCAGTGTCAGAGATATGACACTGTGAAGTGGCCCATGATGGCATAAAAGGTGACAGAGCAATGATTCTATAAAGGAGAGAAATTTCTTCTGAAGGTATACACTCTACCACTGATATGCCATTTAGTTTTGCATAATAAATAACTGCATCCTGTTGCTTCACACTGGACAAAAGCAATTTTATACCCTTACTTTCCAAGTCTCTCATTATGGTTTTTGTCCTTTCTGTAATCCAAATGTGAGATGCCTGAAACTGTGCTTCTGACTTTACAACAAGCTCAGAACCGGAGGTGGAAAGTGCAGGCTGAATGGATTCAGTTACAATGATTATTCTCATATCACCATCTGCTGGGCAGTAAACAGAAAAATCTCTATGAATAACAAACCCTGATATGATCCTTGAACTTGAAACTGGAAGTCCTGTGACAGCAGTACACAATTCCAGAAAATGTTGATCCAGTAAATCAATCATTTCATCCTTACCATCTTCATGGTTCAAACATTTATAAAAATAATCACAAGTTAACTGGGAAATAAATTTTTGATTATTTCTTCCCACTCTTCCACAAAAATATGCATCTAATAGTGATTCTAGGGAGCTCCTACAAAACTTTTTTTCTTCTCCAGAAAAAGAAAAGATGGACAAAAAGTGTTTACTCAAATATTGAGCCATAATGTAGTCCAATATATGTGCCTGAAATGTCAAAATAGCTTGAGAAACGTATTTCCACTGGCAACAATTTTTCCAAAGTCTTTCTTGGCTTTGAATACTTCCCCCAAAAGAACCCCTTTCTTTATCAGTGACTGCCTTAAGTCCTCGGAGTAAATCACAAAGAAGGATAATAAATGTTTTAGCACCATCTCCAGTCACATTCTGATTCATGGAAACACAAGTCACTATCATCCTGTTTGAAAGAAAAAAAAATAAAGCAATTAAGATTCATATGGCCTATATGTCCAAATCCATATTTTTATATTGAAAACATTTTCCTTTGTTTAATTTTCAAAAGACAGTGACTCCATTGTTAAAATATTCCTTTAAGTAATAGAATTACGTGAACAGAACTCATTGGAAAGGAGGAGAGGATTAAGTTAGAAAAAGAAATATCTTACTGGAAGAGGGGCTTTAGAACAGCAAAATGTCATGTGCATTAGAAAAATAAATTTTACAGTGTGTGAAGTTCTAATCCTAGTATGGAGATACGTGCTTTAGCTGTTATTTGAGAATGGGGATGTATTTCCTTCCCACTTCTGAAAATCCCTACTTTCCTTTGAAGACCCAGTTTAAATACCACCTACATGAGGCCTTTTCTAGTCCCCACAGCTCACAGTGCCCTGAATACCTTCAATCAATATGTTTTGAATATATGTATATATGTACCTACTGACTCCTTCATTAGGATGCAAGTTCCCCAAAGGCAGGTGCTGTTTAAATAGTCTTTGAACCCTTCTACCACTCCATGAGCATTTATTAAATGCCTAATATTTGCCCAGCTCTTTACTGAGCTCTGGGGAAACAAAGAAAAATGAGAAACAGTCCCTGGCTTCAAGAAGCCTGTTATGTAGCAATAAGCTATATTGCCTGCTTCTCCACTCATAACTTAGGTCTTTACTTCGATCTAGAGTACATATACATATATTTACAAAGACACATATGTCCATATATACACATACGCATATATACACACATATATACAGACATGTCCATGCCTATACACACATACATACATATATGTGCCTACATAAAGGCATATATACTTATATAAAGAAATATAAAGTATATATACAGACACACATACATACATACATAAAAATGTAAAGACTGAACCTGTGGATTTCATTGGCAGAGGGAATTTCCTTTATCAATGAAAGTAAACTGCTTCTAGGTCACTTCAGTCTTTAGAGTTGCCTAGAGCACTGAAGAGGCTAAATGACTCACCCCGGGTCACAAAGCCATCCAAAGTTAGGATGCTAACCCAGAATCTTCCTATATCTATTCCACTACTCTATACTTCCTCATGCAACACACATACAAGATAATTTGGGGGTTAAGGGGGAAGGAAAGACACCAGCAATAGGAGACAATCAGGGAAACTTTCCAGGCAAAGGTGTGACTACCTGTCGTCCACAGAATATAACGTTCTTGAGATAAGGCACTGTATCGCTGTCCTTGCTCATCAGTATCACCTTGTCATTTTCCCTGTCTATCTTGTCTGCTCCTGAGCAAGAGATTATGAGCCCCTTGGGGAAAAGAGCTGGGCCATTTCTTTGGTATGCGCAGCTTCTGGTATACAGCAGAAGCTCAGCAAACACTTCATAGTAATCGACTTAGACTATGCCTTGCTGATTGCGTCAATTAAATATTAGTTGTGTTTTCTTTAAGGAGGGGTAGAAACAGACGGCATGACTTGCTGCGGGCAGGAGCTACCTTGGAACATGCGGATTGACAGGGCCTCCTACTACGCTCCTTCCTCATATTACTGTGTATGTAACTACTTGGCATATGCTTATTCAATTACTTTCCTATATATAACCGCTTTCTCCCCCATCCCCTACTAGAGAGCAAGGGAGCTTTTCTCAGCGCTTTGTGCTGCTTTTTTCAGGTCTTCCTCTCCCCTCCCCCCTTTAGATTGTAAGCTCTTTGAGGGCAGCGTCTTCCTTTTTCTTCTTCTTTTTAAATTGGTACGCAGGCGTTAAGCACAGCGCCCGGCAAGTAGTAGGTGCCTAATAAAAGAGGAATGTTTGACTGACAGACAGCCGGCGAAGACACAGAGGGAGGGGAGGACCGGGGCGGGGCGGGGCGGGGGCCTTGCCCCTACCTGGCCACGGGATGTTCTACGTGCAGCGCCTCCAAGAGGCGGCCCCCGTCACGACTGAACAACACGTCGCCCGTGGGCTTCGTGCACAGCACCTGCCGCCCCTCTGGCCCCAGACAGCAGCTCACGATGCTCTCCAGGATCTCGGCCACCTGCAGCGCAGGCCCGACCCCACCACCGATCGTGGTCGCCGCCATCGCCATCGCCGCTACCGCCCCGAGGACCCGCCCTCCCCCTTCCGAGGCGAACCGGAAGCGGCACAGCGCGAACGAGGCGGGCGCCGCGGCGTCTAAGAAGGGCAGAAACGTGCTTTGTTTTGTTTTCTAACGAAATCAGCGGAAACGTCCCCCTACTCACGTGACGCGAGCTTCCGCCGCCAGCCGGAAGCGGGTGGGCTGATGCGCCGGAGCCATCTCTCCTAGAGCATGCGCTGTTGGCGCTGCTGGCTGTGCCAGTCACTTCGCCTTCCCGACCGGGAGAGGGTTTCTCAAGGGCTTCGAAGCTACCCTGTGCCCCGGGGTGTGTTGGCATATATTTAACAATAGGCCCTCCGGGCGTAAAAATGAACTTCATGAAGCACTTTTTAGTCTAACGTGCATTACTGACATTTCCTTAAGTCCGCAGTCATGCTTCCAGCCCCGATTTGCGTCACTGGCCAGTGTCCACGCGGGGTGCGGGATGCATAATATTCACAGAACATTTAACTACCACCTGGAGGTGGAGCTGGTACCGGCACAGCTCCGCTCACGTGCTTTGCCCGGCCTCCCAGCTCGGATGAGAGATGGGGAGCCCCAAAGGACGAGTCTGCCCATCAGCGAATAAACGGGGGTGATTGCTGAGGCGTCACAGGGGTGGGGGTGGGGGTGCTTGAAGTGAGATTCGAACTCGGGGCGCTCTATGTACTGTGCCAGATTCCACTGTATAGATCTTAAGTGTAACACATTAAATCCAAAAGAGATTACAAGCAAAGTCCCCCCCTCAAGTATATTTATACATATGTGTACACACACATTCATTTACTCTACTCCAGGAAAACAATATTCCCTTTATTCCTGAACCTGTTCCTTTTGACACTTCAATATATTTTTAGACTTTTTCAATGTATTGATTTAGCTCATTTTTTTTCTCTAAAAATATTGTTATACAGAGGAAATAACGGGAAATCTGGTGGTATAAAACCAGGAGTTTGCTACATCTTGAATTCCTTCATTAATAGTGGCTGCAAGACGTTTTTTTTTTTTGTCCTTTGCTTCCTCACTATCTCACTAATCACCTAAGTAACAAATGCCTTTTTCTCCACCTTTGACTCTTTTCCCGTGATTTTCTTATATTTATCCCTGTTATCACTTTCTGTCCAATACCTCTAGAGGAAATCACAAAATCTTGCTGTCTGTATCCCTTTTTTCCTTGACCTTCCTCAATCATCCCAATTTTCTCCAGCATTTTAAATACACTTTACTATTTCCCTTGGACCAGTGGTTCTCAACCTTCCTAATTCCGCGACCCTTTAATACAGTTCCTCATATTGTGGTGACCCCCAACCATAAAATTACTTTCGTTGCTACTTCATAACTGTAATTTTGCTACTGTTATGAATCTATCTGATATGCAGGATGTGCTTTCATTGTTACAAATTGAACATAACCCACAGGTTGAGAACCGCTGCCTTAGACTAAGGATTACCTTGGTCCTCAAGAACAGAAAATGCTTGTTTTATACGTTATTGTTGCAGTCGGGGCTCTGCCTACACAAAAACTACTGGGGTTTCATGATGTGTTGTAGTGGAAACTGTCCCACAGAATTGTCAGACCCCCTCTAATCCACGCATAGGCATTTATTGAGATTGATGCTGCTCATGAAGCCGGCTAAGTTCCAACAGGAACCAGCAACTTCGGAGAAAGCAAGATGGATTTTTATACAATCAAAATTTACACAGAATAGAGGAATATGATTAATATTAAAAAGGCAGCAGGAGTTTGTTAAGGGATTAGGTAATGGCAGAGGGGTCCCATCTATGATTCAGTGGTTAAACATTCTGGTCATGTTGCCCCCAATTGGCTAGTCTGGTCAAGATAGTTAGGTATTGTGGTCCTGTCTTGGGCTAAATGATGATGCGATTGTGGTTGAGTACAAGAACACACCTGTTTCTGTGGGAATGGGTCTGGGGACTTGGATCTCATCATATGGTTTCTTTCTGTGGGAACTGAAAGTTCATGGAAACATCTGTTGTTCTAGTGAGCAGTGAGGCATATATGAAGAAGTTGGGATATTGATCCCAGTGGGGGTAGGGCATGGGGGTGGGGATGGCTAGGTAGGTACAATGGGTCTGCTGTTAAGTTGGGCCTATAATGAAGTTAGAGTATTGGGGCTGGGGGAAGCTTTATTAGGATTCCATCACTTTAAGATATTATTCTAACTTCCCTTTCAGCATCAAACTCCCAGGAGTCTCCACTTGGTGCTTCCATTTTCTCATCAGCCCCTTATTTCTCAGCTTCTTTCAGTCTTGTTCTGATTTGATCTATATGTGGCCAATGGACCCAGAAGGCTCCAGAGGAACAAGTGACGCTGGTGACTTTGCATAGTCCTCCCTCACTTAAATCCAATTCACTTGCAAGTCATGGCATCGCTGGGTCCTCTTTGAGAGAAGGAAGGATTATTCCTACCATTTAACTTTCCAAGGTTATTAGTTGCCTCCTTATTAATTATATCAAATGGCTTTTTTCCTTTCCTCAACCTCTTTGGCATCTGAAAACATGAACCACTCCTTTCTTCTCTGGTGAATATTGTGTGATGTTATTGTCATGCTGTTTCTCCTCTCCACTTCTATTTTCAAATATTCAAAACAAAAATGTATTTTCAAAGTTCTGCCCTTTCAGTCACAAAAATGTATTTTCAAAGTTCTGCCCTTTCAGTCAGCAGATTCCAAGGTTCTATCTTAGGTTTTCTCTTCTTTGGCTGTACTCAGAATTTATCATTGATGCAGATGACTCAAATCTAGCCCCAGCCTCTCCTTATACCCCGTCTTTTATTTCCATATGTATGCTAGATCTCTACCTGGCTACCACCACCATGACTTGGACAGTGGAACGCTCCATGGAATGAATCAGGGCCCATTTACATATTGGCTCCTCAAAAGTGTTCTCTCTCTTACTGAAGTGATCTGTTTCTTCTGAAAATATCTGTGACGTAATGGCTAAATAAGTCCTCTAGGTACCTTTGTATCACCAGGGCTTAGCCATGACTAGCAGTATTATCTCACTGTCCTTTGACTGTACTTCTACATAGCTCTGCACCACCAGTACTTAACATAAGAGCTTCACACAGAACATGCCGTGAAATACTGGGGTGAATTTCTGGAGCACCTTTAACCTCTCCAATATAACAGCATTCATCACATTTTTTTATTCAAATGGGAATCGGTCATTTTTATTTAGATCATGTTTAGAGTATTTGGATATTTGGCTCTTTGATTTATGCTACTTCAAAATGAGTGCCTCAAGTTCTGCACTGAATTTCCTCTCTTTATCCTCTCTCTGTTGATCTCATCTACTCCCATAGGCCTCTAGGATGAAGATTCAGCCCTTTTGGAAATTTCCAAAATTGCAATACCTTCCAAGTTCCTTAGCATCTCTCTACATAAGTAAGGTGGAATTAGAATATACTTTGATCCATTCATTCTGCCTATGACTGATATATCTGCACATCTCATCATGAACTTCAAGAACTCAACATTATACACTTACACACATTGCAGATAACATCTCTTTATTCTATTAATCATACAAAACTATTGACCAGTGGTAGTGCTTTAATTTACAAATGGCCATTAAGAAGATGTTTAACTTGGGTTTACACTTAGCATGCCATACAGTGAAAACTCCAACTGAATTTTTGTGGCTCATTATATTGAATGTTACATTACTTTTTTCTTCAAATAACTTTCTCAATAATGTGACACTAAAATAATTTTACATGATAGACGCAGAAACATGAAATAATTTTTCTAAATAAATATTTTAGGAAGAACATTCACATTCATTTTGTCATGGGTTTCTTTGTGGCTCTTCTATATATATATATATTTATACTTATGTTCATATAAATATCTATATATATATTAATCAAATTAATGACACTGGTCCTATACAACTTTTAACAGTCCATTTTCAATTTTTAAATGTAACAGTACAAAAACAAGCAATATGTTAAAAGTAACAAAAGAGAAAATTAAAAATTTCAATATGACATTCTCTAGCTAGAACAAAATGAAATAAAAGTACATATTAGTGGCAGGCTATGCATTTTAAAGAATCATTTTCCCAGTTAAACAGAAGTTGAAATGTAAACTTATTAGTTTCTATTTTTTGAGATGGTTTAAAATGTCAATTTAGGTCTAAATATTAAGTTTAATTTTTTGCATATTTAACATAATGAATTCAAAATAATCTATGATG
Source organism: Pseudochirops corinnae (assembly GCA_028646515.1). Taxonomy (NCBI): domain Eukaryota; kingdom Metazoa; phylum Chordata; class Mammalia; order Diprotodontia; family Pseudocheiridae; genus Pseudochirops; species Pseudochirops corinnae. Next base: position 341,478,832 of record CM053585.1, on the reverse strand, counting down.
TCATTTATGGCTCTTCAATAATGCCACAATGCATTATACCTTCACTATATAGAAAACAAACAGCACAGATGTCTACCACTCAGTAGAAATACTAAAAACTAGAAAAAAATGGAATTGTATGCATTTCCTTAGATATTTGACTAAGAGTGAGATAGTTTTCAAAAAGTTAAAAGTAACTGCCTCCCACAAAAGTTTTTTTTTTAATGTATATATGGCACAAATTGACAAGTTCTTTATACATCCCCAAACAGTGTGAATTCGTCAAAAAGGCACTGTTTACAATACTCAGAAATAATCTGACAAATCTATTTCTGTGATGTCTGAAGAGTGGAGGATATACTTTAAGTACAGTAATTAGACAAACCCTTATAAAAGTACAGCATTACTGTTTAAATATATTTATAAAAGAAAACAAAGTGACAGTGACCCTTTTAAGAAAAAAAAAGTCTACTGAATTGTTAACAAATACTTTGAATTCAGATTTTGTCTCAGTAAATACAAGTGGCAAAAAAGATTTCCTAGAGGCACAAAAGCATAAATACAAAATGAGTGCTATATTTTACAAGGCAAAATTCAATGGAATGCAGATGGCTATTTGTGCTAATGTAAATTATACTATACTGTACCTTTATAAGTGCTGCAAAAAAGTAGTGACGTGAAATATAAGAAAAATTATCTATTGCTGCAACTACTTAACATTTCACACGACTCATATACTCTCTTTTGATAGGCCAAATGCATCTCACTAAAAGAAAATTAAAGGTTAACATTTAAAAACAAAAAAACATCACTTCTCTAAATTTCTACACAGAAAAGAGAGTAATGAAATCAGAACACAGGTCTTAAGGAGTTTAATCCTTGAACCTAGAAAGAGGCATCAGCCTCAGACAACTGCAAACTATACAATCACAGTTTTTATGAAATCAGTGTGTAGAAGAAAAACAGGTTACTCTCAAGTAAAGGACATTCAAGGTCAAGGACATGTTATGGCTAAATACAAAGTTAATTATGTGTTTAAAAGGATTGAAAAACCAAGCCTATTACCAGCATTGGTCTAATACTAAGCCACCAATTCCTGAGTGTCATGTTCAGCTCACAGAAAAGAACTTCAAGTGACTAAAAACATTAGGAAATATCGGATTAGATATGTGCTTTTAAGCATATAATAAAACAATCATGAAAAATCTTGCTGTTATTTTTACTTTTGTTAAGTTCTGTGAAATATTCTCTGCCTCCTTAGGAACTGAACTCGTATCAGATCTGTCATATAACTGGGAGTAAGGGGGAAAAAATGAAGCAAACAACTGCCTTTTAGATTAAGCAGAGATATTTTTCCAGTACATCTCTATCTTAATTATATACAAACATAAGAATAAAAATGAACAGATAATCTTAGCCACCAACCACACACCATTATCAGTTCACCAACAAAAATGCTTCTATTTTAAAGTAAAATGTGAAGGCAAAATAATATATATGTACTAATTTAAATAGGTCTTTTTTTAAACTGCCAATATTTGTTTATAAAATAGTATTTTATACACACCAACAAGATATGTGGATCGAGGCTAAACATTGGCAGTGGAATGAGTAAATGGAGAAAATGTAAAGTATAGGTTACAACATTGTGGTTTCAAATGTAGAAATGTACCTATATGAGTATTTCCAAATGAATAAATAGGTACATTTATTTTGCAAATTATGCATGAGAAATTGGATCTTCATATGTCTGAAAGACTGATATTACCTAAGCGTTCTACTTAGGATACTTAGATCAGTAAGATGTAGCCTACTCAGTTTTCATAAATCACCATACATCTCTTAATCTGTTCTTTCTGGCTCATGGTTCTTATTTTGTTAAAGTCAAAACTTGATGAGAATGAGTATTCTCTCTGCCCTTACTGATAAGTCTCAGAGTCTATATTTCCAGTACTATAAAAATCTTTTATAATATTTAAGTAGTTAAAAATTTAAGTAATTCACAAAAATTGCTTTTGAATACTTAAAAAAAAAAAGCTTGTGAAAATCCAAAAAAAGTCCAACATTTTAAATTAAAAAACTAAACTGCCTTACTTTGTATCATGGAGCTTTAAACACAAAACAGGATGCTACAACAATGTGACTGACGTGGGTTTTAAATTACTAAGAATAATAAAAGGAAAACAAAGGATTAAGTTTCTGAACTCTTCTTGGTTATGTAACACTGCTATGTATCTTAAAAGTGATTAAAAAAAGAAACAATTTGCAGAAATATATCCAGACCATCATCTCTTATTTTCTATCTCCTTTTGGCTGTTGAAGTAAAAAAATTTTAAAGGTAATTATAGTTTTCTGTGCTCTTTAACCATTAAAAGTTTAAGGTATAAATGAAAGTTCAAGAACCATTCCTAAAACAAACTAATTACTGATAACATAACCAGAAGTAACTCATTTCATGTGTTTCGGTGTAAGGCTGTATGTAAGGTCATAGACAGCAGTCAGCTCCGAGTTCTAGGGAATACATTAAAAAAAAATTCAGATGGCAAAGGTAATTTAATACCCAAGCCAGTTTTCTTCCAATTTACTATAATGAAATTAAATTCTCTTTTCTTCCTGAAATTTAGATTCGTAATGGTGAAAGTGGTGGTAGGCCATTAACATTGGTGAGTCTTGCTTAAAGAAATAAATTTACAGAAATATCTTCTAGGATGTACTCAAGGGAGCATCATAAAGCATGACAAGAAAGATACAAAAGGTCATTACCAGACACAGAGAAGGTGGACTTTTCTATATGTACATACATAAACATGTCCATACCAAAAGTTAAACATTAAATATATGATAAGGGTCCACACAAAAAACAAAAATCCTTCATGTAAATATGGTGTTGATCCGATGTCACCATTTTCATATATGTGTGTATACATATATACACATATATACAGACACATATATACAGACAACGTGTTTTTCTTTTTATGTTTCTAAGAAGAGAGAGATAAAAGTTAGGTCCTTTGGAAGTAATCTATGTACAGTACAGCAAATTCTTTAGGTATAACTAATTCTCTTTTTTCTTCCCATATTTTAAGTCATTATCAATAAAAGTTTTGTGCCTGTTTTATGAAGAAAACGGATCACTGTACATAGCTTTACAAACTTAACAGCATTTTTGTTAACAACATGGCATGACTACAGATTGGAACATTACTACAGAATACATGACTACTGTCAGATACTAAGCCTACAGGACCTATATGGATATGCACTGTACAACAGCACAGATGCAAACACATGGATAAAAACAAGAAATGTTCTGGCACTTCCGCAATTTTCACGTTAACCAGATAGGACAGGTCTTGTTCCGGTTAAGGATACAAGGCATGAGAGGTCAAAACTTCTAGATCTCTAAGGTTATTTTAAAAATATTGCATTGTTTGAATAAAGTCCAAACCAACTTGAAAAATGGTCCCGGGCTAAATCTAATCATTCCATTTCATTGATTCAAATTCTATAAGGAATTCTACTTAAACATGAAGTTTATTATGATCTGTAGCAAAATCAGCAGGAAAATGATGAAGTAGTCTCTTGGTTGTAGGAAATAGTCTGTGGCAGTAGAACTTGAAATAAGATGATTTCGTAGAGCCATAATATTTCTACAAAATACAAAGCAATACACATTTATAGTAACTTTAAAAAATGTTAATACAGCAAGATTATATTTATACACAACTTTGAAGTTTTCAAAGCACTTTCAAGTGCATTCTCTCATTTGAGTCTCTCAACAACCCTGCAAGCTAGGCAGGATATATGATATATTCACACTTTAAATTAAAAAAACCGGCTTAGGAAAGCAACCCACCATATTTGGCCACATGAAGCACAAATGGCTTTAAAGAAAACAAAATGGGAACAAAGGCTGGACTAGACCAAGTAAACCCTAATACAGTCTGTGCTTAGACATAAAACAATTCTGAGAGCACTGAGAACTTTTAGGGGAACAAAGACAAGAGCTGTATAGGATAAAATGGAATGGATGGATGGTGTTATGTGCCACTAAAAAGAATACCGTCATTGATGAGATCACAAAAGTATAGTACTAATGTATCAAAAAGTGGTTCAAAGAATAGACTGAAAAGAAATTTGGGAGGACTCAAGAAATAAGAAGAAGGAGGAGGAAGGGGAAGGAGGAGGAGGAGGAAGAGAAAGACTTGTGGCAAATGATAACAGGAGCAGAGGGAGAAGTTTCAATCTATCATGATGCTAACCAGTTGGTAAAGAAAGTCTCAACTAGGAGGCTAAACTATTACTTTTCCAAGGGAGAAGTCTTAAGGGTGACTAATAAAGAAAAAGAATTGGGACTCTAGTTTCCAGTAAAGTATGGAGAGTAGGTCCTGTAGAATTTTCCAATAGACTATAAGTTTCTTGAAGGCAGGGACTGTTTTCACTTTTGTCTTTGTATCTCTAGTACCTAGCAAAGTGTCTGGCACGTAACAAAAACTTAATAAATGCTCGATGGATTGAAATGACTTTGACAAAGAATGAAATGTTCATCTTTTTATTATAGAAAATAACTGATACATATGTTCACAGTACTGGTGATCACCTTATTAGAAAAAGGTGGTGAAGTGGTTTGAGGAATATCTCCTCATCGAGTTATCATGTAGAATGAAAATATCTTTTAAAAAATGAAATAAGGGCTTCAAGGCAAAAACAAAAGGAAACATACCTAAATAGGAAGAAAAGAATCCTGACTTATGGAAGAAAGTTAGTGGGCAGAAAAATATGACACAGAAGAAAAAGATAAATGAGCAGCTGATTGAGAAGAGTCTCTGAAAAACAGGATTTGAATTTCTGGACCATAGCTAAAAATATAAGAACGATGGGCTCCTGGCCAAAGATGGAATGTACTCAAAGACTACAGATAATTTTCCTATGGTTTTAAAAAATCTACTCAAAAGAGCTTTAGCCTAAAAAGGGGAAAGGAAAAAATTGCACATATAGACATATTCACCCAAGACATTCTAGAGAATAGGTATAATACGGGCAGAAGAATCATAGTGGAGATGCTCAGAATCTTACAGGAGACAAAATATAAGAGTCAAAGTAAAAGGCATGGCCTTGGATTGGATATGGAGATAAACAAAGCACAGATTACAAGCAGAGAGCTCCTAAGGTAAGAGGGACATTTGACCTTATTACACATCAGACAAATAAGGGGCTGGGTCCAGAATCAAACAGGAATTAGAGAGCAACATTGGTTGCACTTAGAAAATACATCTATGCTTTTCATAACACCATGTTCCTCTTACAATCAAAGGCCCTTAAAAAAAAAAAGCTAATATTTTCCCAGGTATTCTCTATGGCCAAGAATCAAAAGCTGTCTGTCTAGTCTATCTGTTGTCTTGGAAGTCAAGACATTCTTTTCTCTGGGGCTTCACCTGAGCTTGTTATGGAATTACTTGCTTCTACTGGTTTTACCTCTTAAACTTCTCTCAGTGCACAGAATGTTTTTGTTATGTTCAGCATTTTCTTATTTCCTCACACCTCTGACTTGTTTTGGGACTGCCATTTCATGCTTGGGTCAGACTGCTCCCTCAAGTACTATGGGATGGAGTGGTCAGTCTCAGCTTGACCCTGTCCCTTGGTAATATGGACGTGGTACTGTCTCTGCTTCTCTGAATGCTGTGGCTAAGACCAGGCCCTGCCCACACTTCTGTCTCTGTCTGCTGGTGGCCTAACTCAGGTTTTAGCCTCAGGTGCTTCTTTGTCCCCTTTGCTTGCGGAGTTGCTATCTAGGCCCTTATTCCTTTGCTGTGGCCCTGACAAGCCCCAATCAGATGCAGGTGGTACTCTCAGTAGGCCTCCTGAAAGACACAGGTACTGTGCTTGCTCCTATCTCACACTGGAGTTCTAGTGGGGAATGCCTGGGACCTATGACTTCCTGCCTCTCCTCAGCACACCTTCAGGCTTCTAGAAGTTGTCTTGTGCTTCTTTTTGGTTTTCTTTACCATTGTTCCATCTGGCGCACTTTTAAAACTGTACTGGGGTATTTGTAGAAGATCTGGGATCCTCTAGGTCAGTGGAATCAAACTCAAACAGAAATGGATCTCTGCAGGCCACAAATCAACTTAGAAATCCATAAATTAACATTGTCTATGTTTTACTATATTTGTATTTTGTTAAACTTTTCCTAATTACATTTTAATCAGGCTGGCTAAGAAAGTTTAACAATTCTGCTCTAGGTCCTATTTTGTCACCATCTTGTTGAGAATCACAAAATGCCAGTCTCTCAAGAATTGAAAATTGTGGATCACTGGAAGGACAATGAGAAGTCACACTCTAGTTGTAAATAGGCGGTAGTATATTACCCATGAAGAATTGCACATAAACGATTTAACTCTTAATGGGAAAGTTACAGAGGACCATGGGATAAGAGGTTACCAAAATCAGAAGATGTAGAGCAAGGGCTGGCCTCTGCATTGCTGCATCTCCACTGAAGAGCAAATACACTGGGTATGCTAGAAGTGGATAATGTAGTAGCATTATATGTTAAGAAAAAATACTATATAGGAAATCCAGAAACATTTTTAGGGAGGGTGGGGAAGGTTTTACAATGGGGGAAGCAGGGTGAAGAATATTTTAATGAAGATCAATGGAGGCAAATGCAGAAGAAACTTTGTCATGGTAGTATACTACAAATCACCTGAAAAGAAGAAAGAGAAGTCTGGAAAACATAACAAGCCTGAAGGTAAAACACATAGTAATGGTGGAAAACTTCAACTCTATGTATACTTACTGGATCGTTCTCTCTCTATGAAATAAAACAAATCCAGCTGCTAGAGCCTTTGAATTATTTAATGATAATTTCACATTTCAAAAAGTAGAGTGATAAAGGGGAACCGCTATTCTAGACCTGATTCTTACCATCAAATATAAACTTGTTGCTGAAATAAAAATTATAGGAACATGGAGGGGAGGGGGTAGTATAAATGGGGAGGAAAGGTAGAATAACCAACCATTCCACCTCAAAATCTGTGATAAAGGAGTAGGAAGTCAGGAATTAAACTGATATGGACCCTAAATTTCTTCTTCTTCATCTTCTTTTTTTGATGAGACAATAGCAGTTAAGTGACTTGCCCGAAGTCACACAGCTACTAATTATCAAGTGTCTGAGGTCGAATTTGACCTCCGGTCCTCCTAACTCCAGGGTGGGGGCTCTATCCACTACGCCACCTAGATGCCCCAACACTAAATTTCAACACAGCAGATTTAAAAGGATTCAGAGAAGGGATAAATAGGTAGGATTTCAAAGACTAATATTCTACAGGGAAAGTAAGATCAGTATGGACAGAGGGCTCTCAAGGATGAAATTTTGTTAAAATTTTTTCCCTTATTAGTCTGTCCTTCTTATTACTCTTCCCTCCTCCCATCCCCATTGATTAATTTAAGAAAAAAATGGAAAAAATCTGTATACATTTCTGCACAGTCTGATAAAACAAACTCCTACACTGGACAGAGTCAAAAATGAATCTCTCTTACTTCACTTTAAATTCATCACCTCCTTTATGGGTGGTGAGAGGTGTTCTTCATCTTCACTCTTTTAGACTAGTGGTTTATCATTGCATTGGTAAGAATTCTCTTGATGTTGTTTATCCTCTATGTTATCACTAGAAACTATTCTAGTTCTGCTCATTTCACTCTGCATCAGTTCATAGAGGTCTTCCCAGTTTCCCCTAAAACTGTCCATTTTAGCATTTCTTGTGCAAGATAATATTCCATTAAATTCATATGCAACAATTTGTTTAGCATTCCCTTAAGTTTCTGATTTTGGTCTACCATAAAGGGCTGTTATACTTTTGTATATGTAGGCCTTTTTCTTCTTCCTTTGATTTGTGGGGGTAGTGGTATAACTATTAGTGGTACTGAGTCAAAGGGTAATGCACAGTTTAGTAACTTTCTAGGCACAGTTCCAAATGGTTTTCCGGAAGGAAACTGGATGGACCAATTTATAGCCCCATGAAGAACACATTATTTTATCTGTTCTTCCCCAGACCCCTTCCTCTTGCCATCTTTTGCCCATCTGATGGATGTGAGATAGAACTTCAAAGTTGCTTTAACTTGTATTTATCTAATTATTAGTGATACGGAACATTTTTTCATATGGTTGATGATAGCCTGGCTTCCATCCTTTGAAAATTTCCTTTTCATGTCCTTTGACCATTTATCTATTAGGAATTACTTCATATTCTTATAAGTTTGATTCAGTTTCTTATATATCTTGGATATGAGACATTTATCAAGAAATTTACTGCAAACAGTTACCTGTTAGCCAGTTACCTCTTTCTTTTCTTATTTTAGCTACATCAGATTTATCTGTGAAAAAAACTTTTAAATATTATCTAAAATATTGTCTAAAATCGTATCTTGTATGATCCTCTCTATCACTTACTGAGTCATGAACCCTTCCCCTACCCTTTATCCTTTTTGATCTTCTAATTTGTTTATGATGTGACCTCTTGTATCTAGGACATGTATCCATCTGGAGTTTATATTGGTATATGGTATAAAGTGTTAGGCTAAACCTATTTCTGCCAGACTTACTATTCAGTTTTACTAGCAGCTCTTGTCAAATAGTGAGTCCTTCCCTCAGGAACTAGGGTCTTTGGTTTTTTCAAATACGGTTTGCTCCTATGAGCCTAATCTGTTCCACTGATAGACCTCTCTTTTTTTTTAAACCAGTAACAAAACATTTTAATGATTACAATTTAGGAAAGATAAATGATTAAATTCTGAAGGTAGACACAAGCCCAAATGCAATGACAAGGAAAAGGCAGTTATCTGAAAAAGACTGATATAGATGCAGATGAACTTCCATTTTGACCAATTTAGGGTTTTTTAAGATATGAGTGAAACAAGGGCAGGTAATAGAGGATGACTGTAAGAGCTTAGTATATACCCTATAAAATGGGTGTAAGGTATACTAAAGTTCAGAGCATTTATTAAGCACCTACAATGTACCTAACACCTATAATATGCTAAACTTCAGGCATTCAGATGCAAAAATGAAAGTCTCTGCCCTCATGGAGTTTAGATGGTATTGGGGGAAAAGACATACATATATAAGTATATACAAAATAAATACAAAATACTTTTTTGGGAGGAGGGCATTAGTGACATGGGATCAAGAAAGGCTCCATATAGAAGTGGTATTTGAGCTGAGTTCCGAGGAAAACAAAACATTCTAAAAGAGGGGAGGAAGGAGTGCCTGAAGGCAAGGAAAAGGGTGTGAGTGTGTGTGCCAGTGTTTCTCTTAACACACGGGAAATGAGAAGGCTCAAGCAAGCGATGGGTCACTACAATATTCAAGACAGAAATGATAATAATAATGGCTGGTGGAGAACATAAAAGTTTTTTGCACCTTCGGCTATGCTGTTATATTAAAGCTGTGACAACAATAATCAATTTCAATGTCCCTCATTGAATAATACAGCCCAGAAGCAGCAAAGAATATAACTGCTTTTCTGTCAAAAAAACCAAAACAAAACAGTTGGTCTCTCTCCCTTTTCATAAGTCAAAGATTAACTTAATTATTTACATATGTAGATACACACATATATACCCACACACACAATAATTAAATAATCACAAGGTCATGGGAGTTGTGAGGATCAGGAAAGGATTCACACAAAAGACTGTGCCTCAGTTTCATCTTAAAGGAAGAGAGGCACTCTCTAAGGGAGAGGACTTACGAATTAAATACTACTATTATCATTATGTATTACCTTTTAATTTCTTCCTGTGTTTGCTTTATAGATTCAATGGAACTCTGTAGGTCTGCAAGATCTACTGTCTTCTTTCTTCTTGAACTTGGTTTTAGTACTTGAGCTAAAAGATATTTAGGATGAAATAATGAAATTCTATTCTTAAATAAAGTGTTTGTTTCCACTAAAGGTTTCAATTATATATTTTTTCTAGGTTTGGCTTTAATTTTTGTGAATTTATACTACAGACACTAAATCCTTACAACCAAATAATTTTCAATCTTGCACAAGTAAATTTAAAGTAATGACTGAACTAGATAATATTTGTTATGAGATTTATTTTTCTAAGTTATAATGACAAATTTTTTAAATGATCTTTTGTAAAGTACTGAATACATGACCTCCAGATGAGTTTAGGGAGAGGGGATGGAGCAAAGTAGAGGGAAGAAGAAAGGACAAAGAGTATTACCTTCCCCTCCCCACCACTATCACTGAATAGACCATTAAATTTAGAGTTGAAAAGAAGTTATTTAAAACCAATCCTTTCAATTTAAGGAAGAGGAAACAGATCTAGAGAGGTTAAATAACTTTTAATCAAGGTCACTGAGGTGGTAATCAAGGTAGAGCTGTGATATAAATCCAAGTCCCCGGACTCTCGATCTATATCTCTTTCCACTGGGCTACAATGTCCCCCAAGAACCAGCCCTATTCATAGCTTTTATTATTTCTGTTAGTGGTACCATCTTTCACTCATACATACATGAAATCTTGGAAAACAGTTTTAACTTCCCATCTCTCTTGGATTTTACATCCTATAAAACACCAAGTCCTATTGATTTTTCCTTCACAATGTTCTCTCACATCTGTGCCTTTTCCTTCCTACTGCTATGATCTCATTTTAGACCTCTCATTACCCTTTGTCTAGATTTAAAACTGGTCTCTGTTTCCAGTCTCTCCCCTATTAAATCTATCCTATATACTGTTGCCTGATTTATCTTTGTATAAAATATCACTTTCATGTCATGCCCCTGTTCAGAAACCTTCAAGGTTCTACACTGTGTACATGATTAAATCAAAAGTCCTAGCTCACCATTGTGTCCTCCCTAATCTGACCTGAACATACCTTCCTCGCCTTATCTCCTACAATTCTCTTCACAGAAGCTAAGAGTTGGAAAGGCCCTGAGAGAGTCATCTGAATTCAACCCATATCTAGATAAAAATTCTTTTTAAAAAATCCAGGGGTCATCCAGTTTCTGTGTAAAAACCTCCACTAAAGGGAATCCACTACTTCTCAAGACAGCCCACTTCAGCTTTAACTGTCAGGAAGGTTTTTACTGAGCTTATAAACCTGCCTTCTCCAACATCTACCCACTATGTCTAGTTCTTCCTTCTGGAGTCGAGTAGAACAAGTCATACCACTTTCCACTTAACAGACATTTCCTCTAAGTCTTTTCTTCTCCAAGTTAAATATTTCCAATCTCTTTCACTGATCCTCCTCTGACATACTGATCAGTCCTCTCCTGGTTTGCTGCCTCTATACAGGATGCAGCTTATCAACGCTCTCCCTAAAAGATGGTACCCAGAAGTAGGCACAATATTTCACTTATGCCCTGAACAGAGCTGAGTACAGCACAATCTCCCTCTTTCTGGATGTTACTGCCTCTTTGATAGCCTAAGATTGCTTTCAATTAGTTCTTTTAAATTACCCCATTAATACTCTAAGACACATTGAACTTCCTGAACTTCTAAGATCTGTCACTTAAACTATAGCCTAACCATGCCACTGCCACTGTATAATTTGTGCCCTTAATTTTTTAAACCCAAATGTAGGGATTTTGCATTTTTCTCATTTTATAAGATCTGGCCCACTGTTCACACTTGTTAAGATATCTTAGGATCCCAACTCTGTTATCCCTTACATAAACTCTCTATTTTAAGCTATATTTACTCTCCAAGCCTAGACCACACATTATACTTTCATGATTCCATTCATTCTGTTTTTTTTTTTTAATCTTCCCTCTCACCACAAACCCACATGGAATTTTCTTCATTTTCTCCTTCACCCATATTCTACCCATCCATTGAGGCCTAGCTCATCTCGCTTCTTTTGTTAACTTGTTTTTAGTTATCTCCTCCCAAAATGGTTTCTACTTCCTCTCAACTCTTAGAAGCATTTATTATTTGTACTATTCATTTACCATTTTCACTCTTAATTTTTTTTTATCTTCCCAACTAGACTGTAAGCTTCTTGAAGGCAGCACTTCTTTGTATGTCCAAAACTACATTAAAAATAGATTCACAAATGCTTGTCTCATGTAGTAAGGATGGGAAATGACCTAATTTGGTCAATACTTAACTTCCACAAGTCAATTTTTTATTACTGTAATTTCTGATTTTTGCTAGCTTATAGACACAAGTGCTATGTAATTATAATACTGTGAAATGAAGCATTATGCTTACTTTTTCAAAGGGGCAGTGATGGTAAGCTCAACAAATATTTGCTGAAATGGGCATGGGGTAATTTCCAGCAATTTCTCAGACGTCAAAAAGCACAAGCTAATGAAACATTCCTCTTGATCTGTACAGCAGGTCCTCCCGACATCCCCCTGCTCTCATGTTGTACCTTCAAAGAGTATCAGTCATCTCAAGCAGCCCTCCCGCCTCCAAAACTCTTATTCTACTTTAGAAAACCACTTCCTTAAGTTTGGGAATGTATTTTTTCTAAGTCTATGCCTTTTACGATGAGCACACTACATGTAATCTCACCTTCACTTCCAGAGGAGTCTTGGATATCAAGTTCTGGTGAGGAATAGCCTTTCACCACTTTCTTTGTTTGCCTGCTTGGCTTATGCTTCATTTTTGGAACACTTACCTGAAATTCACAAATTTATGAAAGTCAATTGGCTGGGAAATAATGGTTGCAGGCACAAGGGAGAACTTATGCAAAAAAAATTGTATGGTAGTAGGAAATACGATAGTCTTTGAGTAAAAAGTTAACAGTTTGGTCAGAGCATAGAATGCATATGGATTAAACCATGAGTTAAGGTTACAAAGGCAGGCTTCAATGTCAGGACAAAGATTAAAAAGAGAAGACACTGGAGGCAAGGGAGCCTATTTAGGAGATGCCCTTGTAACCTCACATCTAACAGCTAGAACTTCCTCCAAAAGAGGTTTGTATCTGGCATTAGCTAGCACATCACTGGTGTGTCCTCTCCTTTTCCTCAATCCCTATATGCTGTCAGTTACCAAGTCCTCTATGTCCTAGTATACCATCCCTTTCCTATCTGTACCCCACTTTCTACCTCCACTTCTATCACTCTCTTGACTCTATCTTTTGTAATACTCCAAGAGTAATATTCCCCAGATACAGATCTGACCCAATCACTTTCCTGCCCTAAAACTTTTAGTGGCTCTTTCAAATGAAATATAAACTCCTTAGTCTGATCTTCAAGGCCTTCCATAATCTGCAATCTTTTGGGAAGTCAATAGGTAAAATATACAATAAGATTTACTAAATTGTTCAAACCCTTTGACTCAGTGACCTCACTACTAGTACTATGTTGTAAAGACTGACAGGCAATGTGGCATTATGGATGGCAAGCTACACTTGGAATCAGGAAGATCTATGATCAAATCCCACCTCAAATACTTATTACATGATCCTGGGTAATTAATCTCTCTGAGGCTCGGTTTCCTCATCTGTGAAAAGACAGGGCTGGACTTATTAACCTACAGTTCACTTTTAGCTATAAATCTAAGATCCTACTTTATTAAAAAGGAAAAAATCCTATCTGTACAAAAATATTTATAAGAATTTTATTTGTAATAACAAAAACTTAGAAACAACCTAAATGTATAACTGGAAAATGGTTGAATATATGGTGACGTATCAGAACATAATAAAGTATGACTGCAACATAAATAATTGAGAAATCGAAAAAAAAAAAAACCAAAGATGGAAAGTTTTATCCGAAGCTATGCAGAATGAAGACAGTAGAAGCAGAACAATACATACAATGACTCTCACCATTGAAAAAATGATAACCACCAAAAAAATATGGAAAAAATACTTAAGAGATTAAAAAGGGACATGGAAGGAAACAGGACTTTTTGTTATTTTATTAAAATAAACTTTTCCAAACAAGGACAGGGATAGGCACTGGACCTGTGATTTTACTGGCATAGGAAAAGCCTAAATGGGACAAATCCTTCCACCAGTGCAGATCTACAAGCACCTCTGTAACTTAAAACTTTACAAGAGTTGCTAAGAGCACTGACATGTTAAATGGATTACCCAGTCACACAGCACAGTATATGTCAGAAGGAGGATCTGAACCTACATCTCCCGATTTAAAACCAATGCTTTGTTCACTACTCCATGCTGTATCTCTTTCAAAACAAATGGTAAATAATATAAAATTTTTTATTTTTATGAAGTTATTTTTTAGTTTTTCAAATTGCCACACATGTAATACTGAAAGCATTAATAGGAACAACTAAGTTTAATTACATTTTGAGGACATACCATTGGCGTCCGATGTCTGACTTTAGTTTGGATGACACCATCCTTTTCAAACTGTATCAAATCATTCAGAGGATCCCATGGCCGTGTGCTATGGAGAATGAAGAAAAATATTTATTAGTGGCATCTTCATCACAAATATACTCCTTAAAGGGCCCACCTTAACATGATGTGATGCTCTCTGCTATACAAAATAAAGAAGATATACTGCCACCTCTGATGAGCTTATAATACATTACATGGACTAAAGTTTTATTTTTTTTTAAACCATCAGAATAGATTCCCTTCATACAAGCATAATGTTTCTTAAAACAGGGCTCCTTTGGGGCAATTAGGTGGTACAGTGAATAGAGCACCAGTCCTGGAGTCAGGAGGACCTGAGTTCAAATTTGACCTCAGACATTTAACACTTACTAGCCGTGTCCTTGGGCAAGTCACTTAACCCCAATTTCCTTGCCCTCCCCCATCCAAAAAGAAAAAAAAAGGGGGTTCCTTCTGTAACTGGCTATGATAAATGACAAACACAATTGTTGCTTATTAAACATACACCATATCACATGGCCTACCTACTTTTTATGCAGACAAACATAATAGTCCCCTCCCTCAAAGAATCCTGGGACAACATAAAATGCACACAAATAAATACATTATAAGGAAAACTGGCATGGGAAAAAGGATTAAGAACTGAGGAGATGAAGGAAAACTTTAGGAAGGAGGTGGCACCTGCTCTGAGTCTTAAAGGATGATCAAGATTCTGAGATGCAGCAATGGGGCAGAAGTGTATTCTAGGCACAGGATCAATCTTTGTGCAAATACAAAAGGCAACAAAAGGAGTCTCATATTCAAAGAACAAATTATAGCCCAATTTGGCTGAACTGTACCCTTTTGGAAGCAGAGTATTATGAAATAGAGCCAGTAGGGGAGGTGAGGGCCACACTATCAAGGGTCCTAAACACCAGGCAGAGGCACTGCTATTTTATCCTAAAGTAAATGGCAAGGCACTGAAGGTTTCTGAGCAGGAAGGTCAGGCCTGCGCCTTAGTAGGATTATTTTTGCAGCAGTGCAGATCCTAATTTAACAACGTACCATATAAACTCACCATTTGATTTTATAACGTAAAAGTTAAATGCTTAGCTAAGGTCACAGCCACTCAAAGTCAATTTTAAAAATTCCTACAAAAACAACGATAGAACTATGCTAAACCGCAACAATCCCCCTAAAACACTCTGTTTATAGTAAGCAGTTTAAATTACTCACTCAGAGAATCTATAATGCCATTCTCCTGTGACTGAATCGAGTTCAAATAATTTGCAAACCCATTCTTCATTTTTTCCTTTCCGTTCTCTGGCAGACTTTCTTTGAGCTTCCTCTAAAACGTATTTCTCTTGAGTAGCTTCTGTCTGGTCTTTGGCATTTATGGCCCGAGTAACCCGTTGCCACAGCCTGGTAAGGTGATAAAAGAAGACAATAATCTGAAAGTGAATCTCTTTTCCCCCACGTAATCAATATGTATTTATTAAATAGGTTCAATACCCAGGTACTATGCTTGTTCCTTATAATACAAATTTAATTAAATAACTTGTACTCCCAAAGAACTCACATTCTAAAAGAGGAATCAACAAAGGTACATATAAAGGAAAAAAAGATATATTTCGTGTGTGTGTGTGTGTGTGTGTGTGTGTGTGTGTGTGTGTGTGTGTGTGTGCTGTCGGAGAACAGCAGAAATAGTTTAAGAGAGAGTTTCATGTAGAAAGTTATATTTCAGCAGCCCCTTTTTTGCCATTTTTTCTACATTTTTTAATTTAATATTTTATTTCCCCCCTAATTACATGTAAAACAATTTTAACATCTGTTTTTAAAAAATATTTGAGTTCCAAATTCTCTCCCTCCCTTATCCCTACACACCAACTGAGAAGGCAAGCAATTGGATATAGGTTGTACACATACAGTCATGCAGAATATATTTCCATGTTAGTCATGCTGTAAAAGAAAACACAGACAAAAGAAAAAGGAAAAGAAAGCAAAGAAAAAGCACTTCAATCTACATTCGGATTGTATCAATTCTTTCTCAGGAGATGGATAGCATTTTTAATCATAAATCCTTTAGAATTGTCTTGGATCACTGTATTGAGAATAGTTAAGTCATTCACAGTTGATCATTATATAATACTATTTTTACTATACAAAACATTCTCTTGGTTCTCCTCATTTCATTTTGCATCAGTTCATGTAAGTCTTTCCAGGTTTTTCTGAGAGCATCCTGCTCATCATTTCTTATAGCAAATCGTATTCCATCACAATCATATAGAACTTGTTCAGTCACTCTCCAATTGACAGACAACCCCTGAATTTTGAAATCTTTGCCACCACTAAAAGAACTGCTATAAATATTTTTTGTACCTATAGATCTTATTCCTTTTCATTTTTTATCTCTCAGAGATACCAACCTTGTAGCAGTATTGCTTGGTCAAAGGGTATGCATGATTATATAACTCTTTGGGCATAGTTCCAAATTATTCTACAGAACAGATGGATCAGTATACAACTTCACTAACTGTGCATTAGTATGTCAATTTTCCCACATTCTTTCTTAACTTCCGTCACTTTCCTTTTCTGTCAAATTAGCTAATCGGACAGGTGTCGGGTGGTAGCTCAGACTTGTTTTAATTTGCATTTCTCTCATCAAAAGTGATTTAGATCATTTTATCATATGACTATAGATAGTTTTCATTAATTTGTCTGAAAAATGCCTGTTCATATCCTTTGACCATTTCTCAACTGAGGAATTAGTTCTATAAATTTCATTCTTTTCTCTATATAACTGAGAAAGGACGACTTTTATCAGAGAAGCTTGCTGTAAATTTTTTCCTTCATAGTTATGATTACTACATATTTCCCTTCATCTTATGTTCTCCTTTTATCTTACTTTCTCTCTCCTGAGAAATTCTGATTTGCTCCTCATTTCTGTCAACAGTGCCAACATTTACTATCTGGGTTCATAATTTTAGTTTATGTTTAATTAGGCTATTTTTTTTTTTCATCTCTAGCTGCCTAACCAAGTCTTGCCGATTCTAACTCAGGAAGTAAGATAGTACAGTAAACTAAATACTAGGTATGGAGTCAGAGAACCTGTGTTCAAATTAAGGCACTGTTCCTATCTGTATGACCTTGGATGAATCACTTAACCTCTAGGTCCATATCGTTGTTTGTAAAATGAACGGTCTGGACTTGAAAGTCTCTAAAGACCCTTTTTTAGCTCTAAATCTTAGATTCTATGAATTTCATTCAAATCTGCCTCCTGCTCCCACAACCCATCACAAGAAGGTCTTTTGGGTTACACATACTTCTGATTTCAAGGTATTTTGTGATTCTGAACTATGTAACAACAGGAGGTGGGTTTTGTGGTAACAATATGTGAATAATGCACAGTTTCTCAAAGTTATCCAGGCTTAACTCAACCTACTCAATGGTGCTCCAAGATGAGAATCCATTGGGGATTGCCTTAAAACATCATGCTATACAGGTATGATGGAATAATACTCTTGGTTATTCATTCGTTCATTCATTTTATTCTGAGCTTGAGAGTTAAAACAAGCATTAGTTCACAGTTATTCTTTGAATAATTTTGCTGATAACTGTATACAATGTTCTCTTGGTTCTGCTCATTTTACTCTTCGTTATTTCATGCAAGTCAAGTCTTTCCACATTTTTCTAAAATCAACCTGCTCACCATTTCTCAGAGCACAGTAGTATTCCATCACCAATCATATACTACAACTTGTTTAGCCATTCCCCAATTGATGGGCATCCCCTGAATTTCCAGTTCTTTGCCACCACAAAGAGAATAGCTATAAATATTTTAGAACATATAGGCCCTTTTCCTTTTTTTCCTGATCAAATTGGGAAACAGGTCTAATAGTGGTATTGCTGGGTCAAAGGGTATACACAATTTTGCAATTCTTTGGGTATAATTCCTGATTGTTCTTCAAAATGGCTAGATCAGTTCACAGTTCTACAAACATTATATTAGTGTCACAGACAGCTGATTCCTAAATGACTGTTACTGAGTCGTATTTCATTATGGTTAAGAAATACTCAATTTCATTTTTTATGCTATCCTTTAGTACTCACCACATCTACATTACTTATGTACAAGAGTAGGGTTTTCTTAGTAGTTTATAAACCTATGGCCTCTCTCTTTTTTTTATCCCAACTTAATTTTCCAACATATTTTTTCAGTATTTCCTATGCTTCAGTCATCAACATGAGTAACTGAGAAAACTAAGCGGCCCATGAAACAGTCTGTCACCTTGGGAATAGGATGAAAAATAAAATCCTCTACTCCCTTTCTAATATGTCTAAGGAGAACTGTCAAAAGCCACCACCATATCTGGCTGCAACTTTGTGTTCTGGTTTCCTTTTTGAGGCTTGAGGCTATGGATGCGATTCAGTTCCTCTAGTCACTTCGTTGGTCACCAGCATATCAAGAAGATCAATAATTTTTCCACTCATAATTTCATGATCTGCAGTTTTATTCAAGTAACACAGACTGCAGCCCTCTAGAGTGTAACAGAATGTCTTCAAGAACTTACATAGTTGAAAAATTTATAACCCTGTGACAAGGCTAGCAACAAAACTCTCTGAACTCTGCTATGGTGATCCTCAGAAAGCTAACATATCCAAGGTCATATCAGAAAGTGGCAGAGTTGCAGTGAGAACCTATGTATTTTTAAACCTAAGTTTTGTTCTCTTTCCAAGAGAATGAGCACTTTTGAGCTAAATGCCATAAAAGTAGGATTTTCTCTTTTTTATTTAGTTACTTACAAGGTCCCCCAAACAGAATAAATACTGTCAAATCCATAATCCACACATAAAATAGTATCAGCAGACTTAAGGAAAAGAAAAGGTGTAAACAGAGAACGGGGAAACTGCTACTTTGAAAATACGTATTTACACAGGCACTGTGGTTGGGAGATCCATCCTGCCCTACCAAAAAGTGACATAGGAGAGAATAGACTGGGGGAGAGGGGACATACTGGGATGGCTGTTTTGGGGTGGTGGGTGGGGGAAAGAGGGGAAGAAAATATGTAACTCAAAATCTTGTGGAAATGAATGATGCAAACTAAAATAAAATTAAAAAAAAAAAAAGAAAATATGTATTTATCTTTTTGTGCATAGTGAATCTTTAAAGTGCTAACCCTGAAGCTGGAAAGGCTTGGCTCTGTTTTATATGTCCTGTAAGTCAGTCACTTAATCTCTAGTTGCCATACGATTCAGACTATAAATTGCAAAACAGTCACTGATCTGCATTGGTAGTTGGAATTTACTCAGGTGAATTTTCCTTCACCCATCAAATTATAAGGCAAGACAAAAATAACTAAGATTTACCTGAAAATAAGTATACTTACTTCTCTGATTCATATGGTTCCTGCTCTTCAAATTTTACAGTGTGCCTTATTAGTCTCCGCTGTTTAATTTCACTAGTTGGATTCCAGAAGATCTCTGAAGAATCAGTCTTTTTATCATTAATAATAACTTCACTATCCTATTTTTAAAAAAATAAAAAATTAAGTTATCTTTAAGAATCCTATTTGTTTTCAGAGATTTACTTTGTTATTGACTGCCAACTACCAGAGAATACGATTTGATCACTTTTTTCAAACTTAGTTATATACCACCTCTTCTCTCAAATTTGATTGGTTAAAATTTGAACATTATGGTTCTTTCCTCTTGTCACTGAATCTTCTGAGAATTACAATGTATTTAAAAGTTTATCTATAGTCTCTTTTCCTAATGTTATAGATCAAATTATCTATGATTTTCTAGTAGATTCAGTGACTCATACTGATGCAATTCAAATCACTTTCAAGTAATTGATGACAATACCTACTTACACATTCAGTTTAAGAACTACTGTATCAAAACATTCTTATAAGACATAAGGATGCATTTCAGATATGATCAGAGTCTCAATAACTGGCTCATTCAATAAAGTACAACACTACTCAGCAAAACTAGAATGAAACTTGACCTGTGGATAAAGTTTGTTCATTAGAAGAGTCTTAGAAATTCCATTTCTAAACATATGCATATATATACACACATGTTGTTAAAAACACACTGATATATACATATAACTAGAATTTTTATTAAAATCTTTAGAAAGCTGCACATGCCATTTAGATGAGTCCCCAGAAATCATTTCCATTTTCTTTGCAATGAGCATCAACAATAAAATCTCAAAAAATAATCCAAAACCACAGGATTGATGTACCTTTTCATTAATTTTAACTTCTCTTAACTAAACTGGATGAAAACTTTATATAAGTTTGGTAATTACAGAACTACGATTTAATATATCATTTCTCCCTTTCTTAATGTTGGCTTAATTGAAATTGTCTTGGGTTTTTAGTTAAATATTTCTTTTTAAAATACTAAATACATCGTGAAGAAATCATTCACTGAATTATAAAAATATAGCTTTGTCTAATAAAGTATTATCACTAGCATTTCTAACACAAAGAAGGCACTTTGTAAATATCAAGGCTGTCATAAGAAGTCATTGCTTTTCTTTATGAACATCATTTAAAAAGTAATATTATAAAAGTTGATACTCACCCAATGGCCTTCCAAAGTAGCCAACACTTCTTTTCCCAGTTTAAGCTTCCCTGATATCTGATTAACACAGTCACTGCTACCTAGAAATGGCTTTAAAAATTTTTCATTCATTTTAAAACTATATGAATGCAACAAGGGCCACATATACAAAAAGGCTTCATGGTTGGTTTATTTGAAGGTATTCATATATCTTGTAATATAAATTCAAATATTCTTAGTGTCAAATAAAGTATTTCATATAGACAAGGTCTCTGGGGGGGAAATGAGGCAAAAAATAATGACTTGTACGGGGTCAAATTTTTTAAAAAAGTATTTGTATCACCTCCTCTGTGTAGCTTTCCCTGATCCAATCCTGGTCACTTCTCTGCCCCAATTTTCTTAAAGCATTTGTCCCAGGCTAACTTTTTAACTTTTACTCCATCAATTCAAACTTTTTCCTGCATATATGAAATATTATCAGACATGTAAGTTACGTGTAAACACATGTGTATTTACTATACATACAGATATGTGTATTTATATATACATATCATGGCTCCACTCCAGTAGATTCATAAAGATATCTCCAACAGAAACTACTTCATGATTAAAAATTTAAAATGCAGTTATGATACCAAAACAGATTCAAATGACTTTTTTGAAGAATACCTATCAACTGAGAACCCTTGCACCAAGTGGTTTATTCTCATTTTGAGACTCACTCCAGTCCTGTGAGGTAGAAACTACAGATACTATTATCTCCATTTTACAGATAGTGAAAATGATACTCAGAAGTTAAGTTGACCATCATCACATATCTTCAATGAATCATTTCTCTTTTTTTCCTAATTGCACTGATTCAGTAGTAAAGTATAAAGGCTTTTCAGTGTCATATAACTGAAATCATCTATTTTATATTTTGTAATCTTCTCTATCCTTTGGTTGAGAGTTCCTCCATCCATGCTTCTTTTCCAGATTTTTGTTAATAGTGTGACTTTTTTGTCACCTTAGGTAGTGTATCCATGTTGAAGTTATTTTAGCAAAGAGTTTAAGAAGTTGGTCTAGACCAAATTTCTGCCAAACTGATTTTTATTTCTATTTCCAATACTAATCACAATGCCTACCAAAAAAAAAGAGCTTAATAAGTGCATGCTAACTGAATGACTAATTTTCTTAGCTCAAATAGGTAGTTTTCCCAAAGTAATTTGTATTCTTTGGTTTTTTAGAACACTCGGTTATTTAGTTCATTTCTAATTCTTTCTCCTATAGTTTGTTTCATTAATCTATTTTTCTATTTTTAACTACTACTTAAGAGTTTTGATGATTACTACTTTAGAATATAATCTGAAGTCTAGAAGTGCTCTCTCTCCCTTCATTTCTACTTTTCTTTCATTAGTTACCTCGAGATTCCAGAGTTTTTATTCCTCAAATGAATGTTATTAGTTTATCTAACTTCATATAAAGTACCTATTTTGTCATCTGATTACTATAGCATTAAATCTGTAAATTAATTTAATTTTTATCAAATTGGTACATCCTAACCAAAAGCAACAATCTCTCAAAATATTTAAACCACTCTTTACTTCTTTAAAGAATATTTTAGGGTCAGCTAGGTGGCACAGTGAATAGAGCACCCACCCTGGAGTCAGGAGGACCTGAGTTCAAATCCGACCTCAGACACTTAACATTCACTAGTTGTGTGACCTTGAGCAAGTCACTTAACCCCAATTGCCCTGCTTTCCCCTCTGCAAAAAAAAAAAAAAGATAAAAAGAGTATTTTATAACCATATACAATTCTTGTTGTAGATTTAGTGCCAAATATTGTGAGCATTTTTTTTTTTTAGTTATTTTGAACTGGACTTTCCTTTCTATTATTCCCTCTTGGATTTTGTCATTGTTAATATAGGCATGCTAATCATTTTGCAGATTCATTTTCTATTCTGCTATTAAAGGTGTTAAATGTCTAGAAACTTTTCTTTTTTGATTCTCTCTAGTTTTCAAAGTAAAACATTATTTTGAATGTTAAAAAGGATAACTTTGTCTCTTCTGCTAATGTTTAAGTCTTTAGTTTCTTCTTTTCATCTTACTATATTAAGTAGCATTTCTAGAACTGTATCAAGTATTAGAGGAGAAAAAAATGCACCTTGTTTTGTTTTTGGTATTTCTTGAAAAAGCTTAAAAATGGCCCTTCCACTCCTATGGTTTTTTCCTTTTTTTTTTTTAGAGGGCAATTGGGGTTAAGTGACTTGCCCAAGGTCACACTGCTAATTTTTCTGTTAAGTGTCTGAGGCCACATTTGATCTCATGTCCTCCTGACTCCAGGGCTGGTTCTCTATTCACTGCGCCACCTAGCCGCCCCCATTCCTATGTTTTTTAAAAGAACTTTTAGCATGAATGAGTGTTGTTCTTTGTCAAAAGGCTATAATTATGTTGATTATTTTCCTAATGCTGAAACATAAAAATAAGGAAAACTTCATTAGCCTTGACCAGAAGCCATGCTAATCCTCGCTACATCATTTCATTGCATATATGCAGATGAAGGAAACACCAGCATATCATCAGTTTTGAAGTTAAGGGGTTCTGTTTTGATTAGCACTGTTAGTACAAGAAACGAAAACTTATAAGATTCAAAAAGACTTTGAATTACTAAGGAATAGAGAAAAGAATAGGGGTAGGACAAGGGACAGAAATAAGGACAGGGATTAAAATTCTGATTTAAATGCAAGCTTGTACTTTCTCTGCAATTTACTTCCTCATAAAGTTACCTATAGCAGTGGTGTCACACTCAAACAGAAATGGAGCCCACTAAACTGTACATAATAATCCCTATGAGACCTAAATTGATATGGTTTTAAAATGTAATGTCATATTCTATTATATTTTTATTTATTTTGTTCAATATTTCCCAATTGTATTAATCTGGTTTGGGCTACACTTGAGGAGCTTCTGAAGTGTTAAGTTACTGCCACAGGGTCAAAAAGCCAGGGCATAGCAGAGGTGGACAAGAACCCAGATGGCCTTCCCAGCTCCCTCTATCCATTACACCAAGCTTCCTCTCTTGATTTAATAAATGTTGCTTTAAACAAATGACCTCAGAAACAGCATAACTAGAGGACTCACGAACTTGGCACTTGCTCTTCCATCAAAGGAGACATCTGGAGGAGATGCTTGTTTTTTATCTATGCTAAATGTACATATAGCAGAATGAGAAAAAGATGACCTTTCATTTTGTGTTTAAGAATAAAAATTTTAGTAAATCAATATATTTTCCAGCATTTTATGTTCCATGATGTGTAGCTTTTTGTTAGGGGGGAGTTTTTTCCTTTAACTTTGTTAGGCTTAGATGAGTCTTACGATGCAGCTTGTATCATTTCTAATGTGTAAACACAAATTAAATGTCACCTCATAGCCTCTCTAATACTTTACTATGTACTCATGCACTTGGATACAGTTTTCATTCTTATCTATGTCTATCTACTATGTGTGTTTCCACCCCAATATTATCTGACTTTGATTCTAAGTCTCTTGGGTCTAAATCTATATAATCCACTTTGCTCACCCTTAGCACAGCATTACCCTAACCCAGGTGGTGCCCCATTAACAGTTTCTGACCTTTAATTTGAATTCAAGTACTGCACTATATCCAGTTTTCTGACATGTAATGTTGACAGTTCCCCCAAGCTCCAAAGTCATCGTGCCATACAAAATTCCTAAAAGAAAAAAAAATAATTTAGGCATACTTTGAAAAGAACACAATATGTAGCAGCAATCAACATATCTTTGTAAACAACAACTCAGAGCAAAAAAAAATTACCCCCATAATAGTTGTTGTTGTTCAGTCATTTTCAACCATGTCTAATTCTTCTTGACCCCATCTGTGGTTTTCCTGGCAAAGACACTAGAGTGGTTTGCCATTTCCTTCTCTAGTTCATTTTACAGATGAAGAAACTTAGGCAAACAGGGTAAAGTGACCTGTCCACAGTCACACAGCTACTAAGCGTCTGAGGTCGAATTTGAACTCAAGAAGATGAGTCTTTTTGACTCCAGGCCTGGTGCTGTCCACTGAGGAGGAAATGGCAAACCACTCCACTGTCTTTGCTAAGAAAACCCCAATTGGGATCATGAAGAGTCAAACACAACTGAAAGACGATTGAATGACAAATAGACAAGTATGATCATTCAGTGAGATGACAATGTGAATCGAGTTAAAACACAGCAAGGCTTTTGATCCCGACCACCCATGAAAGACTATAGCATGGATCAAAAAAGGTCAGTCTGACCAAATGGAATCAGTGTCACAAAAAGCTATGTTCTCTTCTTTCAGTCTTCAAAATAAAAAGACATTTCTCTATTGTTGATCAGTTAGAACTTGGGTCACTAAATGCCATATTTAAGGCTTTCAAAATATGTTTTATTCTTTTCATTCTATCAACAATACAATTCACAATGGCTATTTTTTCATCATATTTGCTTCATGAGCAGCATGTATGACCCCCTCAAGTTACTAATTTCTGGTACAGCCAAAACAATTGGGCACAAAATATTGGCATAATGGTAGGAATACTGGCTAGAAATCAGGAAGCCTTGGTTTTAGTGCTAATGCTTCCATTAACTAGCTATGGCAGCTTGGGCAAAGTAATTTGAATCTCAGTTTCCTTGTTTATAAAATGCAGGAAGTGGACTACATTCAATTAACATTAACTAAATATTCACCACGTGCAAGGCACTATTATGCTAGGCAATGGAGGAGATACTAAGATAATTGAGACATAATTCTTACCCTGAAGAGGCATAGGATCTTAGAGAGAGAAATAAAATGTATGCTTAAATATAAGAGACCACATCTGAGGTCTTTTTCTTGTTATACATTTCTATTCTATTCTAAAATGAATGAGATGATATAGCCAAAGAGCGGTATGGGCTTGTAAAAAAAAAAGGGGGGGAGGTGGGGGGACGGGGGGGGGGGGGAGAGAGAGAGAATAACCAAAAGACTGTCAGTCTTAAATATAGTGTAAAGGTGTCAAGCATGATCCTTGAAAATTTAGATACCATTATAGAATTAAGATTGATGTTTTGTTATCTGGAGGATAGAGTCAGAATTCTAAATGAACTTAAAAAACTGTGGAGAGTCAACAGGAAAAAACAGAGTGAAATATAACAAAGATGAATAAAGTATATGAGGGAAATCTTTAAGAAAGAATATAGTGATTTTGTAAATATGGAATAAGGAGGCCAAGGTAACAACACAGTTAAAAAGATATCCATATTAAAGAGACAACAGTACTTTAAGCAAGCATTAAAAGAATCAACTAATGTTGAAATAGTAGCTTTATTATAACAAGAATTGTTCCCACGCTTAACTAGCAGTAAAGTCTTACATCTGATTCTGAACTTTATAACCAAAGAAGGAATGTAAAATTTGGGAAAATACCAAAGAGGTAAAGGATTCAATAGTTTTGAAAAATCCTGATGAAAGGCTAAGGAATAAGATTATTTAATTCAAAAAGGAGAAGGCTTATACAGAAGATGGTGACCAGCAGTCCTTTAACCTCTATTGAGGAAGGGAGCAAAGAAAAGGCAAGGAAAAAAATTCCTGCTGTATGAGAAATTTAGTTTATCTATGTGAACTATGACTATTAAATACTAGAAAAATAGCTCCAGTGATGTAATCTCCTCAATAGTCCTTTAAAAAGAAGGCTGACAGTCATCCAATGTATCTTAAGTGAAGTATTATCTGAAAGCAAAGGAATAGTTGACCTTTCAAAAATGACCTTTTGAGTAAAATAAATCATGTTTAAAGAAATATGAAATGTTAATTCCTTCTCTTTGTAGATCAATTTAAACAAGAGGTGAAGATAAAATAACAGTAGGAAAGAAGTAATTTTTTAAAGTTTCTAGTTGTTCTCAGATCTCATACCCTCTCTCTCATCTCTAAGCATTTCCCTCATGTCTGTAAGATAATCCTACATTTTTACCTAATGAAATCCTTTTCCTTCTTCCAAAGTCCAACTCAGGTGACCTGATGAACCTTTCTCCAAGTCTCTCAGACTGAAACTAACCCTCCCTCCTCAAACCTTTTTGGATTTTTCTTTTGCCCACATCCCATTTTACAGTGTATCACATAATTGTGCATATTCCTCTATTAAGACTATAAACTCTGTGACAGCTCCTGTGCTTTTTCTTGTCCTTGTATTCCTAGAGTACAATCCTTTGCGCACAGTAGATGCTTAATATTTGTTTAATTGAGTTGAAAAATTTCTTTTGCTGGCTAGGATATCTTGGAAAAGTTATGTAATGATTGTCAGTAACAAACAAATTAAACTTCGTAACTGAAATATAAATCAGTTGGATCTTCTATAAATATGTAAGACAGCATACACTTGATTAAAATATTCCCTTTGGCAAGGGTTTGTAATTTTTGAACAATTAACATTTTTCTTATGTAGCCAAGTATCTTCCAAAAGAGGGGAAAATGTGGGAAGTAGTTGAGACAGCTAATCAGAACAAGATCTATATTTTGTATTCTTATCAGTAGAGACATAAAAGCCATAGTCTAGTATATAAAATGAAAAAAAGCATTATTTCCCTAATTTTTAAGAAAGTTACAGCTATAAATATTCTTTCTGATTTCAACTGAGTAACAAAATGTAAGAGTTGCAAGGGACCTTGGCTTTAAGGTGATGTTCAAGTATTTACTCGATGCATGAATCCTCTTGACAACATCTCCAATAAGTGGTCTAAAATAATTCAAAAACTAGGGAACTCACTACTGCACAAAGTAGCCCATCACATACAATGTTGGAAAAGATACAAAAATAAGACATGAGTCCCTGACCTTAAGGTCAGAAAATGTTGACTGCATAAAGAAGATGCTATATAGAATAATGCTAGCATTGGTAGAGTGTTTGACAGTTTGCAAAGTACGTTATATACATTAACTCATAATCCTCATATCAACCCTGTGGAACAGGTGCTACTATTACTCTCACTGTATACAAGGGGAAACTTAGACACAGTGAGCTTAAGTGACGTACTTGCCCAGGATTACATAATTGTCTGACACAAGATTTGAATGTAGATCTTCCTAACTCAACTTACAAAGCAGATGCATTCTACCTACTGTATGACCTAGTTTACACAGTACAAAAGTGCTATGAAATCAGATATATAAGAAAAGATGCCCAGCTTGGGGAAACAGGGCAAAATTCATGAAGGCAGTAGTATCTGCACTTGATTTTGAAAACGGGAAGGATAGCAACATAAAGAGGTGAGGGGCAAGGGGTTGGGTGAGCATTTCTTGCAGGAATAAACTTAAGAGAAGCTTGAGCAAAAAGAACAAAGCCATAGTTCTGTAACTTGTAGTGGTTTGGCGTGTTCTCTGATTGCAACAAAAACTATATGAAGGACAATCTTATTGAAGAAGGATGAAAAGGTAGATTGGAGTTAAGATTGTTGGGGACAATGAATGCCAAGTATGATCTGGGCCTTAACTGACCTACAATGTGGAGTCACTAAAGTTTGCTGAGTGTGCAATGGTGTGACCACACTGGGATTTTAGAAGACTAAGCTGGATGCTGAGTTTCAGATGCTGATGGGACCATCCAGGTAGAGATGTCCAATAGCCAGATGGAAACATGATTCTAGAGCTTTCAGGGAGGTAAAGGGCTAGCAATGCATATTTTGAAGTAATCCACAGCTGAAATTATAATAGTAGGTGAGAGAAAAGAAAAGAGAAAATACTGTCAAAATTTCAGAGGAATTTCTGAATTAAAGGCATAGGAAGGAGAAGAATAAGAAAAGCAGAAAAAGAAGGAAGAGTCAAAGAACCAGGAAAAAATCTGGGCTTTGAAGTCAAGAGAAAAGACTATCACAAAGAAGACAGTGGTGAATAGAATGAAAT
Organism: Pseudochirops corinnae; assembly: GCA_028646515.1. Taxonomy (NCBI): domain Eukaryota; kingdom Metazoa; phylum Chordata; class Mammalia; order Diprotodontia; family Pseudocheiridae; genus Pseudochirops; species Pseudochirops corinnae. The sequence continues at coordinate 341,450,073 of CM053585.1, read as the reverse complement.
GCTGCAGAGACGTTAGGAAGGATTAGAGGCCTAAAAAAAAGGTCACTGTATTTGACATATAAGAACTTCTAAAAGAACATCCTAAAAATATTTTAAAAGAACACAATAGGAGAACTAAAACCAGGTGCAGGTGAAGAAAGGTAAGAATTAATGGAAAGAAACTGCATCAAGGTACCAGTGTGGTTCACTTTTCTCTTGAAAGGTGGAACTAATGCCAAGAAAAATGTGTGGGTGGTGACCCTCTGTGGTACAACATGCTAGCACAGCCAGCAGGCTATGGCAGTAAACTCAAAACTGAGTTTATAAACTCCAGGATACTTTTAAGAAAGATGACACTCACCAGACTAATGATTTCAGCAATCTCAAGTTTCAGCAGAGTGCTCCTTTGAAATCTATCATAAAATTCCAGAAATCTGAGGTATCTAATGAACTTGTCAAATTTGCTCTGAACGTTTATAATATTTACCTTTACAATGAGCATATGGCATCGACATCACATAATCTTCCCCTCTATTCAAAAAAGTTAAACGTGCTTCTCCTTCCAGTATGGCAGATAGCGAATTCCCTGAAAGAAGTAGTTCATTATATTTATACAAAGTAAATCCAAATATGCTTACAAGATAATAGTTGGAAATCAATTAAGCTAGCTTGACCTCTCTCCTGTCTTGCAATGGTGTCTAATTTGATACTTAGAAATCACTTTTGAAATGTGACTATTATAATGAACATATCTGTAGTGATGTACTACAATTGGAATGAAGAATGTTAATAGCCAATAAGAATATAAGGACAGAATCGTGGTCATATTGAAAATTTGCTAAGCACACAGGCAAAGGATTCCCTTAACACCTGCCAACTTTCAGTATCTGTCCAAATCTAGCCTTCTGGTTCAGTGTTCCCTAGGAACACTCCAATGCAGTCAATCCTTGGGGCATGCAGAGCAGAGATAAGTTTTGTGTCTCAAAAATGAGTCATTCACCTGTACTAGTAATGAATAATTAAGAGTTTTCACAAAAGCACACACAAAAAAAACCTACTTGTTTTGGTGGTTTATTCTTGGGGTTTGGGGGGTAGTCGGAGTTTTTTTCTTTGTTTTTTTCTATGTCATCATAATTACTCAATGATAACATAATATACCAGCAACATTCTAGACATAAGTGACATGTTATTATATGACAATTATCTCTCTAATGATTAGAAAAAAACCATCATCTCCAATTTGATCTTCCTAAAACATGTGCTATCATTTATCAAAGTAAATCCTAGGCTAGATTTCATGTTTTCTTTTAAAGTTATATATACTCTCCACTCAGATACCTTTTGTCTCCTACAACTCAACAAGCTTGTTTAGCAACTTCCTGAAACAGCACATTCCATAAAAACTCCTCCAAAAAGTAAATAGTAGATGATGCTTCATATCCTGTTTGAAATAACTTTTTTAGATCCTGGTATTCTAAGAACTCTCCCATCCCAACCAAGCTTGATTCTGCTTAACTTCTGAGAACAGATGAGGACAGGACCATTCAGGACACTGTGGTACTCTGATGATGCCAAATAAATACTCAAAAACTTCTGGTGGCTTCCCATCGTCTAATTAAGAAATTTCTTATATTAGAACTCAAAATCCTTCAAGAGCTACTCCCAATCCAGTTTTCTGGTCATATTTCATACTACTCCCTCTTTCATGTATTCCATATTTTAGACAAATTAGACCCCTTACTCACTGATGTGTTGTTTTTCCCATGCTTACCACTCTATCCATGCCTCTGCTCACACTGAGTTCTTTTCCTAGAATGGATTCTCCCTTGTCCCTGCCCCTCACCAGTTTCTGACTGCTCAATGATCTCCTTTCCATTGCAGTCCAATCTAGGAGCCACTTCCTCCATCAAAGTTCCCCTCTTTTCCCCACAATCTTCCTCCCATTTGTTTATCCTCCCTTCTTGCATTTATCATATTCTGCTTCATAGAAGTTATTTGTCTACATATATTACTCCTCTCCCTCCATTAGACTGTAAGTTTCTCAAGGGCAGGGAACATACCTTATACCTTGTTTTATCTTTGTGTCCAAGCACCAAGTATAGTGTAAAGTACATATTAAATGTCTGCTGTTGTTAAATTACAGTTCTGAAATCTTTTTTCTCATTTTCCATTGTTAATATGTTAATCTACACATTAATATATATTATATACATGATACTAATCTTTTTCCTAAACAAATATTCAATGAGAGCATCTTTCTTATATGGTTGTTTATATGTCTGTCTTATACTATATATGTCTGACTCTGACACATCTATGCAAACTCCTAATGGGCAAGATCATCTCGGAAACTTCCTTGATACCAGCCAAGCACCAGGAATATGAGAACACTGACTATTATTTTTTTCATTACTGTGAAAGAATCTCCTTCTAGTCTGACTAATGATTAGGTGTTTTTTTTCCACCAGTCCATCTGGGTTGTAAGCCCCAAGACTAAGGAGTTCCTTCTTAAATACAACTATCCCTTACTTTAAGAAACATCTGTTTTTAACAAAGTAAGCCCTATTTTTCCTTGATATCTTTTTTTTCTATTTCGAATACAGAATTAAAACACAAATACCAATGGAATGAAAAGAAAACTTTCAACGACACATTATAGGTCATTTAAGATGAGAAGCATGTACACTGGCTGGGAGCTATAACTTCTAACCACAGTTCACTTACCCACTAGGGGGATTTTTCCTTGCCGATTGGTCATTTCATCCCCTAATTGCACTATGAGAATTAATTAATGGCCTAATTTCCAATTTTTAGCTACTAGAACTTAGCTATTCTTCTTCCATTTGTGTTTATCAAACCAAGTCACAACACCATATTTGCCCAGTGTGTTCTACAACCTAACATGATAGTATTTTGGATAAAATATACAAAATCAGAGGTTTTAGCTTTTCATACAATTAAGTCTAACTTACTTTAATCCATAAACTCAAAATCCCAGATACCTAATCTACAACATTTACAGAAAAACTGTTATAACTTATATGGCTTTCACTTCTCTATTTCAAAAGAGAAAAACAGGTTAAAAAGATCCCCCACAAAGAGTGTCTAATTTGCCTTAAATTTCTGGATACCATGGTTAAAGATAGCTTAGTAAAACATTCTTCCCTCTGGCATTGATTTATAAGAAAACATAAGCCATGCAAAAAATCCTATTGAATATTTTAAAATGGGAAGCCTACAAAAAAAGATGTAGCCGAATTCCACCCTTTTCATAGTAACGAAAATGTGTAGAATCACAAAATTTGAGAGTTAGAAGGAACTTTGGTGAATATCTACTTCAAACCATACATGAAGGGATACCCAACAAGTAGTTGTCAGCTACCTGATGGTCAGGCCCTAAGATGAGGACAAGGGCCCAAGACCACCATCCAGTTCAGTGATAAATAGCTCTTCTTCCTCTCCTCTGTTCATACTGCACTATCCACCACATACCCAACTGACTCCTCCCACTATACCAATTACTCTATGCAATAAGAACAGGAAGAGGAAAGAAGAGACTGGAGTTATCTCCTTATCAGAAGCCCTGGAAACTTAACAGGCCTGCTTTTCTTATCTCCAAACCTGGGGCAACTATGAAGCCCATCCATCTCCTTTCTACGAAACTGGGACTTCTTTCCTTGGAGGAAGATATTTTATTCACTTAAATTATTTATCAGGAACTTTGCTAATGCAGCTAAGCTATCCTTGGATCAAGGTTCACTATTCAGACAGAAGCCACAACTTGAGAAAACTGGAGATAAAGGAGCTCTGCTCAATCCCTATCCTTGAATGTTTGTAGGGAATTTATAACTGCATAATGGTCATTCTTATATAATAGGATCATACTTCTAATTATGGACGGACAAAATCAGCACAAAAGGTACATCTGTCATTTAAGTAAATCTGGTGGATGAAATGAGCGTTAACCATGGCACTAGAAATTTACGGTATGAAAGATAACCAAACTCTGACTAGCTAAAGTTGAATACAAACTCACCATAGAACTTGGACTTGGCCAGGATACTACCACTAAGGCAAAACCCATCCTTTCGGTTGCTAATATAGAAGGCAGAAATAGGTGGGTGATGGGACACCTATTGAACACAACAGGAAAAATAATAATATAAACATGTATTACTATGCTGTATCATCTTAAATTTATTAGTTAACTCCTAAAAGTATACTCTAAAAAAGACATTCACAAGATTAAAAATCTGAAGAACCATGTATAAAAACTGTGGCTCAAATCTTCACGTATAATAATGAAAAGGTTCTAGAAAATCAGTGAAAACAATGCTGAAGCTATCCAATCAAAGAAAGTTCAAGAAAGAAGAAAGTTTGGACACTATGGAGTTAAATCATGTAAGGCCCAGAGTAGCGAGATAACTCAGCTCAAGGTCTTATAGTTTAAAACAAGATCCAGGACAGACTTAGGCCTCCTAACTTTGCTCTTTATGCTACAAGCCACCTTCAAAATCATGTGTGTTATTTGCTTCCTGAAATGAAATCAACGCCAGATGACATTTGTGGGATTTCAGTAGAAGGGACCTTATGTTCACTAAGAAACATCAAGTTCATTCCCTTCTTTTAAAGATGAATAATTTGAGTCAAGTGTTAAGTGATCTGTCCAAAGTCACACATGTGTGGTACAACCAGGATTTGAACCTACGTCTTCTGACTCAAACATACTCATTGCTTAGTCTAATGCACTACTACTTCTCACTAACATTATGGTATCTAAAAAGTACCTGCCACACTCATGAAGATGCAAGGCTGTACACATAAACAAGGACATAAACATCATTAGCTTTTAAGTATGTACAAAATAGATCTATTCTGGTGTATGCAAACATACATTCAATTCAACTTGCTATGAACAAGACACATGCTAAGTGCTAATGGGAATACAAGAAATATAAAGACATGGTCCTTTGCCCAAGAAATTTATAGTCTGGTTGGAAAAACAAGACAAATACATACAATATTAAATAACAATGTATGATAGCAGTTTATCATAACAGTCCAAGAGATATAAAATAGTGCATGACTGATTATATATAATGTAAATACAATGAGTAAATTACACCTATGTGATTAGCTACAATAACAGCAATAGGAATTGGGAAATGAGCTAAAGTCATCTGAGAAAGTTTTAAAGATAAGAAAGGATATAAGCCAGGTTCTGAAAGATGAACAGAATTTGGATAAGCATAAAAGGCTGGGGAAGAGCAAGAAGAAAACTGCATTTTAAAAGTATCAATGAAAGAAAGAACAAAATATGTTCAGGTTACTATAAGGATATCTGTTAGTCTGGGAGTCAAAAGTTAAATACTGAACAGCAGACTGGGCTAGAACGTGGAAAGCACAACATGCTAGATTAAAGTTTTAGATCTTGAAAGAAAGAGGGAGTCATGGAAGATTTATGATCAAAGTAATGATATGATCAAGATACTGTTTTAGAAATACAAGTCTGCAGAAAGCCTAGAATGGGAAACTGAAGACAGGAAGATCAGGTAGGACTCTATTAAAGTAGTCAAGATATACAGTGTTGAGGGTATGAAGTAGGATGGTAGCAATAGGAATGGAAATAAATGAAATACAAATCCTGACCTACACAAAAAGATAAATTGGGAAATAACAATTTACTTATTCAGAAAAATCCGTATAAATAGAAAGCTCATCCAGTAAAAATATATTTATTTTTTTAAATCCATTTATGCACAATTTAAATGAAAGCTGTATTAATTTGCCTAAAGATGAGAGGAAGTACCTCACAAAAGTAGAGAATACAAAACCAATCATAATTAGCACTTATATAGCACTTCAAGGTCCTCAAGAAGTGTTATTCCAATCTCCACTTTACAGATAAGGAAACTGAGGCCCAGAAAGGTCATGTGACCTGAACAGCAGAGAGAGTGCTCTAACCACTTAGCTACCTAGAGACTAGCAAATGAAACATATTTCCAAGAAAAATACTCAGTAACAAAATCCTTACAATATATCACTACAGGAAAAACACAATAAATTGAATTGGATTGGATTCTAACTATCAGACTGTCCTTGGGGGTCCGTGATAAAAGACAAGTAAAACTGTATTACAATAAGGATATTCTTTTATTTTAAAAAAGCCTATGAGATATATGTTGGGGGTATTTTTTGTTTTTACAAAGGCAATAATTAACTAAACTAAGAAATTAATCTCTGAAAGGCCAGCACTAGAAGCTGGACAAGTCATAAGGTATGCTATTTTCAGGCTGGGAAATCGGTTTTTGTACTTCTTTTTTACTGAATAACTTTCATGGCTATGGTAGTAGTGCTTCTAAGAAAATTACATTCACAGCTGAGAAAGATAAAAGCCCATTTACTTACCAAACATCCATAAATTTTTGTTTTTAGCTGGAATATTGTTAGAAAATTTTATTTTCACTAATAATTTCCTTCAAAAATAGCCCACTGACCTTTTCTGACAGTTTTGTTTTGTAGGATATGTTTGCTCATACCTGTTCGGCAATATAAAAGGTCTTGCTGTTCGTCCTTGGATGAACCCAGAGACAGCGGAAAGTCTCACCAAGTATAGGATTATACGGTTTCTTTAATCCCTAAAGAAAAAAAAGTGGAATATAAGTTTCAAGATAGGTTTAAAAGTTTTGTCATGTAGCTACCATCTCTAAAGAGGACAAAGGCTTAATATTTCACATGGCAGTAGGCATTCAATGATACTGTTCCTTGACAGAAAATCAGTTTTATTACATAATGATGTTAACCATAATCAGGTTTACAGAGACACATTCTGGTAAACAAAAAATGTTTCATAATAAAATTGACAAGAAACAAAGATGTCTCTTCTTAAAAAAAAAATGAAGGTTCTACAGTAATAAAGAAGCAATAATGGGCAAATTACCTTTGGCTTTTTATAGAATCCTGACAAATACCATTTCACTACTCTTTTTAAGCGGAAATAAGGATTTTCTTCAAGAGATGCCCTATGAAATAACAAAAGTAACATGACATGACTAAATTGTGAGTCTTCTTTAATTAATATGTTTACATAATTATATTGAGTTGAAATATCAAATATAACATAATGAAAAATTATGTGCATAATATTTAAACAATTAGGAAATGTGGTTATAAAATTATGTGCATAATATTTAAACAATTAGGAAATGTGATTATATTAGTTTATTTCCCAGAACCATTTAAGTAGTTTAAACCAATTCTGTAAAAGGTATTTGGCAATCTGAAAATTATTAGTGATGATGTTCCAAATTCAATAAGAGTCCATCAAAATTGTTAAGTAATATTAAAGAGAAGTCACTTGACATAATTTGCATTATTCTTTAAAGTGCTGAAAATACTATCAGTTACTCTTAGAAGAGTGTATACTACCAAAAACAGTACTTTCTTTGAAGTGTATTATAACTGGGAAAACAAAGCCCTTATTTGGAGGAGTAAGTACTATGTCTAAGAGAGAGAGAACAAAAACAGCTAATTTTTCCATATTTTGAGCATTAGCTTCCCAAATATGGGAATAGTTCAATGTCAACATGGAAACAGTATTCCAAGGGAGTATCCCAAGAATCTAAGGTTGGCTCTCCTCTGTTTACCAATAATTTAGATGAAGGTAATGTGTGTTTATCAATTTGGCAGGTGACAGAGGGCTGGGAAAGCCAGTCAGTGGTCAGGATCCAAAAGTATCTTGAGAAGCTAGAGCTTGGGCTTAATCTAATAAAATTTAATTTAACAGGGATATATATGTAAAGTCTTGCACTTGACTACAAAAAAATGAATTTCAAAAATTTTAGATGGGGAAAGGTGGTTCTAGAAAAGATCAGGGGAGAGAGAGGGTTACTTGTCCAAAAGCTCAATGAATCAGCAGTATGATGTGGCAGCAGAAAAAGCTTATGTGATCTTGTGCTGTGTTAAGAGGGGTATGGCTTTCAGAAAGGAAAATGAGAGTCTCATGTTAGTCTAGTTCTATCTTCAGTTCTAAATGCCATAAGAAGCTGGAAAGTGTCCAGAGGGCAGCAACCAGGACAGTGAATGAATCTGAGACCATGTCAAGGGAGGGTTGAGAGAAGGAAATGGGCATTTTAACACAGGAAAGAAAAGACTCAAAGAGGACATGAGTTCTTCAAGTATTTGAGAGGCTGTCAAGTAAAGTAAGGATTAGACTTGTTCTGTTGGCCCAAAGGTCAGAACCAGGAGGAGTAGGAAAAAAATGGCCAAGCGGCCCATTTTTATTTGATGTCAGGAGAGAATTTCTGACAATTAGCCTGGTCCCAAAGAGAAATGATCTGTCTCAAAATTTAAAAGTCTTCAAGCCAAGATTAGATGGTCATTTGCTGGGTTTGCTGACATGAAGATTCCTCCTTTGTGTGAACTGGACCAGACAGCCACTGAGGTCTCTCTCAACTCTCAAGACTGTTTGATTCTGTAAACCTCCATAAATTTGACATTGGAAAGTATATGGTATAATATGAACTCTGAGATTTTTTCAAGAGGGGGTAGAATGAAGAAAAAGTATTAATCTATTCAATCTGTTATTAATCTACCAAACTGTTCAAATTTTTTTTCCACTAATTTAAAATAGATCTTTAACTAGGGTGTATTGAGAGGGACCTTGTCTCAGATCACTGCTATTAAAAAGGCAATGACAGCATTTGGCATTCAACTGAGCTTTGCACCTGTTAGCAATAAAAATTCAAGCAGAACACTACCAGGTAGCACACTTCCTTAATTTGTACTCCCAACCACCATCCTGAGGTCTTTGCCAGCAAGGAGAGTGTTCTCTATATTTGACAGGGTCTTTTATCTCTTCTTGAAGCCTCCACTGTTTAACTGAATCTGTCTAAAAAGTTAATTTAAGGGCATCTTTCATGCTGCTTATCCTGTTACTTATCCTGCTTGTCAGAATTACTAATTATCCTGCTATTTCTTTGCATTCAGAAAAAAATCGCCAAAATGTGTGAAAGAGAAAGTACAATGGTAACCTCATAATCAAACTATTTAGAAAGGCAGAATTTAAAGGGCCATTACAGAGAATTAACTGAAACACTAATAAGTATTTAATATTTTAAGAAATAAGAATTCACTTACTCAGAGAGAAAATCTGCATGATAGTAGTAATCAGAAAGTTTATCCAGAAAAGAACGAGGTTCCAAGATAAATGTAGGCAGAACAACCCTGGACAGGTCCATCCCCGGACGAACTTGTTTCAGCAACGTCCATATAAGACTCTTGTTTTCTTCAGATACGGTTTCCGTTTGAGAAGCCTCACCTGCCTTCAGCAATTAAATACAACTACTGAAATACTCCATTTACTTCAACACAAAGATGTCTGAACAGTTTACATGTGAAAAATATTCTCCCTTTACTATGGATAAAGTATTATAAAACAGAAGCTCTCTAGCTTATAAATACCACAGTTATTAAAAAGTATATAAAACAAATGTCATTGGATATTAAAAGGAATGACAAATTTAAAAGATATTACAAAAATATACTTATTATACTGAAGCACTCCATGTTGACTTTGATAAGAACGTACACATACACACACATACACACATAAGAGAAAGAACATAAAAGCGTCTTGGGTTTTTTTTTTTTTTGGTTATTTCCCTTGAATATACCTGAGTATACCATCACCAAGTAGAGTCCTATTTAGGTCAGAGAGAAAATTTAAAATGCTCATTTTTAAAGAATATTGCGTAAATTATTTCCTGAAGCATCCTACAGATTACTGAGCTGTGTAAAAAACACACAGGTAGAACTTTTGTATTAAAATAGAAATCATGCAAACGCTCCTTTAATTAAAAATGCTGACAGCCGGTATAAACGTATTTTCTAACTCCAAACATCACAAACCAAGACATCTGACGATTAAGCGCAGGTTCTTACCTCTCCCAGTTCTTCATGGCTCTGCTCTGTATAAGTAGTCTCTTTCAGAAGTTCAGTGGGCTCTGGCTCAATGTAGGAATCATCCTGTCTTTCTGATGTATCTGTATCACTTTCTTCACTCTTCCCAATTCCTTCATTGTCAGATTCATCATGTTCATGATCATTATCCTTATCAGATTTATCAGAGTACATATCTTGGTCCTTAAAATGTTGTCGTTCAATTTCACTGTCATTTAATCTGGGGTAAGGGAGAATTAAGAGCACAAATAAAAAAGAAAAACAGTTTCATTTTTGACAAAGATAATTCTCTACCATCTTTTTTTTTAATTTTATTTTAGTTTGCATCATTCATTTCCATGAGATTTTGAGTTATATATTTTCTCCCCATCTTTCCCCTACCCACCTCCCCAAAACAGCCATCCCAGTGTGTCCCCCCTCCCCCAGTCTATTCTC
>CM053585.1:341386220-341439199 GCA_028646515.1 Pseudochirops corinnae | reverse complement strand
TAGCTTTAAGGCAGTCTTCATGTTTATTGGAAGCCCCTGGTGGGGGAGCTCTGGCTGTGCTGTCCTGCAGCTCTCTGCCTTGGTCCTTCTTTTCTTCAAAGAAAGAATCTAGGGTTTGGTTGCTGTTCTTACCCTGCTTCTTATGCTTATTCTTACTCATGGTTGGTCAGTTTGTGATTTTTTTTTTTTAATCTCTGGGTCTCTGCTTCCAGAAGGGAAAGCTCTGTCCCAAATTGCTGGGGTCCTCCTGGCTGCCGTAGCTCTCAGGAATGTGCTGGGTCCCTTTCCTACTTCCGGCTCACTGGATAAAGAAGACTCACAGGACCAAAGGCCAAGACTGTGATCTGGATCCAGGCCGCTCAACGAAAAAGCACTTGGCCTCTGAACGATCACTTAGTCCCCCTGCTGTCTGCAGGCCAAGGGCGTGGAAGCTGCAATGCAGAGGCGGGTGCAACACCTCTGCCTTTCACTTTCCCACCCTGGAGGTGTTTTGGCTGGACTGCTTTTCTCCCAAGACCTCGCAAGCCCCAATGACCTAGTTCTGAACACTGCCGCAGCTGCCGCCAATCTGCTCACCCAAGGCTCCTTGGCTCCTCTCGTCCAGCCACCCCCGGGGCTCAGCCAGGACTTCAGGCCAGGCTGGTTTCAGTTTGCAGTACTGATATGGCTCCTCGTAGCTGAGCTGACTTTAGTGGAAAGTATATTTGTGTGCGTTTTGGAGTTCTAGGATTAGTTTAGAGTCACATTTTATGGGTATTTTGGGGTGGCTATGTGAATGCTGCAATATGTTGCTGCTCCTATGCCGCCATCTTGGCTCCGCCCCTACCATCTCTTTTTAATGTTTAACAATTTAAAAACATACTGGGTAGATTAGGATCTGTGTCCCTTGAGGTGGCACAAATACACAGAGCCCTGGGCCTGGAGTCAGGAAAACCCGAGTATAAATCTAAACTCAAATACTTCCCAGGTGTATGATCATGGGCAAATCTCTCAACCTGTATTGGCCTCAGTTTCCGCAACTGTGAAATGGGATACTAATAGCACTTAACCTACTAGGATTGTTGTGAGGATGAAATAATAGTTGTAAAGCACTTAACATAGTTCTGGAACATATTAGATGTTATATAAATGCTAACAGCTATTATGATTATAGTTTTAGATAGCTTAAAATTTACATTTTGGCAGCTCCCCAAATAAGCAAAACTTCAATACTCAGGTTTCTAAAAAGAGATTTGTGTCCATTAGTCACAAAATCTGAGAATTGGAGAGAGACCTCAGAACCATCCAGTGTGACTCTAACATGAAGCATGACTCCCCCTACAATATCCTGATAAATGATCATCCAGTTTCCTGCTGAAAACTTCAAAGCCAGGGAACTCATTATCTTAGAAGGCAGCCCTCTCCATTTTCGGGCCACTCTATAATTGCTGTCTAATGCTTTAAATAGCACCTATCAAATAGCCATGTGTATTTGTTGAGGACAAAGAGGAGAGAGAATAATTAACAATTATTTGATTATAATATTACAGTAAAACATGGCAGATAAATTTCATAGTTCTTATTAATTCAAAATAGTTAAGACAAGGAAAAAAATCACTCCATAGTGAGAACTGAAGTCACTAAGTTGAATAAGTGCCTTAAGAGAAAAAAAAAATTAGAATGGTTAATATGACACTTAATAGTAAAATCTAAAAAAGATGCTGAACATGAGAGACTTCAAATAGTTAGGACTTGTACGGTAAAGCTCAAGTTAATGTTCCTGAAAAGCAGCATTAACTTAACTAACGACTTTAATATTGGAGAGAAAAGTCTATGGAAAAACTTGAGCATTATATATTTTTGAGCTATATAAGAATCTAAAGGGCCTTTAGGTCAATTTTCTTATTTTAGAGATGAGGAAACTTAAGGGGCCCCAAAAGCAAACTAATCTGCCCAAGGACACACAAGTATTATTTATGGCCTAACTTCTTGTTGCTGTTGCTGCTCAGTCATTTCAGTCGTGTCCAACTCTGCATGACCCCATCTGAGATTTTCTTGGCAGAGCTACTGGAGTGCTTTGCTATTTCCTTCTCCAGCTCATTTTACAGATGAGGAAACTGAGGCAAGCAGGTGAAAAGACTTGCCCAGGGTCACACACAGTAAGTATCTGAAGCCAGGTGTGAGTTCTGAAATGAGCCTTCCAGACTCTATAATTGCATTCTATCTGCTGCAATATTACACAGTGACATTAAATAGCATCAAAAGATGCTATTAAAGCTTTTCAAAAGTTTTTTTCTAAAAGATAATTTTCAGTCTTTTATTTGCTATATCATGCAAGTAAGAAATGGACTCTTAAAGTCTGGGGAATTGGTTCAGTATTATTCCAGTTTTGCTTCACTAAAATTTCTACCTTGGTGCCTGATGGAGGTAACCCTGGATTCTAAGGCTACGTCAGTAGTGTCCATGCTCCAGAAGATCCAACCAAGATGCAAATGTTTTGAGTATGGGACCGGTATGCTCTTGTATTTTTGTCATCCAAGGAACAGCCCAGCTGGATTTGGAATGTTATCACCAGAAGGTTGAAGTGTTTTAGTCACAGCAACTCATGAAGATAAAATGCTAAACACAGTGGGGTTACAATCCCTTTTGATCGACTGAATATCTACATAATGAAAGTACAGATCCTTTAAAGATTAAAAGAAAAAAATATGCAAAGCAGCCAAGCGAAAACAAAAGGTATAGAGAGGAAACCTGATACAAAAATTCATCAATATAACCACCTAAAGAATACCCCTGGAACAGGAAAAAAAATTATGCAGCTCAAAGCCATTTAAATATCTAATCTTAGTATACAAATCTTGAGGAGAGGCACTTGCACCTTTGGCACCATGAGGCTTATTATTATTAATAATTATTACAAGAACAATATTCCACATTTATATAGTGATTTACACTTCAAAAAACCTGCAATTTCATTGGTGTGGGTACTCCTTCACCAATGCAGAGGCAATCCCTCTATAACTTAGTAGCTAGTCTTCGCAAATTGTTGTAGCTAAAAATTCATCACTTTGTAATCAATCTGGTGATGAGTCTCTCAAAACTGAGTTATCTAGGCTGATGATCTTTGGACTACAGACAGACACACAGTCCATCACCAGACCTATTCTCAAAGAGCAGTACGAGTTTGAATGGACCTTTCAGAATTACTACTCTCCTGGCATTGTCTTCAAGAACCCAAAATCACACTCCCATGGTACAAAGAAGCAGAGCAGAAGAAGGTATACAAATGTTTCAGGGTCTGTAAAACATCTTCCTCACAACAATCTTGTAAAGTAGATGGTGCAAGTATTCTTATCATGGGACTGAAGGCATGAACTTTAGAGATTATCCAGCCCAACTCCTCATTTTAGAAACAAAGAATTAAGGCCCTTGAGGTTCCAATAACTTGCTCAAGGTCACACAGGTAGTAAAAGCACCAAAGCTAGGATTAAAGCTTAGGTTTTCTAAGCATGTTTGCCTTTCTAACATAATTATGGATTGTGAGATTACAGAGAAAATGAAAATAAAGTAAAAAAAAATAAATAAAGTAAAAAAAAGAAAAAAAAACTGTGTCAAATCAAGTGTGGTAAGAATAAAAGTTCCTTTAGCCCAGACAGAATATTCTTGCCTTTCAAGAAAGAACTTATTGCTAAAAAGCGGAGTTAGGTGGTATCAGCACAACTGGTGGGACCTAGCAAGAAATAATACTGTTTTCTACAAGTTGCCAACAAAGAACTAGCTGGAGTAAGCCCACCAAGTCTCCTCCTAGCTAGCTGACAAGAAATTTCACCTTCCAGTAGCAACTAAATAAGTTTTAGGTCATATTTTGGATCATCAATAAAGCTGTTAGTCTCCGAACCAGCACAGTGAACAACACTACTTCACACTATGGCCAACCCCAGTAGCAGAGTGTACTTACTGGAAGTTGTCACCACTGTGGAGATTGTTAGCACGCAGCAAACCATAGAAAGTCACATGTGTATTTTCCGATGACATGCTCAGGTCATGTTCTTTACCTTCCCTGATCATTGTGCGTTTAAGAAGACTGGAACATTTCAAAGCCAATTCCAAAGCATCCATCCAGCACCTACCTAAAGGAATACGTATTGTTTATTGCAATTAAATAAACTCCAACAATAGTACTCATTTTAAATTAATTATTAACCAAGAAAATATACTTTCACTGAGAAATTGAGTCAAAAATTAACAAAAAAAATTTTTTTCTTGAAACTGTTATATAGTTTATATTACTTTTATCTTGGTTTATTCTAGCACTGATTCATTAACTTTATACCTCCATGTAATGGGAATGGGAATTTGAAGATCTTCCCTGCCCCTTAATAGGCCTAGGAAGGGAATTTGAAGACTTGCCCTGCTTTGAAAGTAAACTCTGCCCCCTAACAGGTTGAATATAGTAACATGGAGCCTGTGGTGGGAGGATTTTGCTGAAGGGTAGAGCAGAGCCACAGAAAGCTGGGAGTCAGAGCTAAAGAGACAGAGGAAGAGAGAGAAGGTCAGGCAAGGAGATAGAGAGGTTTGTGAGTAAATATTGATCTTATATTGGTCTGTGGGAAGGCTAAAGGATGCTATAGCTCTCTGTGTTGTTATGGTTTACTACCTTCTTTGCTATTTTGATAGATTCGGTTTCCTGGTTTTGGGATTTGGTTTTCTGGTGTCTAAATAAATGCTTCAGTTCTGTCCTCTATATGGACAGTTTGTTATATTTTGCAATCAAGCACAATATGGGACTATTTATAGTCATGGTTGGTGCTATAAATATTGCACTGGCACTACACTCCAAATGAGAGTTAATGTGGTGTAATGGACAGAAAATTGGCCTTGATTTCAGAGAGAATTGGGTTCAAGCTTTGCTTCTGACATCTATTGACTGTGTGGCCCTGGGCAAGTCATTAACCTCTCTCACAATCAACTACCTGAGACAATAAATTAACGCATATGTGCCAACTTGCATTGATAGAGGAGTTTTCTCACCTAGGAGTTCCCAATACCAGTTAAATCATAAGTCATTCCTATTCCTAAATAGTTATTTTAAGTTATAAAGTATTTTTCTGATTATACACACACACACACACACACACACACACACACACACACACACATATACCTGGTTTTTACATTTTTTCAATGAGAAGTTTTAAAATATGGTCTATCAATGGTTCCTACATTGTATTTGTGTTCTGGGGCTGCTGAGAACATAGTAGCTTCACTCTGAGACATTATATACTAGAAAAAACTCTGAACTTGGGTTAAAGCTTGAAAATTTAAGCTTGAACTGGCTCTACCAAACTTAACAGTTGGGTAAAAAAAAATGTATGACATCACTTGTTCTCAAGTTTCATTGAGGATCTGTAAAATAAAGAATGTGAAATTTTGAAATGGCAGAGACCTAAAAATAACCTTATCCAACTCCTTATGTTATACAATATATATGTCCTGGTCACCTTACAGGTAATATAGTTATATATTAAGGGAAATAACATATGAAATAACATCAGAAACTATAAAACATAAAAATCTGAAATATGAATATAAAAATATGAAATATTTTTAAATAAGACCATCTAGCTTTCAGATATTTACTTACCATTACTTTTTACCCTGAAACTAGGAAAGACTATCAAATAATTCAAGTAAATCTACTCTTTAAAGTAGTTACGCCATGGGAATAAATTAGCTCTTTGACTGCTATGATTCATGTCATTCATTTGACCTGAGTACCATTAAGTTGTACCTATATCAGATTTAAAATAAATACCCCATATTTTTGTGTAAAAAAAAAACCTTTAAATTACTTATTCTAGCACAATTTAAGGCTTGCTTGATAAAGCAAATGTGTGAAAATAATTTCCTTTAAAAAGTTAATTTCCTCCTCCATTCTACCTCTCACATTTTAAATCAGTTTAGTTTTTCTTCACCTTCTGAAATTCAGCTTTGTAAAAAGGTATTTAAAATAAAGATACTCTCAGTTGCTAGTTCACTGCCTTATCAGATTGCTTCCTGTTACTCTTATTAAGTGGCATGAAACCAGTAGGCTAAAATAAAATGAACAAATTTTGTAGTTTAACAATATAATTGTTGTACTGGTTAAAAGGCTTATAATTAGCACATTTTACAAATTCTATAAAAACATAAATCTTACAAAAAGGCTTAAAAATAAACCAAAAAGAAAAAGCATTTACCATCTGATTCTGAAGTAGCTCGGATGATCAAATAACTGCTAGGCAATGGCTGAGTTATAGATCCAACTGCTTCACCTTTTGGGCCCTTAAAATAGAAGTTAAACAAATTGAGTATAAGAAGATGCTAGTCTTGATTTCTTACGGTTTATTACTACTTATGTGAGTAAAGGATGCTAATTTGGGGGTTTATGGCATATGAAAAAATGCTTCCTACAATTTTAACAGGATTATACAAAAATATGAAATGAACTGGAAAGTGATCTTTTTTACAGGAATTTTAGCTTTCTTAATCAAACAGGTATCGTTAGAGAAATTTTTTCTATTAAAACATCTCTTATAATAGATAAAAGCAACTATTTTCTAAACCCTGAAATTTTTATCTGTAGTTATAACCAAAAAAAGCCCAATTTATTCTTCCTAAGTTAATTTCAGCTAGTAAAATATGAGTTTAACCCAAAATTCTAATTCCATAGTACTCCACAATCATAACAAGATAAAGAATATGTACAATTTTAAGAGGTCTTTAAGCATACTTTAACTGTGTTAATGTAATGAGAGAAAAGAGAGAAATGTGGTTACAAATTATATGGGTAAAAAGAGTTAAATTAATCTTAAATGGGACTGAAGGTATAAGGATTCTCTCATTTGATAACGAGTGAAAATTTTGTTTTTAAAAACATATGACAGGGGAGGCTAGGTGGCACAGTGAATAGAGCACCAGCCCTGGAGTCAGGAGGACCTGAGTTCAAATCCAGCCTCAGATACTTGACACACTTACTAGCCACGTGACTTTGGGCAAGTCACTTAACCCCAACTGTCCTCCAAAAAAAGCAAAAAAATAAATAAAAAATTAAAAAACATATGACAGAAAGCATACTTTGTTGTTTTAGGAAAGGGAAAGAAGAGAGCATTTGTATTTGTTAAGAAATAACAAGAGATAAAGTACCAAATAATTTCCACACAGGCTCACAAAACACAAGCTGGAAGTGTTCTGAGAAGCCATCTGGTTCACCCTCCTCATTTTACAGATGAGGAGAGGGAGGGAGATGCAGGGAGGCTACGAGACTCGTACAATGTCATGTGGGAGCAGTAAGGAAGCATCAGACATGAGGTTTAAAACCCGGTCCTCCAACTCCAGAACCAGTCTTCTTTCCACTCCTCTACGCTGCCTCTCCATAATAAAAAGCATTAATAGTCAAAGATGTTTCAATATCTAATCCTACCAGTTAAAAAAATTCAAACTGTCATTAGATCCTGAACTGAACAGAGACAAAAGGAAATATTAAGTAGGCAAGGTCATTCATCTGGGAAGGAAATTTAAGGATTAAATGCACAGCAGGGTTTTAATAAAAAAAGCATAATTTTACTAGAAGGGATCTAAATGCATTCAGGAAGATCATCAAATCAAAAACCAAAAGGCCTAGAGGATTTCATTCAATGAAATCATAGGTCTGGTACAAAAAATTTTGAATAATGTAAATAAATTCAATTTTTAATCATGCAGTTATTGAATGCCTAATGTTTATGAATGCCAGGCACTGATGGGGACGGAAGGGAGAAAAAAGGTGAAGTACAGAAATGCCCAAAGGCCCTTATCCTTCACTCTACAATCTACTTACAGCTCATATTCACAAATAAAATAACAATATCATATAGCAACACACTCACAAATGTAACATAGTGAATCTATACACGTAAAGGAAAAATTAAAGGAGGGAGGGGGAGTACATGAAGACAGTTTCTGGATGAATTTCAATTTAGACCTTGAGGTAGATTGAAGAAACCATATTGGAGAGCCAGAAGGAATATTTCCAATGAGAAAGAATGCATATGTAAAAGCAGAGAAACAGGAAACTGGAAGTTATAACAGTAAAATAATCATTAAATGCATTTTACATATTGTTTTATGCTCAGCACTATTCTCAAAAAGTTTTAATTCCCACTTTTATGTAGGTATCAACTTCATTCTTACCTTAACTGCCCAAATGGACTGTTCCAAAGGATGGAAAAGTTTGAAACAAAAGCCATCCTTTTTGGATGGCCGCTCAATAAGTTCACAGGCATTCAGAAGCACTGTTCCCACCCACTGACCATTTTTTTGGGTTTTATAAATCAGCAACACTCCAGGTTTCAACACACACCAAAGCTTGGTCCAACTCTTAAGTGTACCACGAATCTGTGGGAAAACAAACGTAAAATGTGAAAAACAAACGTAAAAAATTTGTAGAAAAAGAAACTTCTCATTTCATGAGAAACAATGGATACAAGTTAGAAACAATGTCAGTGTTTTAAAATTTAATTCTTGCAATTAAACAACAAGAGCAAAATTCAACTCTCTAGATAACTCTGTTCCTCAGCAATGACATGTATTTATTGCTAAAGGATTTACACCCAAGTTAAATTTTAAAACAAAAAAAAAAAACTAGAATCTTGGATGTACATGCTCAAGGGTTCAGTACTATGGGAACAGGATTAAATATATTCAACAATATTTATTTTTCCTATCAATTCATAGAAATATTACTTTTCCATGGCTTAAGGAGGCAATGAACTTGAGTACATGGTAATCAAGTTCTTTAAAATGAAAAGTAAGAATATGATCATTGGTTCTTATTTACATTCAGTTGTCAATTATCTCTATCCATGTTAATCTATGGTTTATTCCTATTTTCTTCCACAAGTAGGTCGATAGAAGGATCTATACTGAGGCAGGACGTCTGATCCAATGTATTTCAGCCAGACTACATACACATGCAAGAGAAGCTGAGAGAATGGATGAGATAAGGAATATATTAAGTTCTCCAGAGAAGAAAGGGGTTTCATCTCTACTGATGGCATGAAGACTTAGAGTAAATGACTAGTGAAGAATCAAGGCAATGATGGGTAAATGTAGGTCAAAGTTTAGAGCTAGAAAATTAGAGCCAGAAGAGTTAAGAGGCAAGAGACATATAAGCAGAATGAGAATCCTTGTGGTATATAGGTCAGAGAGCAACAAGCTAGGTCAGTAAGATAGGCAATGGTCTACGGCAAATGAAAGGTTTACATTGTGAGACTCTATGGGCCTAGTGGACATCCAAAAGAAATCTAATTAAGATCAAGGCTTACTGAAGCTGAAGTAGTCAGTATTCTCTGGGAGAGTTTGGAGCTAGAATTCTCAGAATCTAATGGGAAAAGTGGTAGAAAGGGTTGGTTTCTGGGAAACAGATCCTAGGGGCCTCAGAGTCTTCCAAGACTGCCCTCAAAGTCAGAACTGGGTCTAACTGAACTCTACTCCCACACCTTAGATAGAGAGTCCATGACAATGACAGAAAAGTGATGGGAGAAAAAACAATAAAGGGAAAGATCAGAAACAAAGTACTGCTGACTTCTGGATTACAATTTTTAAATTATCTGTGCCTTCTCTGAATTAATGATGATAACTGTGCATATTGGAAGAATGGGGAAAACATTAGATTTAGAGTCAGGAGAGACACAAGGAAGAAATTTACTAACAATTTTGAGCTACCCAAAAGTGGAATGCCTTGGGGGGAGCCTTCTCACTAGGGAATATCCAAGCAACGTACAACCATTTGCCAGGTTAGAGGGATTTCTCTTTCATGTATTAGTGAGATTAAATGACCTTTGAGGTTCCTTCAAGCTGTATGATCTTGAGATTCTGAGACTTGAGTTCAAATGATGCTTAAGACATTTATTAGCTCAGGGACTATGGGCGAGTAACTTAATTTCTCCAGAATCAGTTTCTTCATCTATAAAATGGGGAAAATAACCAAAGTACCTATCTTCCAAGTTTACTGTGAAGAACAAATGACATAATATTTGCAAAGTATTTCTCAAATCATACAGGACATTATAAATGTTAGCTATTATATTGTTAATTTTTCACCAAAATGAATGTAAAATTTAATCGCCCTTTTATAAAATTGCTTTTCACAAATTCACAAATTTCACATATACCCAAACCACTTTTCAATTAATTCCTATGCATATTTAATTCCTATTGTCAAATCAGAAAACATTAAGTTTCTTTCAATAAGATTAGAATATGGACCCTATGGAATGCAATTAAAAGTTCTACTAGTAGAAAACAAGCAGTCCAAGAGTTATTTTCTATGCTGTCTTATGGTTGTTTTTTTTTTTAATTCTAGAAAACAAATATCAAACAACATAAAATTCTAGGTTCAGCACAAACTCTGACCTTCAGCCAATCAGCCATAACAATGACTGAAGGGTCTGTGATTGTACTGAGTAATTCTTTTGTGGCTCTCTTCTTTTCTTCTCGATAATTTTTCTTTTGTACCTGTTATAAATAAAGAATATAAAATAAATATATGATAATTTTATGAAAATGAGCAAAACTGAAAAAATGACACATGCAGAATATGGAATGAAAAATTCTCAAAGATTTACAATCATTAGATCACAGATCCACAGAATTTTTAGAACTAGAAGAGATCTTTCAACCACCTTTATTTTACAGCCAAAATAATTGACTCCCAAAGAGGTTAAGTCACTCAAAGCCATATGATTAGGAGAAAGCAGAAGTAAGATTAAAAAACTATGTAGGGACAGCTAGGCGGCACAGTGATTAGGGCACTGGCCCTGAAATCAGGAGGACCTGAGTTCAAATCTGACCTCAGACACTTGATACACTTAATAGCTGTGTGACCGTGGGCAAGTCACTTAAACCCAATTGCCTTGCCTTCCCCCCTCCAAAAAAAAAATTTAAAAACCTACACTCCAGGAGTCTATAGTTCAGTGTACTATCCTAAGAAAAGCCAGTGTTGCCTATTAAAAGTAAAAGAACAAATACAATCTTGTTATGATTACATTTATTACTTTATTCATTTAACAAATCACCAAGGTTTTACCTCCATAAATAAGTCACCTATTAGGTAATCTATAAAAGAAATATTAGCATAATCTTGCAATTACTTTCCTATTTAATCTTTTGGTTGCAATAAATTTACCAAAACAGAAAAAATTTCCAATGGCAAAGCTGAACAAAATGATCTTTGTAAACCTAAAGAAGTATAACAACAACATGCTATTTTAAAATTTTGCATGCACAGATTTCTTTTAAAAGTCAGCCTACTCTCATTTATGAGTTTGATTTGTAATAAATTACAGTAGTAGGCTGAGTATAGTTAAATGGACTGAAGAGAAGGTTTGTAAAAAATTAAAAGGAGAATTATTTTTATTACCTTTGTCAAAGTTTTATCAAAACTCTGCTGTTTAACTGAGTTAAGTCTGCAAGTCTACTTTCTACTGAATTTAAATCTACTCTGCAAAAAGGTAGAACAGTTAACATTGAAGGAACTAGCTGTGACCAGCAAGTTTTCAGCAGTTTACTGAATAGAGGGATGATGTGGACAGAACTGCACTTTAAGAAGTACACTTTCATAGCTGAATAGAATCCTTTCTTTGCACAATCTTCCCCTCTTTCTAGCTTCCTTATTATTATCAATGCTACCACCATTCTCCCAGTTTACCCAACCTCACAACTTGGATGCCATCCTCAATTCTTCACTCTTGTTTCTCCCAATGTATTGAATCTGTTACCAGGTCTTTTTGATTTCTTCTTGCAACATCTCTCCTAGAAGCCTCTCCTCATTACCTCATACCTGGACTACTGCAGAAGCCTTCCGGCTGTTCTCTTTGTTTCATCTCTCCCCATTCCAGTAAACTCTACTATAGAAGAATTTAAATCTACTATACATTTTAAGTTACTAACACTTAAAACTGCACCAAGACTTTTAAAACCTCCTAAGTATCAAACTGGATCATTTTCCTGTAAGCAACAGCAAAAAAATTACATTTAAAAATGGTAACATTCATTACTTAACAATCTTACAGTATTTTATAAATGTGCTATTTCTTAAAAAAAAAACTTTTCTTGATTAAAAAAGGTACTGTACATTAAAAAAAGTTAAACTGGTATGACTATTGTCTTGACTAAAAGACTTTTCAAGGAAAACTGTATACTTTTATCTTCCTTTTTTTAAAAGGCACTAAAAACAGAATTGGGGAAAAACTTCATCTAAACTATAAAATTTTACTGATATCTTCTGGTTTCACATTACCAGCATTTTCCAAAATAACTTTTTCTCATCCCTCCTTGCTCTGTGACCTCACTACTTACAACAAAGAAAAACAAGAACTTCAACAAAACTAACAAAACCATCAAAGAATATATGAGATTGTATGCAATGTAATACACCTACACACCCCCTACCCCTGCAAAAAAGGCAGAAAGTGCTTCCTCATAGCTTTTCTTTGGGTCAATGTAATTATAATTTTCATAGCATTCAGTTTCAATTATGGGGTTATTGTTGTTCTTTCAGCATTTCATTTAATTGTAGTCAATGTGCACACTGTTTTCCTGGTCTGCTTGTATCAGTTTATGTTCTTCCATGCTTCTCTGTATTTAGCATATTCATTGTTTCTTAAAGCACAAGAATATTCCATTACGTTCAAGTTACACAACTTACTTAACCATTTCCCAATTACTGGGCATTTACTTAGGACTGTCCATTGGTAATATAAGGATTTTCTTTTTATCACTCACATTCTTGGAAAATGCACCAACTACCAGGATTTTCAGGTCAAAGGGTATGAGCATTTTAGTTACGTTCTTAATTCTCAACTTTTTTCCCCTCAATATGTTTGGACCAAATTCACATAGAGAACACTACAGTGTGTCTTTACACAATATTCCCCCTTCTTCCTAATCTCAAGACCACCATCAACCCAGGTTCACAATTTAAGTGTTATCCTCAGCACTCATCACCACCCATATCCAATCTGCTGCTCAGCCTCGTTGGTTCTATCTCACAATGCCCCTCCTGGAAGCCTCCCTTCATTACCTCCTGTCTTAGATTATAAGAGCCTTCTTGGTGATCTTTCTGCCTCAAGTCACTCTCCATTCCAGTCTATCCTCTACAATTGTTTTAATCCCAACTTTAAAAAAATTTAGTTGTCTTGTGTGTGTGAAGTTCTGTGTGTTAGGAAAGACTGAGAGCAAGAAGACAGGGCTTCTGCTTTTAATGGGCTTGTAATCCAGGAGCAGCAGCTAGGCAGCACAGGGAACAGAGTGCTAGGTCTGGAATCTAGCAGAGAAAAAAAGATGTTAATAATATTTATATAAAGAGAACATTTTAAGAGCAGAAGATCCTTTCTTACCTATCAGCTGGGGAATGGTGAACAAAACATGGTATATGAACACAACGGAATGTTCCTGTGTTGTAAGGAGTGGTGAAGACAATGGTTTCATAAAAACCTCAAAAATGTGTGTGAACTAAACCAGAGGGGAGCGAGCAGAATGAAACAGTTCATACAGAAAAAAAATGACACTAAAAATTAAAGACTTTGGAAGAATTAAGAACAATGATCAATCATGCTTCCAGAAGCCTGATGGGAATAAATGCTACCCACTTCCTCACAGAGAAGTGAAGGGCTAAATATGTGAAATAACACATTTTTTTCCCACATTTTCTGACATGGTCAATAATGGAATTTATTTTGCTTCGCTATGCATGTTCGTTTCAAAGGTGGGTTTTTTTTTTTTTTTTAATTTTGGGGGCTTTTTTCCCTTCCTCCTCCAGCAGGGGTAAAGAGTATGAGAGAAAGTAAGTATTTGTTCATTGTAAATAAGTAAATGAATGAATAATGAATAAATAAACAAATGATAAAATCAAGTAAGAGACTACGGAGGAGGTAGTATTTAAACTGAGTCCTGAAGGAGAATCCAACAAGAGAAAATAAGGATAGTGGAAAAATATGGAGAGTATATACTTTCCAAAAGCAACAGCTGAACAAATACATGGTTAAGGGAAAGTAGGGACTGTGTGCATGGAACTAAAGGGAGCAGTTCAGTCTGATTAGAGTATAAAGTACGTAATATGATACAGAATGAGACAAGAGTACAAAGGTAGTCTTAAGCCAGATCACAGACAGGAAGACCATGAGCTAGATGATTAAATGACTGAAAATCTGGGTAAATAACCTAGAGGTTGGCAGATAACAGCACCAAAGATGAGTTGAAGGGAGCATAAATGAAAGGCATGCATTTCAAAAGAAGAAGGAATATTGAGAGATGCAGGCAGAGGAATGGCAACTAGAAGCAAGAATATACCAACCTCTCCACTTGGCCCTACAGTACAGGACCAGAGAATAATTTGAGTCATCTACAATGGAGACTGTGGGAAGAGAATGTGTAATACTCAGAGGAATTCTCAGTTCCACTAAAACAAGGAATATTGATTAAGAAATTAGATGATGAAAAGAGTTTATTCAGTCACCAAGAGGCCTCAATGTGGATTCCAAAGGAAGCAGTGGTTCAGGGAGTTAACAGATGGATGCACTGGTTTGAAATGGGTTCAGGGAGAAGTTGGGCTGATAAGAATAAAATCAGGATTCAGAAATAGGTAGTACCAGGATGCAGTTTACCTTATTCACCTCCCACTCAATTTCCAATGCCTTGCAATGTGGCACGTGATCTCATCCTTTGATGAACAGCTCTCACCAAGGTCAACGATGAACTCAACTGGTAAATCCAAGGACAGCCTCTGCTCAATCCTTATTCACCTTGAGTGTTCCGTAGGACGCTTCCTCCTAGAAACTTCTTTGGCTTCTCTGACAGAAGCCCCTCCTACTTGTTCTCCTACTTGTCCTTGAAGGATTAAAAGCTATCCCTCAGACTTTATACTGGGTCATCTCCATTTTGTTCTCTGTATTTTCTATATTAATGATCTCATCAATCTATTTATTTAGTCCCCTAATCAATCACCTGTGATGCAGGCTGATCTCATTAACTGCTTGCTATAGATCTTCACTTGAACTTCATATAAACATACGAAACTCACCACATCCAAAATGGAACTCACTATGTTCCTTTCATAGATTAATCTATCCTTTGTGAAGTATGAAAAGTTCAAGAGACAAGGTTTCTGGGTAATTAATCATTTCATTAATAATTCTAGCATATTATTAATAAAAGGATGGTCATTTGGTCATCTCTCTTAGACCAAAGACCCCTCATGGAACCCACACAATGCTTATATGCCGTTGGAAGAGTGGGTGTTCCTAAAGGTGGAAATCAACTCTAACTGGCTAACAATTAATGAGAGAATGAATATTATTATCAGAGGTGGACCTATTCTAATGAGGGTCTGAGGAACATGATTCTGATCACTCAGTTTTGGTCAAAGAGAATTCATATCACATATCTGACAAAAGGGAGACTCCACCTTTCCCTAGACCTGGCTGAGTAAAACACAATGGGCTGGAATCCATTGGTTCACCTAACTTTACCTTCTGAACATACCTTAGTTCTCCCTCTTGGTATCAGTCCTGTACTTCAAAAGTCTACCTGAGTAACTTACAGAGGCTGATTTCTGAATGAGGAAGTAGAAAAGGGAGAAAATCTTGGTCATAATTCAATAACTAGTTACTAAACACAAGAGAGAAATCATCACTTCTCTCACCTCCAAGCTTGTAATTTCTATTGAGAAGATTAAATCATCAAGATTTGCAATCATAGTTTCAAAGTTGTTTTTCTACTTTCTGTTTTTGTGGGAGAAAGTTTTAGGAGAAAGAGCAGGACTTGGGCAAAATGAGCAGAAGGAAATAGTGTAGGAGACTTGTAGTTTGAACCACTCAAGTAGGTCAAAGGTTGACTGTGAGGAAAAGAAATTTGGCATTGTTTTGGAGCAACTGAGGAAAAACATGAAGAACAATCTTCCCTCTCAGACTGGTCCAGATTCTATTTCTTGGCTGAAAGAGAAGCAAGACAATTTAGGAAGCTATAGGAGACAATCCGATAAGAGTCTGAGGAAAAAGAGAAGGGTGAGAATAGCTGGTGCTTCCTTGACCATGAGGACTGAGGCAGCCATTTGTCAACCTGACAACAGCAGAGACATCTGGTGTCTTTCCTGGGCATGTATTCAAGCCAGAGAACCTTTCAACACTTAACAAAATGGATGACAAATACACAATTTGGTTGGGTATTGCTGCCAGAAGGATATTAAAAAGTACTGTCAACAATTACAAAGTCTTAGGTAAGAAGGCAAAGGTCACAGGAGAACAAGTTGCATTTTTCTCATCGTGGCCTTTTAGGAAAGGGATGCAGAAGCTAAGAAAGAGGTGTCTGAGAATGCAATTTGTATTTCTAGACCACAGCTTATAATATGGGGATGACAAATTCTAATATATAGAGTATACCTAAAGAAGGCTGATAAAATTGCATTTTGCCAGGTGTCTTATAAATCTAATCAAAAGGGTTGTGATGGCACCTTCTGCCATACTGGAGATAGAATTAAAATGCAGAATGAAGTATGCATTTTTGCACATGGTCAAATAGGGATCTGTTTTGTTGGACTTTGCATACTTGTTACAAGGGTTTTCGTTTCTTCTTTTTAATTGTTCAGTGGGGAAGACACATGAGGAATGAGAGAGAGATAATAAATGCTTATGTAAAGAGGCTTGGAGCATGCCCTGAACACCTGAGATGGAGGCATCTTGCATCTTCCTACCAGGTGTGTAAGAGCAATCTCCTTTAATCGGATGCATAACTCAATATGCTGTGTCTTTAAAACTGTTCACACTGGATAGTCTCTCCCTCTCTCTCTCCTGCATGTAGTTCACTTACAGTGCAAGCACCATAAACTGTACCAGAAAAGTGAATACTTACACACACAGACACACACACACATAACTCTCCCTCCCTTCCTTCCTCTCTCTTTCTCTGTCTCTGTCTCTCTGTCTCTGTCTCTGTCTCTCTCTCTCTCTCATTCTCTTTTATCCTGACTCCAAGAAATGGACCTGGGGATGTTGATGCAGGTGGTGTTGCCTACTCCAGCCAGACCAAGGAGTTATTTGCTTCCAAACATTCTGCAAACTAGCTTCCTACCTCACCATTCAACTAAAACTGCCCTCTCGAAAGTTGGCATTGATCTCTTAATTTCCAAGTCTAATAGCCTTTTCTCAAACCTTTCTTGACTTCATTGTAGTTTTCAATACAGATGATTACCTCCTTCTGGATATGCTCTTTTCTCTGGGTTTTTGTGATACTGCTTTCTCCTGGTTCTCCTCCTCTTTGTCTGACCACTTCTTATTACTCTCTGTGGGATTTTCATGCAAGTCTTACTCACTAAGCACAAGTATCCCCTAAGCCTCTGTGGTATGGTCTCTTCGTTTTTCCTTCTATATATTATCTTGCTTGGTGATTAGCCCTCATCATTTCAACTATCTTCTTTATGCAGATGATTCTCAGAGCTATAAATCCAGTCCTAATTTCTCTCTTGAGTTCCAGTCTCACATCAATAATTGCCTGTTAAGATGCCTCAAACTGGATTCCCATAAGCAGCTTAGAAAGGTCTTTTTGATAATTTTTAGGAAAATGTTTGTCAGCCAATAAAACAAAATTATGATAAAAGTTGGCTCACCTTAAGAGATTCCTTTTTGGTGAGCTTGCTTGAAGATGAAATGTCCTTCTCTGAGCCATTATAAAGTTTGGATTCAGACTGTAATTACAGAAAAGTGAACAGAAGAATAAAATTCATTGTAATCTCTCTATCCAGAGCTCTATGATCATACAGATACTTAAAATAAATAATTGCTAAACACAGAACAAAATTATTCCCATTTAATGCAATGATACACAAAGTACACATGGAAGAAAAAGTTCTTATTTTTTTGTACAATATGTGTTTTTAAACAATTATTCAAAACCTACTGCAACCAAGTAGTCTCATTTGATAAGTTATGAAGATAAACAACATATTTTGTGGGTTTTCTGTATTCACTTTCCAAAGAACATGAAGAGAAATGTCATAAATTTGAGCATTTCAAGGAATAAAAGCAATCCTGACAAGCTGTTAAACTGTCAGAGTAACTCTGTTACTCTTAAAACTCACTAATTATACTAACATTTATAGAGATAAGGTTGAACAAAACGTTCATGTTATTTTGCTTTTTAAATCTTTTTCCAGGGAGCAGCTATGGATTGTCCAAAGGCATTGACACCCAATTCAGCTTGTCCACAGTACTTAAAAGACAACTTGCTCAAACATTCAACTCTTTCCACTTCTTTAATGTACCCTGAGCTTTATTAGAAAGAGGAAAAGTAAAAAGTTTCTACTAAAACCTTGGTCCAACATAGCTGTTCTGGGCCTTTCTTTGTATCCTCACAGCTTGGCAGAGTGTCTGGCCATGTAGTTGGTAATATCTAGATGATATCAATCGATCAGCCAATCAAAATATGTTTTGTATATGTCAAAGTTTAAAAACTAGCAATAATAAATCTGCTACCTGTTACCTAAAAGGAGACAGCACTAATGAATGCTTAGAAATCATTCACACAGCTCCAAAGGAAGGCATACTTGAATGTTACTACGGAGATGTCAAAACTACTTCTACTTCAGATCTGTTCAGTACGTGGGTCAGACTCAAATAAAATCTACATATGTAGATTAGGAAACTGACCTTTGCTACACACAATTCTAAACGAGGAGGAGGAGGCGGGCAGCTGACATTTGTGTAGCACTTACCAGGTGCTGCCAGTCACTGTACTAGTGCTTTACAACTACGATCCTGTTTGATCCTCACAATGACCCTGGGATGTAGGTGCTATTATTAGCCACATTTTACAGATGAAGAAACTGAGGCAGACAGAAATTAAGTGGCCTGTCCAGAGTTACACAGCTAAACAACTCTCTGATGCCAGGGGCTTGGGTTTCAATGATTTTCATGACATTTCAGCAGCTTCCAGACACTGCTAATTAGTTCTGGGAGATAAGAACTCAAAAACTGGAGGACTGTCACATGATCTTAGTCAATGACAACACAACAGTAACATGTTTCCCACATTCCCCCAAAAAGTTACTGAGTACCAAGATCTTCTATAGTATTTATTCACTGACCTGATATCACTGAGAAATGGCAAGTTCCACAAAACAAAACATCAAAACTTTTTTGTCTTAATCATTTAAGCACTGAAACAAAAGTTAAATTTTTAATGGAAGACTTCTAAAGTAAGTTACATTCAACTCTGCCTTTTAAAAACAAAGATACAGAACAATTCAATGTTAAGAGTTTAATAAATGTGTTTTTTTGACTATTAACATAACCATTGAGATAAATTATTGAACTATAAAGGATTATAATATAGTGACATGGTATTGATTTCAGCTGTTTCTCCTTATATGAAATGATTTTGGATTGTTATGCTTTTATAAGACTTTTATATTTCTTGGGGGAGAAATTCGTGTTGTTGAGTTGTTTCAGTCACATCTGACTCTCAGTAACCCCATTTAGGGGTTTCTTGGCAAAGATACTGAAAGTGGTTTGCTATCTCCTCCTCTAGCTCATTTTACAGACAGGAACTGAGGCAAACAGGGTTAAGTGACTTGCCCCGGGTTAATTTGGATTTGAACTCTGGTCCTTCTATCCCCTGTGCCAACCAGCTGCCATTCTGAGTTTATGTCTAATTAAAATAGCTGGAGCTGCCAGAAGACTGACTTTCTCATAATGCGGTACCTATATAAGTGAATAACTTGGGTGTCAGGAGACAGAATCTTAATTTCTGGACCTGGGAAGATGATACAGAAATGACAGGAAACAAAGGGACAAAGAACCAAGTACAAAACCAGCTAGGGCTGATAAAAAGATATACACTTACCTGGAGACCTGTGTTCTATGAAACATTTCACTGTGATAAACTTCAAGAAACTGTAATTTTATCAAGGTAAGCCTCTCAGTGACACAGATTTTAATTCCTCTATAAACTGGGAATTAGTCTAAGTTGTTTTGGTTAAAAATTTCATGACCCTGCAGCCAACCAAGTGTCTCTTCACAAACACATACAGGTTACACGGCTGACATGTCCTTCTAGAATTCAGAATCACCTCTCTTCCACAATACAACTTCAGTGGGGGAAAGGTCTATGTAAACATAAGGAGTGATTTTCAATACTACAGATGTATTTAAGAAAGCTAAATAAAAATAAAAGGGGTAGGAAGAAATGCACCACGTTCACCTGTTAAGCCAGATGCCATAGAGAAACTGATTGAACACTAAAAGATAAATAGCATGCGAAGGCCCAGTAATTAATAGGAAAGAATATCCAAGAAGACTGATAGGTAATAATATTCACAGCCTTGGGTGCTGATGTACAATCAACATGAATTTATTAAATGACTCCTCTACCAGGCACTGTGCTAGGTACTGGGAATAATGTGAAAAAAGTCCCTGCCGTTAAGGAGATTACCGCTTAGCTTAAATGGAGATAATATACACATACATGCAGGCAGACAGTCAGTCCACTACATAGACATATACACAAAATAAATTCAAAAGGGTCAAAAGACGATTTTGAAGAGAATGTGAGAGACAAATCTGAATCTATAGTTTTGCTGAGATTTGGTAAGAAAAAGCAAATATCTGCACTACAGCAATGGAAAGATATACTTCATTTAAAAGGAACAAATTAAAGATGCTCATGGAGTAGCACTGTATAGTAATGAAATATACTCTTGAGGGGAAATACATAAACCAAAAAAAAGGAAAAGCATGATGGAGGATATTTTGGTGAAAATTCTAGTGAGAGACCACCACAGTCCACAATGACTACTGAGTTAAAAAAAAGACAAATCACAAATTTGTCATCAAAATCAAGAATAAAGGATTTCACATCTCTAGTCATCTACTGAACCCTGCCCTTTCCCCTCATCTCCCATTAAGTGTAGACTAACTGATAAATTCTTAACTTAATTTGATGACCATTTTATTTGTCCAAATGTGGAAGAAGCAATGACATTGGTAACTAATTCTAGGTCTGAAATGGACAAAAACAAAGAACTAGTTGCCAAAGTAGAAATCATGTGAAATTTAGGAATGCATGCCTATTAGCACTTTAGCACTAATTTTTAAAGTAAACTGAGGTTGCTAACAAAAAGATCTCAACAGAAATGAATTCTACAAGTGAGTTAAAAACCATTTTCTCAAGCATAAGACAGGAGGGAAGTGGCTAGTCAGCAGTTCATCTGAAAAAGACCTAGGGATTTTGGTGAACTACAAATCCAAAAAGGTGAAACAGGGCATATACAACATGACAGTTTAAAAAAAAAAAACAACCCAGGCTGCCTTAATAGAAGTATGGCAGTCAGAAAAAGGGAAATAATGATCCAGCTAAGGAGAGATTTTACCTTGGTCCATCCACGCTTATATTTTTATTTCCAGTTCTTTGTGGCATAGTTTAGGAAGGCTCTAAAGCAAGCCAATGGAAAAGAAACATTTATCAAGCACCTAGTTTGTGCCAGGCAATGTGCTAAACATTAAAAAGGCAAAAAAGGCAGTTTTTGCTTTCAAGGAGCTCACAATCTAATGGTGAAGGCTACATACAAAAAGAAGCTGAAAAGCAATGGGAGAAGGGAAAAAGAGTGAAGAAGGCAATACCCAGCACAGAGGGCATAATGAAATCCTGCAGCTGAGATGGAAAATAATGATATGACTGTACTGGGCATCCTCCTTAAATTATAAAAAAACAGGGAGAATTTCTCTCATGTTCACCCTCTCCCTTCTATGATCAAGAAGAAGAAAGAAGCCACAAGAGCAGTATGAAGAGGAGGTGTGAATTTCAGAATTGATTTAATCTTACAAGATGATGAGTTTCTGGAGAACATGAAGTCTAGGAGAGTATCCAGATGGTAGCCGGAATAGCACATGTTTTATAAACCATGACAAGTATTGACTGAAGGAAACAGATTCTAGCTTGCAGCTAAGAAGACATGACAGTTATCTTTAATTACGTAAAGGTCCATTAAATAACAAAGATTAGACTTGTCCTTGTTCATGAGAGAGGTAAAGGTTTGAAGAAAATGGTGGACGTTGCAGATATGATGAGATTGTCAGAAGAAAGCTTCCCAACAATTAGAAAAATTATCCTAAAAAGTAAAATGCACTGCTTCAGGAGGCTGCATCCTCTTCACATGATCTGGAATGATGTAATGGCCAGTTGGGAAAGATATTATGATATGATTCTTTTTTAATGTCATAAACCAAATCGTGTCAGTTAACACATATCTATATAATACCAGTTGGCCACTGACACAGATATTACTGCTGTCATCTCCAACATGCAAAATAATTATATCATAACAATACTTTTAGGGACAACAGAAAACTTACCTTGCTTTTTGACATAGAATGTGATGTCTCTTCTCTATTTTGAGACAGATCATCCTTTCCTCTTTCAAAACCTTAAAAAGAAAATTTTTGTTATTATTATTACAATTATATTGTTACATTTACTTATTTTTATGGTTTTTTTAATCTTTATTTTTAGTCCAGATTAACTCTGTAACCTATACTCTTAAGGAGCTATCAGAAGCACAAAGAATTTAAGTTACTTGACTGTGATCATATGTGTATCAGAGATAGGACCTGAACTAAGATTTCCTGACTTTAGCAACAGATCTCTCTGTTTACTGCACCACGCTGCTTCTCACGCTTTGAGTAAAAGTCACATGACAATGCTTTCAGTACATTTAGATAAGTGTTTGTATATTTTTAAAATGAGTAGTCTTCATAAAATCATTTAATAATATACAGTAAATCAAAGAAGTCACTGCCTAAGAAGATAATTACCAAGTTCTATCTAAATCAGTGGTTCTTAACCTTCCTAATGCCACGACCCTTTAATACAGTTCCTCATGTTGTGGAGACACCCAACCATAAAATTATTTTCGTTGCTACTTCATAACTGTAATTTTGCTACTGTTATGAATCATAATGTAAATATCTGATATGCAGGATGTATTTAAATTGAACTTAACCCACAGGTTGAGAATCGCTGATCTAAATTAATCTGCTTACTCAGTGCCATACCAATCAGACTATATAGAACTATAAAAAATATTAACAAAATTCTTCTGGAAGAACAAAAGTTCAAGGATATGAAGGAAATCAATGAAAAAAAATGTGAAAGAAAGGTAGTCTAGCCATATCAGATCTCAAACTGTATTATAAAGCAGGAATTATCAAAACAATCTGGTATTGGCTAAGAAAGAGAGTGGTACATCAGTGGAATAGATTAGGTGCAAATTACTATAGGAAATGACCACAGTAGTCTAGTATATGATAAATCCAAAGATCCAAGTTTTTGGAACAAAAACTCATTATTTGACAGAAAATGCTGGGAAAACTAGAAAACAGTAGGGCAGAAACTAGGTATAGACCAACATTTCACATAGTATATCAAGATAAGGTCAAAATGGGTACATGATTTACATATAA
Source organism: Pseudochirops corinnae (assembly GCA_028646515.1). Classification (NCBI taxonomy): domain Eukaryota; kingdom Metazoa; phylum Chordata; class Mammalia; order Diprotodontia; family Pseudocheiridae; genus Pseudochirops; species Pseudochirops corinnae. Next base: position 341,415,692 of record CM053585.1, on the reverse strand, counting down.
AGGGTGATACTGTAAGCAAATTAAGAGAGCATGGAATAGTTTATCTGTCAGATTATGGATAAGGGAAGAATTTAGGACCAAAGAAGATACAGAGAGCATTACAATATCTAAAATAATTTTGTTTATGTAAAATTTAAAAGTTTTTGCAAAAACAAAACCAAAGCAACCAAAATTATAAGGAAAGCAGGAAACTGCAGAAAAAATTTTGCAACAATTATCTCTGATAAAGACCTCACTTCCCAAATACAGAAAGAACTGTGTCAAATTTATAAAAATGTAAGTAATTTCCTAATTGACAAATGGTCAAAGGATATGAACAGATAGTTTTCGGATAAAGAAATCAAAGTTATCTATAGTCATATAAAAAAATGCTCTAAATCACTATTGATCAAAGAAATGCAAATTAAAACAACTACTCACTGTGTACTATCTCACACCTAAGAGTGGCTAATGTGACAAAAAAGGAAAATGCTGATATTGGAGGGGATATGGGGAAACTGGGACACTAATGCACTGTTGGTGGAGTTGTGAACTAATCTCCAACCATTATGGAAAGCAATTTGGAACTATGTCCAAAGGGTTCAAACTGCACATCCTTTGATCCAACAATACCATTGCTAGGTCTACGTCCCAAAGACAGCCAAAAAAAAGGGAAAGGACCTATTTGTACAAAAAGATTTATAGCGGCTCTTTTTGTGATGGCTAAGAATTGGAAACCAATGGCATGCCCATCAACTGGGGAATGGTTGAAAAAGCTGTGGTATATGATTGTCATGGAAAATTATTGTGCTATAAGAAATGACAAACAGAATGATTTCAGAAAAACTTGGAAAGACTTACATGAACTGATGCACAGTGAAGTAAACAGAACCAGAAGAACATTGTACACAATGACAGCAATATTTTGTTCAATGAAGAAGTGTGAATGACTTAGCTATTCTCAGCAATACAATGATCTAAGACAATCCCAAAGGACTAATGAGGAAATATACTATCCACCTCCAGGGAAAAGAACTAATATTGACTGAATATAGACTGAAGCATGCTATTTTTCATGTTCTTTAATTTTTTTTCTTTTATTCGAGTCTTCTTGTACAAAATAACTAAAAAAGGAAATGTTTTACATAATTGCACACATATAACCTATATCTGATTGCTTACCATCTCAGGGAGGAGTGCGGGAAGGAAAAGGATATAATTTGGAACTCAAAACTTTAAATAAAAATGTTAAGAAATTAGAAGAAAAAAGTCAATTACAAAGTACCTCTTCCAAACAAATGAAAAGAAGAACCTCAACCATTTACTAACATCATTTTTTTAAGATACAATCCACAATATTCCAATACATCCATGAATTTATCCATATGGATATTCCCTCAGATGACTGCAAGTCATCCATGGATACCCATCCTGATTTATTTTATTTATAGTTATATTTATTTATGTCCACTGAGGCCCAAAATGCCCCAAAAAGTGAGAGAATATTTCAGGTTCAGTAGTGGATCACCAAAGACCAAAGCATCCATGAAAGCCTTGGGATTTTGTTGTTGTTGTTGTTTAAAGATTTAAAGATTACCGGTCTTAAAAAAAAAATATTCTACAATTAGAGCTGAGACCCTCAGGGAATTTTCATGTCTGGTCTGGAATTCATCATATTCATACAGCTTTCTCAACTTGTGATATGTCACACACAACCAAGTTTGTTAACACAACATATAAGAACAGCACAACTGCATCCTGGTCCATCTCCAGGCATCCTGATGAATATCTAGCCACTGGACTCAGATGGCAAGGGAGAAGAAAGTGAGGCTGGCAACCATGCACAGCCCCATCTCACTCAAATCCAATTCAATTGCAAGTCATGTCATCATTTTCCTGATGTCATGATCCTCTTTGGGAATGAAGGATAAACCACAACCTATGAATAGTCCAAGCTGCCCCAACAGGGATCCAGCTGGCTAGTTCCAATTGGGCAACTTAGTTCATTTTCTCCTCTCCTCTTCTCTCCTCTCCCATCCCCACATGGGGTGTCATGCCCTTACCTGAGGGTATTCTGTCCAAAGGAAGACAAATTTTGATGGCTAAAGCCTACCTAATTTTCTTGGGGTTTACTGACTGGTTGATTTCTTTCTTATAGACCATACCTTAAACCCAATTCACTTTGATTCTCATTAATTAAACTATAATATGTCCCTGCCCCCCTGGCTCAGAGTGAATGTAAACAGTAATTGTTTCTCTTTTGGCAAGCAACCCTGAGGGTCTTCCCCTTCCACTTTGATTATTTTTTTAAATTATTATTAAAAGGGCCATCCCTTGACTCACTTCTTAAACAGGTCTATTCATTGAATGGGCACTGCCTCACTCAAACTGAGAATTTGGAAAGACCTTAGCTTAAAAAGGCCAAGGTCTCCCACTGAATCCTGGGTCATCTCCAGTCATCCTGATCTATATCTAATCACTGGACCCAGATGGCTCTGGAGGAAAAAGGGAGGCTGGTGACTTTGCATAGTCCTCCTTCACTCAAATCCAATTCAATTGCAAGTAATGTCATCATCTTCCTGATGTCATGGTCCTCCTCGAGAATAAAGGACAAATCATACAAGAACAGCACAAAGAACAATGTTATACATGAAAGCAGCATGATCCCCATCTTAAGAAACTTATGACATTGAAAAAAGAAAGGCTAATACAAAGACACAAAGAACAATTTAGGACAGCATAAGACTAGTGTAAAATTTAATATAATTAAGTACTAAAATGTGAACTGATATTAAGTGCTATGGATGGGCAAGCAGAATAATGAAAAATAAATATTCCAGTTTAACTAGGAAAAAATTTCAGAGGGATACCAATAGACAAAAGTATTTAAATATATCCTGCTTTTAATTTACCTGCACATGAAAACTTACACTAACGTGAGCTATTGTGACATCAAGATGAAACGTAGGCAACAGATGGCAACAGACTTGGAACCCAAGAAGTTATCTTTTTAACAAGAAGTGTATTTCATATTGGATCTCTAGCTTCCTGCCTAACAAGACCAAGCTGCCATAAATCAGACTCCATGTCCATAAAAGCAAATATGTTTTCTTCTCCACAGACCCCAATTATTCCTCTAGACCTCTCAATTATCATTTGCAGCGGCACCACTCTTATTGCTACCCTGAGTCAAAACCATGGAGTCATCCTCAATTCTTCATCTCCTACACTCAGTCAATTTCTAAATACTTGAATCCTTCAGAACATACAACTCCTGTGACTAGCTTTTCCATGTGTATTGTTGCACTGGAGTCAGGGCCATGGCTGAGAGAGAAGCCAATGGAAATTCTAACCTTGGACCATTGTGAGGTGGGGAGAGATAAAAACTGGAAGAGAAAAGGATCAGAGCACTGTGGTAAAGTACAGACGACTGAGATGCAGGACTTCCATTTTTAATCTGTTAGGTAAGTAGCAAACTAAACAGTGCCAATAAAAAAAGGTAACATTGTTTTTGTTTATAAATATGACAAATAAAGAAAAAACTCAACAAAATGTGGGAGGACTATATAAAGTAGTAAAACCATAGCTATCTATGTGAAGCACTTATTATTCACACCTAATTCAAATGTAACATAGCAGCAATCATCTTGATCATTAAATGCAGAAGTCTGAGGACTTTTTGATAAATATCACTGGATTAAAGTCATCTGTGTTCATAATTTGTTGTTCAAGTAGGGAAGATAACTAATTACAAACATTTTTTTGAAAAAGGTAATAAGACACTGGTCTTATATATGTTATCTTTAAGCTTCTACACAACATTAAGTAAATTATTAAATAGGAAGATACACTTACTGAAGATGTTCATTCATGTCCTACTACAGTGTTGTCAAACTCAAACAGAAACAGGAAGCACTAATCCATGCATGCTTCTCCACCTGCCACATACTGACTTCATCTTAAGCTGTAATGTTATCAATGTTTTATTGTATTTTTACTAATTTTGTTACATATTTCCCAGCCACATTTTAATCTGGTTTGGGCTACAGTAGGGAAAGCTGTTGGCAGCATGGTCCATGGGCTATGGACCGTTCTGCACCAAGTCTAGGTACCAGAGAGATTTTCAGTAGCTAAGGAGGTTCTGCAGATACTCCTCGTTTACATATGACATTATGCTAACTGCGCTGATTCCTGGACCACTACAGGACTTCCTCAGTGAGACTTACAATCTCTGAAGAGGCTAGTGTAGTAATACACAAAAGATAAAAGCAAGTCAATATAGATCACATATTGCTCACAGTATGATAAATGGATGAAAAACCTACTGAATTAATCCATTAGTATAAATATCTTGGTCAAGTATTTCAGATGGACAAGCTGCAACCCAGAACTCAACGATGATTTAGAGTCTATTTTTCTGAAAATACAGCCCCAAAATACGTGCGTGGTAATAGCACATATTTTTACGTGACACCAACATTCTCCCTGTAGCACTCCATTTGCTGTGTATCATGGAATATTACTAAATCACCAGAATCAAAATTGTGGGGGGGCCTACAAAGCAACAAAAATGCAGTGAAGCATACTGAAGATTAGAGCATATTATCAATAAGGACCTTTGCAAGAGGAGTGATACAAAAGCATCAAGGTCAAGTATGAACAGAAAAGGAAGTAAGCCGAGAAAGAGTGAGCACTAGAAGATCAACAGACTAGAGGCTATCCTGGCATCCTTAAATTTTTTTCTAAAGAAAGAAGACAGCTTTCAGAGTACGAGGTAGATCCTCCATGAGAAACATGGGAGGACCTGGACAAGATTCACACAAAAGTAGACGGCAAGAAACTGTAATCTAAACCTAATAAAGGGAATACGCACCTCAGTGAGATCACAGCAGCAAACTATACAGTGCCTAAAGTATGCTACAAGACAGTGGTTCTCAACTTTCCTAATGCTGCAACCCTTTAATAACAGTTCCTCATGGTGTGTTGACCCCCAACCATAAAATTATTTTCATTGCTACTTCATAACTGTAATTTTGCTACTGTTATGAATCGCAATGTAAATATCTGATATGCAGGATGTATTTTCATTGTTACAAATTGAACATAACCCACAGGCTGAGAACTGCTGCTGCAAGATATGCAAGTTCTTATCATTCTCTTGCACTTCTAATTAGAAACAGATAAAATATAAATCCTAATATTTTTGTGTTTTATGCACGTACAAAGAGGTTTAATTCATTCACTAAAAAAATTTAGCATATGTGAGCTTAATAACTTAAGAATTCTCTTTATTCACAACATTTTCCTTTGGTGGATTCTGGGTATTTTGGGGTGGCTATGTGAGAGCTGCGATATGTTGCTGCTGCTACGTTGCCATCTTGGCTCCGCCCCCCCCACCCCCTTTGGTGGATTCTGATCAAAAGTGCATGACGCTGAGAGGGGCAGGCAACACAAAGGAAGACAAAGGTAGTTTTCAAAAAGACCCTGACAAATTAGACCACTGGGAGGAATCTAATAAGGTAAAACTCCGAAGGGACAGATGTAAAAGTTTATACTTGGGTTTAAAAAAATCAAATTTGTGAGTACAGGGTAAGATGGGAAAGGAAGGGTTAAACAGTCAGAAAAAAATATCAGGGAACATTAGTGGATCACAAGTTTAATCAAGGTCCACAATGTTTTAGTGCAGTCCAAAAAAGCTAATGTGATTTTGATCTATATTAAAGAGACAACTTCCAGGAACAAAGAGGTTACGGTCATGCTGTCCTCTTCCCTGGTCAAACCACATCTTGAGTATTGATTTTAGTTCAAGACACCACAGTTTAGGAAGGGCACTGTCTAAAAGGACAATCAAGCTGGGAAAGAGCTTTGAGTTCAAGCATATGAGGACTACTTAAATGAACTAGAAATTCCTGAAGAGAAAATGCAGAAGGACTATAACCATATTCAACTATGTAACAGGTTGTCATACAGAAAAGATATTAGACTTATTCTGTTTGTCCCCAGAGGGCAGAATCAGGAGCAATGAACAGAAGTTGAAAAGCGGCAAAGTAAAGACTGATGTCAAGAAAGACTTCCTGATAATCATAACTATTCAAGAATGGAATGTGTTACTTTAGGAAATCATGGATACCATCTCAATGAATCTACAAGTAGAATACAGATAACCATTTGTTGTGCATCTTATAATGGAAATTCTTGGAGGTATACTAGAAGATTGTGGAGGTGCATTTTAACTCTATAATGTGGGGGATTCTGTGATCTTATGAATGTGGGTAGTACCTCCAGCAGTCCATTTTACAGCCCATCTCTGTCTTCCCTTCCTGATCCTTAGAAATCCTCCAAAGAGGGCATACCTTCCCGAAGGACTATAAACATTATGTTCATCATGCAGTCCACTTATTCTTTCTTATGCTTGATACATGAAGAACCCAGCTCCTTTTCCACTCATACATCTTTCTGATGTTCTCTTATTCCATTCTTTGCACACAACATATTACCAGTCTATTAAGTCACTTTTCATGTATAAATTATAGTTAGCAATATAATGTAGTCTTTCATGTCTATCAAGTGTCTTTCTGTTGCTCTCTGTGTGGTTTATGATTTTAATTCTTCTGAGAAGATGTGTATTCCATTACTAGCAAGCATTAAGTATTATTAGAAGAACATCTATAGTAGAAAGAAGGGTCTTTAAAAGTCAGTCTCTTAAGAGAAGCAATCAAAGAATATGAAAAAAAGGACTTGCAAACTATTAACAATATATGAAAGAATGCTACAAATTATTAACAATAAGAAAAAGTAAATCACAACATCAAATACTAAAGTTCACAAAAGATGGGCATGGTCGATACTAAAGGGCAGACCTGCACAACTTGGCAGCAAGTAGGGGCCAAAATTAAAATAGGCTAAAGTTCTTCAGGCCACAAATAGGTTTTTAGCGGCCCACTTTCCAAGTAAAGGTATAATTAATGATTAAACTATTTTGCAAATAAGTCATATTATGAAAAAGAGAAATTTTAATTAATATCAATTAATTACACTTAGTACTTAAGATTTTTATTTATCATGAAATCTATCCTCTCAGACTAGGGATAGAACTAACAATGGTTGGTTGCTCCAGGTCATAGGACAAACAGGAGAGTGTGCCATGGCAACTCACCCACCAAGTTACGTGATGGCCACAGGACTGACTGGTAGAAGATGGGTTAAGTGGGGCACAAAGTACTGTGTTACATCTTTACTTTCTTTTACATTCTCTACATTTTTCATGGGCTGCTCAAAATCCTTTGGCTAGCTGTATTATGTTGTGCAGGACTGCTGAAGAGGTTGTGCAAAGAGGGGCCAATGCATTATTGATGGACTCTGGGAATATGTACAACCATACTACAAAGAGATTTAGAATTATGTAAAGAAAATTATTCAAATGTTCCTACCCAGAGATTCCAATACTAAGCATATACTCCCACATACCTAATAGGAAGTTACTAACAAAAAAGCTCCATATTTATTTCATTATAAGATAAAGAATCCTGAGAAATGTGAAAATTTACATGAACTTCTTCAAAATGAAACAAGCAGAATGAGGGAAATTACATATTATATATTCTAACTACAAAATAAAGTTTTAAAAAAACAAAAAAAAAAACCCTCAAACACTGTAATTAGAGTATCCCAAAAGTCTTAGTATATGTTTGAAGTGATGAAAGCTTAAAACTAAAACTTTTGGAACACCCTGAATACCTCCCTGTGTTAGCAGCAGTGGGTAACTATGGTTGTAAGAAACTATATATTATAAATTTGATGTGTTTGTTAATTTTGCTCAACCAGTCTGTTCTACACACACACACACACACACACACACACACACACACACACACACACACACCATTCTTTGCTAAATGGAAAAGTTTGGATTTGAGTCCCAATATGGAAATTTCCGTATTACATTTATGAAGATGAAAGTACTTACTTTGACTTAGTTTAAGAAATACACCGTTAAGTAAAATTATTTCTAGGATCACCAGCATCCCTTGGAAAGCTAGCTAGTACTGATGATATTTTTAATATCCAAAAAGAAACCAAACGATATAACAGCAGGTTGTACAGAGGAGTACATGTGCTCTTTAAAAACAAATAACGTGTTAAAAACAACAGGCAAATAAACACGTCACAAAGCTGTAATTAAAACAGCATTCAGGTTGAGATCTACTTGGTAAGAATAAAAAGAGACATGTTTTACAGAAATTTGTTATGCTTTTGAGCAAAATAATACTGGGTCCTTTTCCTATTTATTTTCTCTGGCTCTTCCCAAATAAAGAATACATGCAAAATTAATCACTGAATAAAAGCTTCTTTAAAAAAAAAAAAACCAAACACCTCAGGAAACAGCAATGGGCAGGTAAGTGGTGCAGCGTACAGAGTATCAGACCCTGGAGTCTGGAAGATCTAAGTTCAAATCTGGCCTCAGACACTAGCGGTGTGACCCTGGGCAAGTCACTTAACCCCTCTCTGCCTCAGTTCCTCATTTGTAAAATCAGGACACAGTGGAGAAGAATACAGCAAACAACTCTATACCTTTGCCAAGAAAAACCCATGGAAAACAGATATGGACACAACTGAAAGAAAAATAACAAAGGAGTATACATTTAAAAAAAATTTCTAGTAAGCCAATGAGAAGACATGTTAATATTAATACAGCACTTTGTTTTCATTTGCTAAAATGTACCTTTTCAATGCTCTTACTTTATGCCCTAGACTTTATTAAATTACTATTATATCAGAGGGGAGGGAGGAAGAAGAGCAATTCCTCTCTCCTTATTTAACTGTAACTGCTGAATCTTTTTCTTTGATAAATAAAAATAGAATCTTAAGAAAGTTGAAATATATAGAGGAAGTTAAAACCTTAAATCAGTCTAAGACTCACTATACCATTAAGTAAAATAATTCACCTATAAAAAATTTTATATATTTAGATTAAGAATTTTCAAAATTTATTATAATAAATCTATTGTGAAGAGTGTTCCAACGGATTAATTACCGATGTAAATTACTTCAAAGGTATTCTCTACATGCATAAACTAAAAGATTTTCTAATAAAAATGGAGAATAAAGGGAATCTCATTCAAAATTCTAATCAATTTAAAATGAATAAAGCTATTCATTTAAAATATGGTTATGTTTTGTTCTGGAACCAAAAATCAAACCCAGAAATATGGTTATCCAGAAAAATAAAACTTCTACACCTCCAAACTCCAAATCAAAGAACCGTTAACAAGGCTGATCTCAAAGACTTTCAAATTCAAAGAGGATAAATGGCAAAGGAACAGAATGTTCCCTAAAACAATCAGAACCTGATAGGGTTCCTTGGACTGCACCCAGAAGCAGGGTGCCAGTACAAAATGCACAACACAGATAATGTTGCATGTAGTCAAAGCCCTTGAGTAGACAGGCCGCTAAATTCTGCACCAGCTAAAGTTTATAGGTCATATTCAAGGGCAACCCAAAATTATATGCACTGCAGTAACTTAATCTAGAGAAGACAAAACAAAAAATGCATCACTTGGGATTTCTGTATTAGGATGAAGCAACACTCTCCTTTCCCAAGTATGTTTACCTGAAAAGGGGATTTACATCCCAATGCATCCACTGTGCAGTACAGAAGTTTTATCAAGCCATTCCTTGAGGCTCCTTTAATCTCTTTTAAGATTACCACTTTTAAAAGTCACACTGATGATGTATGAACATAAAACTCAGAAGACTCTATTTAATGTACCAATAATTATTTATTCTACAAAAAAAGTTGTTTCATTCACATAAAGGCTGATTTGTAGCAAAGATTCTGGACAATAAATTCATTCTCTACACCAAAACACTATTTTAAGTGTTACATAAAAACTGCTGCACAAAACTTTTTTATTTCAGCAGAAATTTAAAAAAAATTCACATAAATGAACAGGTGTGGGTTACTTAAAATAACTGCTCTATATTTTCTAAAATATTTTTATGTATTGTTATCTCATATATAGCAGATATATGAGATATATATGAGTTATCTCTGTATAGCAGATAAAAGAGGTGACATTGATGGTCAAATGCCTATTTATTGGCAGAGAAAGGACTTAAACCCAGGTTTCTTGACTTCAAATCTTATTCTCTTCCCACTGGTACACAAGACCTAGAAAAATGTTTATCAGGGATGTAGGCTGTTATCTTTGAGTAGTACTGACTCTTGTAATACCGACTTAAAGCTTTTCTATAGCCCAGAGCAAAAAGAGAAGGTCAAAGAGTAGTTTTCAATAATTGCACTAATGTGTCTAGGCAAGATCCGGGGCTGTTTGATTGAGGTGAGGATGAGGTGTGGTATAATGTCTTGTCGACAATCACTGGTATGTAAGGATATTATATAAAATAAACTAATGTATAGCTCTGGAGCTAGACATTGATTTTGTAGCTGAACAGCTTTTTATAGGATTATTGTTTCATAAAAATAGCCTCCAAACTAAAAGTGGTGTCACTTTCAGAAAATTTGTTATTTTTATATCAAGATGACAATGATAAGAACAATATGGACAAATCAAAAAAAAGTTAATGTTTTATTTTACAGCCATTTTTTTAAATGCACAAATTACAGCATTGAGAATCATTTATTATCTCCAATGAGACTGATACAAAATGCACCTGAAATTAACTTAGGCTAACCGATGCACTGAACAAAGAGTTTGATACTGAAGTTATGTGAGCAAAACTTTGATCTTTTAAATAACAGAAAAAGACTTTTCAACATTTTTTGGTAAATGTGAAGGAAACTTTTCCTCCTTCAAAATCAAGAACTTAATAACCAAAAGCAAAAGTTCTATGTGATGAAAACACCAAGTTGATTCTGTGCTTTTCTAGCTTTTCCTATTCCACAGAAAACCAATCAGCAAAACCAGATGGAAAGAAAGATAATTGATGATGACATCAGGTGGAAACTTTTCAGTCAGGATTATACACATTAGCTACTACTCTTTTCAACAGGCAGCACTGTCACACAAATGTTCTCCTAGATTCTAGGACCTAGAACAACCCCAAGTTTCAGGATTAATCTTCCCATGGCTCCCAATGCTCTTGAGCTGCAACCCAAACTACCCCACTGGAAAATCTTCAATGTTATACACGTTTGCTTCCTGTATCCACAGGCAGTCTTAGTACAGGGCCTTATCCCCTAATTACCTTCAAAGTCTGGCAAAAACTCTGCATCTTGATCTATTCTATAAACATCAGTTAAGAATCTCTTATTGTTCTGATGTTAGCTCTCTAACTCAGAATCCTACAAATGTCCTCCCTTTGAATAAAATATTAATTCCTGACTAAAGTTTTAAGATAATGAACAAACTGCAGTCACCACCCCATCATCAAATATTTAACGCTACTTTACTCTAAATGTCTTCAATATTTATTAAGTGCTCACTATGTACAAAGCACTTAGCAAGCTTACTTTTCTCATTAGGCAATCCCCCTTCACCGTCTCTGGTGCGTGTACCATCCCCTCCCCCACTTTTGGCCACAAAACTATTAAATATATGTCCATAGCTTTCATGACTCATCCCTTCTTCAACTTCACACTTCTACCCTTTCTAAGCATTTAGCACTTTTGTATACATATTTATATATTTCTCTGTACAAATTAGTCAACCAACAAGTTCTTACGATATGCCAGGTACTGTGTGGAAATGCTAGTGATGCAAAGAAAAGCAAAAAAGACTCCTTGCCCACCTTCAAGGAGTTTACAATCTAGCTTTTAATTCTAAGGAGGAAGAAACACAAAATATAAACAAACACTTACTTAAAAGATAAATACAGACTAGATGAAAGGAAAAAGTTGGGGGGGGGGTCGGGGAGGCGGTTGAGAAAGGCCTCATGAAGAAGGTGAAATTTAAGCTGCTTCTTAAAAGATGGCAGGGTATATGGGTTTCTTTCACTTTCATTTATGTGCATATATCCAGACCAAATTGACAATACTCAGACAAAATTAAGATTATCCTACTGACAAAATGGGCTCTGTTCCTATTCATTTAACTAAGATTTCAAAGGTATCTACTATACTTGAAATAAGAAGAGGTATCAGTATCCCCACTTTGAAATAAGTGAGACAACAAAGCCTCAATTAACTCAACAAACTCAAATTGTCAAGTGACCAAAAATTATTTTCACCTCATTTTTAGGAGAAAGAATCAACTTAACAAGAAAACAAGAGATCTCATTTAGTCAAAAGAAATGTTTCAGACATATCTTAGAATCAGTACCCATTCCAACCAATCTCTTATGTCTAAGAAATACAGTAAATAATCAACAATTTTCAGAAGATGTTGGCACAGTAAAATGTTCAATACTCCAAAATTCATCTTTAGGAACATGTATCTAGAATTGGGAAGATCTCCAGGGCTATCTAGTTAAGCCAAGAGAAAACCTTAAGATGAGAGAGGTGACAAGACCTGTCAAAGGATCACAAAGGCAGTAAATGTGGCAGAGGGAAAATAGGACAGGACTCTCTCGATTCCCACGTCAATACTCATTCTTACTCCACTGCCTTGCTGAGGGAAGTGGGCTGGAACCAGGCTATCTAGTCCTGATATTGTGTGCAGTCAGACTGCTATAGCTTTTGAAATGCTGTGTCTTTTAATTCCTTACTTTCCTTCCTACTATTAGCCTGCTGGTTGTCACCTACATTAAGTATTTTCTATTTAATAAGGCTGACAAGCACACCAACACCTTTTAGAAATGTTTTCAATCACAAGAGCTGAAACACAATAACAAAGTTACCAGTTAACTCTCTACTGACCAAAAAATATCTGCCACAATACTTGATATAAAAACATAGCCTGTGCCGTCTCAAAGCGGACACTGTCAATAAAACATATTAAATCTTTTGCCTTAAGACATGAACCCAATTTAACTTTTGTTTGTTATGAAAATTAATTACCCATATGGTACAGTAATGGTTTTGTGTCTTTTCATTTTTCAATCTCCTTAATCAATACCAGAAGGTCAGTTGTCACTTTTCCTGTTTACTGCACCTATCTTTAAATACCCTGTTCCATCCTAGTTTGATGGGAATAATTTAAGAAGTCTTTTTAACACTAAAAATGTGCCAAGCGTTGACATATATAGAGTGTTTAAAATATATAAAGCATTTTATATGCAGTATCTCATTTAATCATTACAACTATTTGACAAATGAGGAAGTTGAGACTTTGTGAAGCTAAGTGACTTGCCCAGTAAACAGGAGACAAACTTAGCCGCAGGCCTTGAGCCTCTAAAGATGGCAACTTTCCATTCCACAACCACACCTATCCAAGGGAACTCATAGGTCACTTTTGGCTATAGTATCAATTAAGGTTAAGATTCTTTTTTTGGTGGGGAGTAGGAAGTTCTGGGGTGGGAGTAGGGGAAAATGCAGCATGTTTTTTTTAAAAGGCTTTAACTTAATGCACAGAATCAGGAGAATACTGTACACAGTAACAACACTGTGCGATGACCGACTTTGCTAGACATAGCTCTTCTGAGTAATGCTCAGACATTTCCTAAACCTAAGACAATTCCAAAAACCTCATGATGGAAAATGCTATCCACATCTAGAAAAATGGAGTGTGAATACAGATTGAAGTATACTATTTTCTTTTTTGCTTTTTTTTTCTTTCTCATGGTTTTTTTTCCTTTTACTCTGATTCTTCTCTTTCACAACATGACCAATGTGGAAGTACGTTTAAGATACATGTATAGCCTACATCAGACTGCATGCCATCTTGGGGAGGGTGAGAAATGTAAAACTCAAAATCTTATAAAAGTGAATGTTGAAAACTAAAATAATTTTTTTTTAAAGGCTTAACTTAATTTCACTACTTCTTAGTGGATTTAAAAAAATGCTAAAATGTCCTCTCTTTTCATTAAGGACAAAATGGAAAGGAAAGTCTCCTTTATTTTTTTCCTTGACTGCAAGCACCATGGGAAAAAAAGAAACCCACTGCTTACTCACTTTTCTATTAAAACCATTTGATACTATAACCTCTTCTGTATTTTAAACTCAGAAAATGCCAATATTTTTCTCCGCTCCTACTTGAGTAAACAACCTTCAAAATGTGAAGCTTTGCACTGTGATTATATTCAGGTCACCCAGCCTTTCATCCATTACTTGCAAAGCTCTCCTAGTCATACCTGTGAAGAGAGAGGACTGGGCAAAAAGGTGCTACTGCAAAACTATTAGGAAAAAAAAAATCCATTTGAGTTCCACTTCACATTCTGTGACTGTTGCAGTCACGGTTTTTATTTTTACAGTTCTCATTCACATGTTGTATCACACAGAAGCATAGCATGAAGGTCAACAAGACCAGCTTTTGTTATCCAGCTTATTGGCTAGGGAAGAATGAAGAGAAAGGAAAACAGCCGTGAAACCAAGATTTATCTGATCATTAACATGATCATTAAACTACTCTGAGAAATCCAAAAAACACTGAATTTTTTCAAGGTTACTTCCGAGGTAAGGAAGACACGTGAAATTTACTACTTTACATATATTTACGTAAGTAAAAAGCAGACATAACTTCACAAGGACACAAGGTGGACTAATAAAAAACCTCCAGCCGGAAAAGCAGGTCAGCAGGTGACTACACTACCTAGAGGCTAAGGACAGCTTATTTCACCTGTGTGAAGTTCCCTGCAATACTCATGTTCAGTTCTGAAGTCCCAGACACATTCTTGGGCCTATCAAGCAAATTCACAATTTGAAAAAATAACCATCTGCAAATGAACTAAATGAAACTTTCACTAGTTTAAAACAAGTATTTTATGTATATGCATATATATGTGCGTATATCAACATGGTTCAAGAATATTATATAAGCTGGATCAAAACACAATATATAACTTGTCTCTTAATAAAAGAAAAGATGTAAAAATGAATTAAACAAATATTAACTACTTTTCAGATGAATATTAAAGCATATATGTAAATTTTATTTTATAAAAGTACAAAATTTTTAAAGAATACAATTTTTGGCAGTATATAAAAAATATTCATGACTATCCTTAGACATTATGCACAAAGAAAAACAAATACCCTAATTGTAACTGTTAATGGCAACAGAAACTTCTTAAACAACAAAGGCCAATTTGTCTCTATAGCCATGTTATATTGCCTTAATCATATTGCATGTACCTTGAACCTTGAAACATCTGTTAATGCTCATTCTAAAAATACTAGTTTCTACTCTTAACAGATAACAGGTACACATACTATTCAGTGTCTAAAGAGCAGTCAAGGATAATTTCAAAGCTTAAATTTACAATGATAGCAATCTTCATTCTAGCTAATGCTCAGGTGTTATTTTAAAACTGTACTGAATATGAATTTTATTATAGTTATAATACAGCCGAATGGACAGACTGAATATAACTCCTTTGCAAACACCTTTGATGGAATTGGTGCAATTTTAGAATTAGAAGTTTCTCTCCAATCCAGAAAATGTTTTTATATTACCAGATAAGGGCCATTATATGTATTTATATTTAACATAAAAACATGTTCTTTTAAGCACTCAAGACCACTGATACGTTGAATTCAAAGTTTTAAATCTCTCCTGACAAATTTCAGAAATGATAAACAAATAAAGGGAGACAGCTCTGTTTCTGAAACAGAATCCTTTATTACAAATTTTTCTAAAAAGAAAAGCCATTTAAAAGGCCAAAACACTTGCCTTATTTAAGTACCAAGAATCTGCCTAATAAGACAAAAATTCAAGATAAAACTAACAAACCTGGCAATGCAGGGGAAAGTTCATTGTATCCTCCAAATGAAGCATTCCGGACAAGCTTTCGGCCATCAATTCGTGGAGGAAATACAAGAGGCGAAACCCCAGTACAGGAAGAAAACCTACGTCGCTGTGGACTCTCCTCTTTCATGGCTTAGAAGCTCTGTTTAAGGTATATGCTCACACTGGAGGCTAGTTAGAACAGCAGGGTAGCAACGGCAGCCTTTTCCTTTACGTCTAGTGTAGTACAAACAAAGGACAAATACACAACAGCAAAGCAGAAGGACCAGAAGACTGTCAAATCAGCAATAAACAGAGACAAGAATAGAGAGATGGATGGAAAAAGGCATTAAGCCGTGCTGCTGCTTTTTTTCAAATTAATTGATAAACCGGAAAGGCTTCTCCTTTCCATTTCACATCTGATCACACTTTCGATTGCTTGCTGCCTTAGAAACACAAAACAACAGTCATTACTTGGGGATTCAGAATGCAGTAATGAAATCAATTTCTCTTCTCATTTTAAGAATTGTAGGCTTACTCCAACAGCTATTGTTTTAAATCCCCTCCTCCCCCTTTTACCCACATCTGCCCATTCTTTCCCTATGAAGCTTTGCATACTTCAGAAACAACTACAAAAACAGAACATGGTTTGTATTTAATAGATAATTCTTGAGGTATATCTAGTCCATCTTGTGTTTCAGCCATAATTAAAAATTCATAAGGAAAGCTATTCGATCAAGTACCATGCTCCAAAGATATCATCAGCAAAAGCAGTGAACATTTAGTTTCAGCTTTAACAGAGCTAAAAATGTGAGAATGACAACATTAAAGCAAATCAATCAACTACAGATTAAAATGATCTTGTAACAAGGCTGTACTCCTAAAGAAAGGCTTCCCAGGAACAAATTTTACTGAGATATACTCTATAATTCTTCCATGTGTCAAAATATTTGCCATAAAATCAATTACCACATGCCTTTTATTTAAAACTCCCTACATGTTTGCATTTTAAGTTGCTTTCCTAAGAAAACTACAAAACTATATTATATTTTAAACTGGTTAATATATCATTAAATCTACCAGTAAAACAGAAGGTCAATTTATACTAGCAATCAAAGGCAAAATCACTGTGACAGCTTCCCAAATAACTTTAAATGTCAAAGAAATTTCACCTAACAGTATCCAAAATCTGATGAGTCTACCTTAGCAAACATCAGCTTTAGATGAGTTTTCTGTACCTATTTACATCTTTTTGTTTGGTCTGATGACAAGTCCTCCTGTCTGATAATTAGCACCCAGGGAGCTGGACAGCAGCTGATTCAGTTACCACTTGTCAAGATTATCTTTCTATGTCCTCCCACAAGATGAAGAGTCCTTCCCTGCTGTGCATAAACTTTACAGCTACCTCCTTTTTCTTACAAGACAACAGAAGTCCATAAACCTTTTTAGTACTATGGCCCACTTTGGCAGTTTGGTGAATTCTATGCATCCTTCTCAGAATAATGTTTTTAAATGCATAACATAAAATCCATAGGGTTGCAAACAACAACAACAACAACAACAACAACTAACAATCATACTGAAATACAACTGTCAAAATACTGAAAAAACGAGGTCAAAGATCCCAGGTTAAGAACTGCTGAAAGAGAACGTCACCAACATATCTAAAAGTGTATTTTTTTTCTTCTGGAATCAAAGAAAAAAGTCATTATTCTATGAAATGATGCTATACATTCAAGGGGCACAGAGAGAAGGAATTCACTCTTACTATAGTAGTTTGGTAACTTCTTACAAAAGGCAGGGAAGACACTGAGGAAAGGAAAGGTCTAAACAGCTTCTCCAGTTTGCACCTTGGCTGGATCATATCATAACTTTATCTCGGACACTGCATGATGAGAGCAGTCAGTCTTCTAGCTAACATTATACAGCAGGCAAAAACAATCCCTACTAAAAAACATGATAACATTATCACAAAGGCTTAATGCAGTGGTTCTCAACCTTCCTAATGCTGAGACCTTTTAATACTCGTATGTGGGCTTATCTGCATGTCGGCGGACCCACCTGGAAATGGATAGAGGAGCTGTGTCTTGGTTCCTAAGACCTTCGGAAATATGTGTTTTCTGATGGTCTTAGGTGACCCCTGTGACCCTTGTGAAAGGGTCATTCGACCCCCAAAGGGGTCATGACCTACAGGTTGAGAACCGCTGGCTTAAAGGAATGTGAAAACACTGTCACTAACACAACTTCTTTCCATATCCTTACAAACCACTTGTGAAATTAAATACTATCTGTCTCACACTCCAAAAGCCTTAAAGCTCTATAGAAATGCTAACTCCTATCAATCTGATCACTAGCTGATACATTTTCCTACTCACTTTCCATTAAATCTCACTCATCTTTCTAAACTACACTCCCTTTTCCCAAGCTCCATGATTATAAACCTAACCTCTCTAAAGCAAATACTGATTTCTTCAAATGATCACCAACTTAGATATTTTCTACAGTTCTATCTTGTATACACCTGAATGGTAGTGAAATATACCTGATTTCAAAGATTTTAAAAATGTTTACTTGGTAAAAAGAAAATTCTAAATATTCCCTTCAAGAATTCTCTTAGGAAGGATACTATGAATTTGGAACCCTCAGTTCTGGTTCTGGTTCTGATCCTACTAATAATCTACCTTATCTGCCTAACTAAGGTATTGTGATGATTAAAGGAGATGATGCTTGTAAATTGAATCTGAAAAGAGTGTTAGCAAGTTTGCTTACATTTTCCCAAAGTTTAATGCAGTTTAATATTATAAAGCCCACGATAAGTTACAATGCTCAAGCGTTTTTAATGTCAGTTTAAAAATAACAAAGTCAGAACATGGAAACTGCCCATACTTCCAGTTAAGATGGCAATATTGAGAGCACCTAGAAATCCCCAAATCTTCCACAAACATTCCAATAAAGTTCTAAAAGTACACCAGCAGGTACAATGAAAAAAACAAAGAGAAATAACTAACAGGCACTTTTACCAAGTCCAGATGTAAGCAAAAAGATTTCCAGGAGCCTGCAGATTCTCTGAGTGGCAATAAGTCAGATGAGACAGATGGCATAGTCTCAGGCAATGCACTTAGGGCCACTGCAGGAGACAAGGTCAGTATAATAGCTTACGCAAAACCCCAAACAGCTAGTGCAGAAACCATAAAAGACAGGACCAGAGCACCATTTGTAGAACAAAGTGTCTGGGATCATGGAGGAGGCCTATGACAAGCAGAATAAACAATATCTTGCTGGGACCTGGCTAGGGCCAGAGCAAGGCACAGAGGCAACTCCCAAATGAGGACTGAGCAAGGAGGAGACAGAGAAGGAGGCACAGCCAAAACCTGATTCAAATCACAGAGAGTCTAAAAGCAAGAAGCCAGGTATTCCTACAGAGGATGGGTCATAACTCTAGCCACCACACATCCACCATGGCAGAGGCAGCAGCACCCAGACTAGAGAGGGAAGATGACCAAGTAGACCTTCCCCTAAGCCATTCAAGAATGCAGGAGAGAGGGCAGTGCAACCTAAGCCAGAGTCCCAAACTAGAACCTGAGGCTACAGATATGAGGCAAATGAAGAAAACACCGAACACAATAAAGAGACAATATGGATTCAAAGAGGCCTAAGAAGTAAACCAGAAAAAAGTAACTGCAACAACATAAAGCAGAGTCAGAGGAAAAATAAATGGCTTGGCTATAAGGATTATAAAACTATCTGAACAAAATGAAATTGGAAAGAGAATAAACTGACTAGAATATTGGGTAGAAAAGCTGAGATCAATGAAGGATACACTAAAAACAGAATGGAGGAATTATGTCAGTAACTCCACAAGACAGTGAATACTAAAGTCAAGAGATCTGAAAAAACAGGATAAGACATAAGATGTCTACTATCAAAAACAACTGACCTAGAAAACAGGTTAAGGACAGAGAATTTAAGAATTACTGGACATCCTAAAAACCATGCACTACATAAAATCATAAAAGAAAAATACCCCCAATCTATTAAAACCAGAAATCATGTAAGATATAAAATGGACATTTCAATTATATTAAATTTAAAAGTTCTTATACAAATAAAACCAATGTAGCCAAGGTTAGAAGGAAAGTAGAAAACTGGGGGAAATTCTTCACAGATGTCACTCAGATGAAGGGCAAATTTCCCAAATATAAATTGTCAAATTTATAAGAATACGAGTCACTCCCCAACTGGAAATCAAAACTATACACAGCTATATAAAAAATGCATTTCATGTTAGACAAATTCATGTTTTAATTTTTTTCTGTCACAGTAGCTAGACTACATCATGGCATTTAATGTTTTTTACAAGTCTAAGTAATTAGTAAGTAAATATTCCAGTTTGTTTCTAGATCATCCTGTCAGGTATTTTCAGAGATACAGAGCTGGAAGGGCCTTCATGTGCCACACAGTTCCACTTTCTCATTTTACAGACAAGAAACTAGGTACCGTTTACCGAATTTCCCAAGGTCACAGTGTCAGAAGTCAATATCTAACTTTTACAATAAGTACTATGAATGAAAACAAATGAAAAATTGGCCATTTCCATCCTTCCCAATCTAGTAAGTATTGTAAAAATCATTTCTAATAAATTACAATACACAACTAGGTGGCCCTGCATGTGTAGTCAGGAAAACCCAAATTCAAATCCAACTTCCCAAACTAACTAGATGTATGACAATAGACAAATCACTTAACCTTACTCAGCCTCAGTTTCTTCATCTATAAAAACGGGTATTATAGTAACACATATCTCATAGAGGTGTTATAACAACCTAATTAGACAGTATATTTAAGTGCATTTCAGACCTTTTCCCATTCCCCCTTATTTTTCAGTTCTGATTCTCTTCATTTTGTCCTAAATTTAACTGATTTTTCTGCAGTTGTTTACGTGTTATCTCCTCCTTTAGACTGTTGAGCTCTGTAAGAGCAGGGTCTGACTTTTGCCCTTTTCTGCTTCTCTAGCATGGAGGGCAGTACCTGACCCACAGCAGGTGCTTCACAAATGTGTACTGACTGACTGGCACATCTTGAAGCATAACCTTAATGCTAGCCGTCATCATCACCATGCCCACCGCCATCATGGGACAGAAATCCACACCACTTTTTGCCATTCTTAATCATGGAGCATCTGCTAGCCTCTGTTCCCCCACATCAGATACTGAGTGAGTGGCCTCAAGGATCTCACACTCTCAGTTCCTCTCCTATAATTCAGGTCTGCATCAGTTTTCTTCTGGACTGAAATAGGCATTGTTGCCTCTAACCAAACTACAATACCAGAGTCGGTTTAATCTTCTTCCTGCATAGATCTATAAAGCTCCAACTGACTCTGGGCAGAACCAGACAATTAGAAAAAGGGATTCTTAGGGGAGAGGGTCTTTCCAGTGTGAGAAGTTCAGAGACTAGACCAAAGTGAGCTTGTAGGGAGTCAAAGCTTCTGTGGCCTATGAGAGACTAACTGGGGAATGGAAGATGGGTGCCCTACTGATTTCAAGAATCACAAGAGAGGCAAGTAAGGGAAACAGGAGCCAAGGTGTGGTTTGCTTTGGTTTTGTTGGTTTTAAAAAAAAGAAAACAAAGCAAGGGGAAAAGGCATAAATTAGTAAAGATAGGAGAGAAAGGGAGGAACTTACTATTAAAAACAAGCAGAATAGATGAGAAAAATGGTATACAAACATGGAGGAAGGAGTGGGGAAAACAGTTATCTTACAAAAAACAGAAATGCAACAAATTTTTTTAAACCTCAAACTAACATACATTCAGAAAAATCAAATTGGAAATCAAAAACAATGAAAGCAAAAGACTCTCAGGTGCATGTGTGCACATATACACACATGTACATGCAAAACACACACACATAAACACTGGTTTGCTAAATTAGGAGCTAGTTTTTGAAAACTAATATTTTTAAGTAATATACATATATATATATATATATATATATATATATATATATATATACATATTTCAGATTACAAATAGAAGTTCCTTAAGAACAGGAAAGTCTTACTTCTATTTTTGTATCCCAAACCCCTTGCACAGTCCCTGGCAAATAATAAGTGCTTAATAAATACTTTATCTATATTACATAGGAATCACAACAGCTCAAATTTTTATGTAACAACTTAGAGCTACAGAGTTAATAATAAAGTAACTACCATATTCTTTGATCTGATCCTCCTAACAACACTGAGGGCCCACTGACACCAGCATGTTATAAAGACGTACACAAGTAAGTGGAAAGTCCAGATTGTAGAGGCACAATCTAGCACTGAAGAGAATTTAAAAATCATTTAAGTGTCAAACCTGGAGTAGGAAGAAAATCAACATACAAAGATAACAAAACCAATGACAAAACTGGTAATCAAGTCTGTATAGAGCAACAACTACAAGCAAGGTTTTAAAATAAATGCATCTTTATAAGATATTCTGCACATAAAAGGAGGTGGGAGGGATTTATATTAAGCAGCAACAAACAAAACAAGCCTCTTTCCAACGCACGCAATTTATAAAATAAGAAAATCATTCTCTATCTCAGGCTAAGTAAATAAGTCTATTAATAACTTCTAAAAAAAAACCATACAAATTAAGAAGGAAGACAATAACCTTTGCTCCAAAATAGAAATCGATACAAAAAGGTTCTTCATCCACTCTCATCCCTTCCAAAAAAGGAGAGGCATCAAAGTTGCTTAGGCTCAAGTATATTCAAGTCTCACTGATGATAATACAGTATGACAATTCTAAAACACAATCTTATTATCGTAGTTACTTGAAATCTTCAAATTCGACATTATCAGCATTAAATGTGATCAATATAAATGCTTCTCATAGCACACAAAACAAATGAAAGCCAACTGTTTTTAAGCATATCAAAAACATTTTACTAAGTAATATTCAACAGAAAAAAAACTCCCCCTCCCCCCCTGCAACATACACCCCCCTCCCTACCCCACAGATACAATGTACCAGAAGAAGAGTATTCTACAAAAATATAAGGGAAATTAACTACCATGTGGAATAACTTACATTTAAAGCACTTTAAAGTTTGTGAAGCACTTTCAAGCATTATGACATTTAAACTTGAAAATCCAATGACTTTTTGACAGTTGTTTGCCAAAACCCCATAAAAAAATTGCCCAAGAGCAAAGCCAGACTGAACTACATTCAATCTAAATATTCCAAAAGAGAAATCTACTCAGAATTCTAGCTTGGGATACACGTCTCCCACTGCAGTACTAACTGGAGGTAGAGTCCCCTTTCTCTACTACCTGCCTGATTATGGCAAAAGTAGGTGCCCTCAACTCCAAGCCCTAGTAGTAGATGCTTTGACTTGACTTATGTAGCAAGGTAGGAACACTGAAAGAGAGGACATATTAGCCACTTGGATGCTTCAGACAAACAGACTAAAACGTCCTAGAAAAACAGGCAGAAATTATCAAAAAAATCAAAATTTCAATTCACAACACAAAAGTCATGCAAAAAGCAATAAAGACAAATAAATAAGGCTTTTATGAACTTAGAAAACAATGTAAGGAGAATAACTACAACAGTGTAAACTGAAGAGAACAAAAAAAAGAAAATGAATGCTGTCATAATTATAATCAAGCTTGATCCTTGAAAAGAAAATGTACCTTTTCCTCTTCACTGCAGAGAGGAAAACTCCAAGTGTAGAATATTACATATAGTGTCAAATGTGACTTTTCTCTACTGCTTTATCTCTCCCTTTTAAAATCTTTGTTACAAGAAATAGTTTGATGGGGGCAGCTAGGTGGCACAATGAATAGAGCACTGGCCCTGGAGTCAGGAGGGCCCCAGTTCAAATTCAGCCTCAGACACTTAACAATTAGTAGCCGTGTGACCTTGGGCAAGTCACTTAATCCCAATTGCCCTGCCTTCCCCCCTCCAGAAAGAAAGAAAGAAAGAAAGAAAGAAAGAAAGAAAGAAAGAGAAAGACAGACAGAAACACAGAAAGAAAGAAAGAAAGAAAGAAAGAAAGAAAGAAAGAGAGAAAGAAAGAAAGAAAGAAAGAAAAGAAAGAAAGTGTGATGAATAAGGAAGATATGTTTGGAAGTGCACAGGATATGTTACAAAGCACCAATAAAAATAAGATCATAAATCTAGAGTTAGAATGGAAGAGACCTCCAAGGTCATCTAGTACAACCCCCTCATTTAAGGCTCAGAGACATTAAATGTGGAATTCAGACCCCAGAGCTAGGTACTTTTAAAAAATTAAGTCAAATTTCCTTGAGGAGGAGGACAAAACTAGTACATAGGTTCAATTTTTCAGTGCTCTGGACAGACCATTCCACTCTAGTTATAGCCCTAGGGAAATAAGAATTTAGGGATGACTGGAACTAGAGATTTTGAGAAAAAAAGACAAAAAGATGAGGAGTTCTAGGGAAAGAATATCATAAGAATTTATAGGATACTGGGGGCCTCTTACTTCCGTTAATCATCAGCATACATCCAGCTCCCTGGTTATCCCTGTTCTTCTCTTTACACACCTGAGATCACTCCCTTTTCACCTCCACACTGAAGAATCCTCAGCTTCCTTTAAAGCACAACTCCTCCTACAACTAGACCTTTCTTGACACCATTCCCTTACCTGGGAATATGCATCTTCTCTCCTTCTTGAGCATTAATTTTATATTAATTTCTGTGTATACAATTTGCACCCAGTACAGTGTATTTTCTGAGGGCAGGGCCTATTGTCTCTTTATTTCTGTATCCTAAGTATCAAAATGTCTTGAGCACAGAAAAAACTTAATAAATATGTGTAGGGATGTAATGAATTTTGTTCTGCGGACCCTGAGAATGTGCAGATGCTTCCAACCAGAAATTTCCCTACTATTTATGAAAACATAGCCCTGTGGAGAGGTATAAGGGTTTTGTTTTGTATTTTTTCTTACACCCAGGAGCAAGAGGAGAAAAAAGAGGGAAGGAGGTAAAGAAATCCATTTACATCATGCCTGTGTATTGATAAATTACTGTTTTTTCAGGTCTTTCTCCAGTTCTAACATCCTATGATCCTGGTCTTTTACAAACAAATTACCATTCATTAACATCTTTGTTCACTTGACAACAATTTAGGTTGACTAAATTTTAGTCAACCTAACTTTCAGAAATTCCCTGACCAAAAAGGCTTGGAGATAACCTCCATGTGTGAACAAACAATGGCAGCTGCTTTTTTCACCTAGTCTGTATCTCCCTGAAGGAACTATCCTTTGCTCTTACCTAAGTAAAAGGGTTTTCCTAACTTTATATCCATCTTTTACCACCCCATCATGTACCTAATTTTATGTTACTTGGTATTTTTTTTTGTTATTTTATTGGTAAGACTAGATAAGACATGTCTAATCTTAATATATATTTGTCATATACATATATCATATCTTTATCAATTAAGTCTTATGCTCATTAAAGCTGATTATGATTTATTCCTGTATTAATCTCCACGGTACCAATTATAGTAGATTCTAAGCATGATTTTGTTGGGTTTATTATTTTGTCTTAATTTTTATCAGGTAATTTTCTTTTACTGTTCAATAAGTATTTCCAAAGTTAAGGAAAGGAATTAACAAGCAATTTAAAAATCAAAACAATTGTGACTTTTAAAAAGTAATTTTTAAAAAGTGTATTAAAAATTCAAACTTTAAAAAGAAACATATTTTAAAATATTTTAACATATATTATGTGAAAGAAAGGAAACTTTAAAAATAAATGCCAAATTTCAGTTTAACATACAAAAAAAGCAACTGTTAAATCTCTCAAGGAGTAAAATAATTTAATACTTATATGCCGGTAGTATTATTCACAACTCTAATTTTTAAAAATCGAGTCCAACTGACCTAAGTGTCTTACCTAGGACAGAAGAATTGCTTCGGTTCATGGAGAAAACTGATTTTTGTATTCGTTTTGTCTAATATTGAAGCTAATGAGTGTGCTCTGTATTTTCCACCCTGTGTTTTAGAGGCAGTGTTGAACGTTGTCACTCCAGGGATTTGGCATAACACCTTCAGACTTGTAATGACATTCACCTTTAATTGTGCAATTATTTTATCTACTCTGCGTGCAGATCGCCAGCACAATTCTTTCTACAATTTCCTTTGCCAAGAGTATCAGTGAATATAAGCAGATGGGGAGAGGGTGGCAGGGTGGAGAGAAGAGACCCAAACATTTTTATGAAGATGTAAAGAAAAACACAATTACCTGATATAAGATCTAATTATTATTATTCACAAAGGATAATGTATGAAACTCCAGTATGGCTCTATCTTTAAAATCAAGTATAGAATCACATTACTGAGTTGTGATAAAAGGCTAAATAGAATGTTTTGTGGTGTCCTACTACACACACACGCACACACAACCACCACACCTGTCAAGAAACAGTACTTAGAAAATGAGCTTACATCTTTACACGCGCTACAATTTTCTACTATCAAAAGAATGATAAAGGACAACAGAAGCTTTATCTACACTATATGATGGTGCTTTGATAATGATGACAAACATAATGTGTACTGAACACTATCTAAGGGCTGAGCTGTAATTTCCAGAGATTGTTAACCTTTTTTGTCAACAGATCCCTTTAAGTAGCCTACTGAAACCTATGGAACCCTTCTACGAATAATGCTTTCAAATACATAAAATGCCCTAGCTAAAGAGGGAAACCAATATACTGAGATAAACAAGTATTTCCTTGGCCACCTCCCCCTGTTCATGGACTTCTTAAAATCTATCCACAGGCCTCTTAACAAGCTGTAATCTAATTTCTGGGTTCCTAGGGTTAGTCCCTGGTGTTGTTTCTAGGGTGGATGGGGAAAAGAAGGAAGAAGTTAACAAGGTATTTGTCTTCTCTCTGTGAAACATTCAAAATATGCCAGACTCAAATGACTAAAACGCAGAATAAATAATATCATAGTTAAGAAACCAGTAAATAGTCAAGAAAATACTACATTAAAGCTATGTTTACATCTTAATGAAAAATAGGAATCTATCCAGTAAAGGCAAAACCTGTATATGAATTTGACTTGTCATCCTATACCTTAATCTTTTTTGCACTTGTCTTTTATACTTCCAATGAGAGACTATCACATTATATGTGGATTATATGATGGCTACTCTCTAAAAAAATAAGAGTGGCAAAAGCAGACCACCCCCTAAACTGAAACGAAACAAGATTTTTAAGGATGAAGAACTATGTGAAATCAAAACCAAAATGTGCTTGGAAAGGCACCTGGAGGATATGACACAGGAACAATGAAAATTCCTAGCTATTGAGAAAATGTAGGTATGTTTTTTTAAAACGTAATTGACATTATAATTCCCTCCATAAAACATGATGATTCAGTCATCTTCAATCATCATTCGGATAAGATATTTTTCTACTGGTTCACTATCTGTCATGCAATTCATTTATTAAACAACCACTATGTGTAAGATATAGTTTTGAGCATTAGGAAATAAAAAGATGAATGTGATTATGTCTGATTCAAAGGAGGTTAACATAGCTTACATTTACAAAAGATCTTAAGGTTTGCAAAATTCTTTTGATTTATTATCTCACTATTGCTATTTTATTCCCATTTTATGTATGAACAAACTGAGGCTCAGAGATATCAGGTAACTTGCCCATGGTCAAACAGCTAGTGGGTAAGTCTGGATTTGAACCTCGATCTTCATGACTACAAATCCAATACTATTCACTATGCCAAGCTAGTACAGGAAATAAAAGGGTTCCTCCAGTTTGGTAAAGAAAATAGGACATACACAAATAACTACAATAAAAAATATAAATTACCTTTACTTACAATCATGTGGATTCAGAAAATAGGTGAGTTCAGTGTACAGAAGTGGCAGGGGAGGCGAGGTGCTGAAATACTGCTTAGTAAGCACAGCCTGGGCTCATCTTAGGTGTTCACACCTTCTGGGCTCACATTTACCAAGGAGAAAAGCTTTACTGGAGGCCGTTATTTATTATTTAGTTTTTACTGGGCCATCCAGCTCCACTGCCTCACAGATGAACTACCTTACTTAACATCTGAGGAGGACGGCAGAAGAATCAGTGGTACCTGCCCAACACAGCCATTCTCATCCACTAGCTGGAAGTGGGCGTTCCTAAGTAGGTACCACATCCCCAGCAGCTTGAAGTCTGTTACCATCACATGCAAAATATTGACATCTACAACTCTGCTACTGTGTGGAAAGGAAGGTATACTTCTGAGAATACACATCATCCACTGCCGACATTTACGTTACCCTTCAGTTTAAAAAGCCGTTTATATGATATACATCTAATAACCTTTTGAGAATGGTAGTGTATGTTTAATTGCATCCTTATAAGAGGCAGCCACATGTGCTGGATAGAGCACAAGAACTGGAATCAGGAAAAATGAGTGCGTTCGAATCCAGCCTCAAACATGCAGTCACTACGGCTTTGAGTAAGTCACAAAGTCTTGAGTCTTAGTTTCTTCATGCATAAAATGAGGATCCTAACAGCACCTATTCCACAATACTATTGTATGAATCAAATAAAAGAGTGTCCATAAAGCCATCTGCAAAATATAAGAACTTGGAATTACTGCTGCTGTTGTTCTCCCAAATGACAAATAGCTGAGACTATTATATGCAATTCCTATAACCTCTAAAAGTAAATCTGCTTTCTTTGTTAGAAAAAAACACTGGATATGGAAAGGATCTGAGTTCAAATCCTGTCGTGGCTCTCTACTACCTATGAGGCCTGGTGTCTGTCACTTCATTTCTTTGGCCCTCAGGCTCCTTGCCATGAAACAAGGAGTTTTAACTAGATGAGATTTCAAGTTTCTTCTAGCTCTAAATTCTATGAACCTAGTAAGCTAAACTGAAATTATAATAAACAAAACAGGAGTCATGTCCCCTATAACTCTACACTTCTTTTTCAAAAATTACCAGAGAAAAAAATGAATTATATTTGGCAATAATAATAAAAATGACAGCTGACATTTACAGCAATTTAAAGTTTGTGAAGCATTTGAGAGCATCACTTCATTCGATCCTCACAATAACTTTAGAGGTAAGTGCTATTATCAGCACCATTTTTAAGAGATGAAATTATGACTGCAAAAAGATAAATGAGTTGTTCATGAGCACAAAGCCAAGTATCTCTTGCACCTCAAACCCAATATAGTATTTACTATACTCCACTGCCTATTACTATGTAAGTATGAACAGATCTGTCTTTGAAGAAAGTCCAATCAGATTCCCATATGATAGCTAGAGGTAGGAATTATCTACTTAAAATTAGTACTGAAAACAAATAAAAAGATATATTTATGCTTCATAATGTATATTTTTAAAACTCTATATTTAATATGTTTAGCTTTTCTCTGTGCTTTCTTTTCTCCCCTTCCTCCCCCCCTCCCCATGGTGGCATGCAATTATATATAGGATCTGCAAATACTTGCACATTGGACATTAGTCTGGTTGTATAGAAGGGTTGTAACCAATGAAGTGAGCAATGGGAAAAAAGAAACAAAACCAAACATGAAAAAGAACGATAGCATGTAGATTGCTTCAGTCTCCATTTAAACTCTGTTCTTTCTAGATCATTCTCTGAAAGCACAGAGAAAAGCTAAACATATTAAATGTAGAGTTTTAAAAATATACATTATGAAGCATAAAT
>CM053585.1:341351517-341385720 GCA_028646515.1 Pseudochirops corinnae | reverse complement strand
CCTCTGAAAATTGCCTGTTCTTATCCTTTGACCATTTATCAACTGGGGAATGACTTGTATTCTTATAGATTTTACTTAATTCTCTGTATATTTTAGAAATGAGGCCTTTATCAGAGACACTGGTTATAAATATTCTTTCCCAATTTCCCACTTCCCTCTTATTCTTGGTTACATTGGCTTTGTTTGTACAGAAACTTTTCAATTTAATGTAATCAAGATTATCCATTTTGCATTTTGTAATGCTCTCCAACTCTTCTTTGGTCATAAAGTCTTCCCTACTCCATAAATCTGACAGGTAAACTATTCCTTGCTTCTCCAGATTATTTACAGTACCAGCATTTATACCTAGATCGTGTACCCACTTAGACTTGACTTTGGTGTACAGCATTAGATGATGGTCTCTCTGTGCTTTCTTAATAGCCAAAAATATACAAAATATATCCATTAGATTTAAAGAGTATCTTGGGTTTTTAGGAATTAAGTTTATAACTATAGAGATTTATTATAATTTGGTTTATGATTCTGAATAAAGTGACCTAAGTTACATAACAGAAAAATCCTAACTTTTCAAGTTTATAAAGCAGCATTCCATACACTAAAGATTTAAACACTGGTTCTAAAGGAATCTACATTTAAACAATTAGGTATTACAACACTCTAAACAATTAAAAATAAATCCCACCAGAAACAAATCAAACTCCTGTTTCGCGTAACTTTGGCAGGTTTTAGAAGTGGTCTCATAACAAGAGTTGATTGTGGGGATGGACAGGATTTAAACAGGCAGAAGCATGTTCTGGGCTGAGATAACGGCATGACAAAAGGCAAAACACTGGAAATGAGTGAGGCTTGGAGAGCAATGATGAAACGAGCTAAAAGAGAGGACTGGGATTTAACAATGTCATCAAGGGAGAGCCACTGGAAGATTCTGAGCAGGAAAGCAACAAAACAAAATTGGTCCCATTGGCCGTATGCTATTTAACATTTTTATAAGTAACTTTAATAAGGATATTGATAGCATACTTATTAAGTTAATAGATGACAGATTTAAAAAAATCCTAAAAGAGAGAGCTAATCTGTTGGATAACAGAAAGGATAAGATCTCGAAGGGCAAGAGTGTTTGTCATTCTAATAAGAAAAAAATGAACGTAGTCTCATATAAGGGGGTGGAAGGGAACAAAAATCAACTTTACAAGTACAAAATGGATGAGCTGTAGCTATAGAGTAATTAATCTGGGGGAAAGTTATAGGTTAGTGAGTGGACTAAATGGTCAATAGTGTGATAGGGCAGCCACAAAGATAATTAAATCTTAAATTTAGTTTAAAAAAATCACAACGTTCAGGTTACAGAGTTAAAAACCACACTGTATTTTGCCTGGTTAGACATTTGGAGTATCTCATTCAGTTTTCTGTGTTGCATTTAAGAAAGCTAGGGAACATCCATAGGAGGGTGACCAGGACAGTGAAGAGCTTTGAGATCACAAAACATAAGGAACACTTAAAGCAGTGGTTCTCAGCCTTCCTTATGTGGCGACACTTTAATACTTGTATGTGGGCGAATCTGCATGTGGGTGGACCCACCTGGAGACAGATAGAGGAGCAGTGTCTCAGTTCCTAAGACCATCGGAAATACGTGTTTTCCGATGGTCTTAGGTGACCCCTGTGAAAGGGTCGTTTGACCCCCAAAGGGGTTGCAACCCACAGGTTGAGAACCGCTGACTTAAAGGAACTAGGGGTATTTAGCTTGGAAACTAAGGAGAAATGTTCAAGCAAAAGATGGATTGCTACTTGTCAGAGTTGATATAGAGGGAATTCATGTTCAGACATGCTTTAGACTAGACCAGCATTTCTTAAACTGTGGGTCATGATCCCACATAGAGTCACAAACCTCAGTTTAAGAAGAGCTGAAGGGGTCGTAAGTGGAAAAAGATTAGGAAGCTCTGAACTAGACAGCTTCAAAGGGGCCTTTTTTGCCTTTAAGATTCTGTGATACTTTTAGAAAATACAGTAACAGTGCTAAGAATCAGAGCAGAAAGGATTGACATCTAGGAGATAGGCTGACAATTCTATATAAGCCTAAGACAAAGAGAGACTGGACAAGTCCATGAAATGATGGATGTAAGAGAATTTAAAATGGTAATAGAGACAAATCTTGGTAACTGACTAAATTTAACAGTAAGAAGAAAAGATTATTGAAAAGTTTATAGCTTGGGTGACTAAGAAAATGGTGTTTCAATTGACAGAAATAAGGAATACTGGAGGACTAGGCTAGGGGGCTTGGTAGAAGGATGGATAATGGGTTCAAATTCTGACCAAGTTGAATGCAAGTTAAAATAAGGATTTTGGCAAATGGAAGGGTCCTAAGGGCATCCAATTTGTAACTGAGAGGTCAAGGCTAAAAATGTAGATTTGAGACTTATAATAGTGAATATCAGATAGTATTAATTCATCAAGGGAAAGAATGAAGAAAGAAAAGGCAGAGGGCCAGTGATTGGACCTTTGAGAATACTCACAAGTAAGTAATGAGAAAAAGAAAAGGAGCAAGCAAAATATAGAATGATCAGGGAGGTAGGATGAGAATACACGGGGATTTTTTTCTAAGTATACCTACTTATACCTAAGCTATCTTTTTTTTTTTTCACAAGACAGCTATAGAAAAGAAGAAAATGGTAAACCACTCCATTACCTTTGCTAAGAACACCTCAAATGGGGTCAATAAGAGTCAGACACAACTAAAACAGCAAAAGTTGTAGAAAACTTTCAGTAATGAAGATTATTTCTTATATCTGTTCCAACAAATATCTGAGGTTGAAATATCAATTTATTAAATTAACACCTATACCTGATATAAAAACTTAACCCTATCAATGGAGGACTAGTTCTAATTATAATTAGACACACTCCTCTATATAAAGAGAATAAGATCTGAATCTAATACGTGAAAAGTTTTGTTAACTAAACAAAAGAAGGCAATCCAGTATTATTTTATACTATCAACCATTTTCACGTTAAAGAGATAAACACCTTTTAATAAAAGCACCAAAATTCAAACTATATACAAAGAAAAAGCTAATAATGATTCAGAACTCAAAAGTATATTTTTTTTCTTTTTTTGGAGGGGGGAAAGCAAGGCAAACTAGGGTTAAGTGACTTGCCCAAGGTCACAAAGCTTGTTAAGTGTCAAGTGTCTGAGGCCGGATTTAAACTCAGGTCCTCCTGACTTCACTGCACCACTTAGCTACTCCATCAAAAGTATATTTTAAAATATACTTGGAGTTTTTTAAATTACAAGAAAAATATTCTATTTAGTTGTAAGATGTTCACCAGTTATAGCCACAGTTACCAATGGTACCTCATCACCTTCTAGCCAACCCCAGTTTCTACAGCTAAAGCATATCACCATGGTAAGAAAACAGAAGTATCCTGAAGAAAGCACTCATATTCCTAAAAAAAATAAAATAAAATGTACTTCTGGGTCATTTTTATAGACCTACAAAACCAAAACCAAAAACTTGACATCAGCAGTTTTATGCAAAATTACCATAAAAACTGCCCTTTAATAACAAGAGGTATATTAAACTTTTAAAATGTAAATTTTTTTAAAAATCTAGTACATTTAAAATGATTCAAACTACACAAGTTTCAAAAATATGTAACATCTGAAAATACTACTTTTTTTTTTAATACTGCAACTGAAAAATCCATATAGGTTGCCGTACAAGTTGTCCTGAGTAAAAACCACTCCGCTAAAGGGGCCACTAGAGGATGCTCAAGTACTGGACATGCTGGCCATTTTAACTGAATGAGAAATTTTTCTTGAAATGTCTTGTTACTGGAATGATAAAAATAACATTAATGGACCACTACAGACAATACTTCTCAAAAGTAATTTGAGAAAGTAAATCTAAAATATACTGTAGCAATAATAATAATAAATATTTATACAGCACCTACTATCTGCCAGGTATTATGCTAAGTGCTTTATAAATATTACCTCATTTGATCCTCAGAACAACACTGGGAGGGAGATACTAAGTGAAGTAAACCTTCATAGGAAAGAGTGAGGTAAGATTTGAGGAACTGGTTGATAAAAAGGAGAGAAAAGACAAAGCAATTGTGGGAAACAAACTAATCCAGTTTGACTGGACTGAAGCATGTTGTTAAGCTGAGTAGTGGGAAATAAGGCTGGAAGGGGGTCAAATGATCAAAGGGATTGAAATGCCAGAGGTAAAGTAGACTACTTCACCACGTAAATAATAAGGAATCACTCAATATTTTCTGACTAAGGTTGAGGGTCACAATCAGAACCATTTTTAAATTATTATTTATGTATTTTCACTATCCTTTTTTTTTTAATTTTAGATTCCAAATAGTCTCCCTCCCAATTCCTCCACCACCCACAGAGAAAGCAATATATCAATGTACTCCTGGAATCATGCAAAACATATTCCATGTTAGTCATATTTTTTTTTTAAAAAGCAAAAAAAATTAAGTAGAAACTTCAAATTTGCACTCAGAGTTCATCCATTCTCTCTCTGGAGATGGATAGCATTTTTTTCACCATGAATGCTGTGAAACTGTCTTGGGATCATTGTCTTGATGACTGATAGAGCAGCCAAGTCTTTCACAGCTGATCATCATTTCAACACTGCTGTTAATGTATGCACTGATCTTCCAGTTCTTCTCACTTCACTTTCCATTAGTTCTCACAGACCTTGCCCTGTTTTTCTGAAGGTACACCCCTCACCATTTCTTTTAGTACAATAGTACTTTACATGCCACAACTTGTTTAGCCATTCCCCAAGTGATGAGTATCCCTTTAATTTCCAATTCTTTGCCACTACAAGAAGAGTTAAGATAAAATATTTTTGTAATTATAAGTCCTGTTTTTTCTTTAATCTCTCTGGGATATAGACCTTCTAGTGGTATTGCCAGGTTAAAGGGTATGCACCTTTAGGCACAATTCGAAATTGTTTTCCAGAATGGCTGGAGCAGTTCACAACTCTACCATCAGTTCAATTAGTATACCTATTTCCCCTCATCCCCTTCCAGCACTGTCATTTCTGAAATATGTGAGGTGGTATCTCAAAGTTGTTTTAATTTGTATTTCTGTAACCAAAAGTGATTTAAAACATTTTTTCTTAAGACAAAAGATAGTTTTGACTTTTTCTTCTGAAATCTGCCTTTTCATATCCTTTGACCATTTGTCAACTGGGGAATGGATTTTATTTTTATATATTTGACTCAATTCTTTATATATTTGAGAAATGAGGCCTTTATTAGAGAAACCTGATGTAAAAATTTTTTGTTACTTGTCTATGGTTCCTTTTAGCAAAATTTGGTTTCCCTGATTGTCTCTGTTAATAAGGTCGATTTCTGTTTTTGATCTGTCTGATTTCATGACTGATTGCTACTCGTATCTTTTTTACTTCAGATGAAGCATATTAAATTCTGCTATAGTCGTTTTATTTTAACACTGTGTGTGGCTTTCTGTTTCAACTGTGTCTCTTGGAAACAACATATTATTAGATGCTGATTCCTAATCCATTATGCTATCACTCATAAGGGTGAGCTCATCCCATTCAAATTCACTGTTTTGATTACTGTGTATGCCCATTTTCTTGTTTATTCTCTTCTCTCTCTTTATCCTGTCTCTCAAAAGTCTACTTTGCTACTAACCATTGCTTCCCTGAATCTGTCTTAACTTTTTTCTCTCTCTCTCCCCGTCTCTTTCCCTATTTCCCTACTGAGCGTTATTTTCTTCAATTTTTTTTGTCTCTTTTTACCAAGGTACTAATTCTCTTTTCATAATTTTCTTGCATCACTCTCATTTCTTTTCCCAATTTTTCCTCTACCATTCACCACTTTCTTTAATTCTTCCAGGAATTCTTGTTGAGCTAAGATTCAATTAGAAATTTTCTTTTAGGATTTGCTTGAAGTTGTTTTCATGGTATTGACTTCTGAGTTTGCATCTTGGTATACTCTGCCATCACAATAGCTTTTTTATGGTCAATTTTGTTGTTGTTATTGTTTGTTCATTTTTCCAGACTATTTCTTGACTTTGAACGTTATGTTAAAATTGAGCTCTGCTTCTTGGGAGCAGCAAGGGACTATCCCAAGCTTCAGGCTGTTCATTCTGCTGCTTTCAGAGCTAGTTCTGGGAATCTGCAAGTTTTGAGTGCTTCCAAGGTAATGTGATCCTAGAAGATGTGTGGTCACTGCTTTCCTGGTTTGCACTCTGGTTTTTTCGTAGGAAGGGCTCCTGGTCCCCTGAAGCCACAAGCACTAGAATGCCTTTTGGCCCTGTAACTGTAACAAGGGGGGTTCTGCTTCCCTGATGCTGGAAGCACTAGCATTACTCTTAGCCCTGAAACTGTGACCAGGGCCCTTGCTCTCTTGTGGTCAACCACAAGTACTCCTTTTGGCCCTGGAACTGCAACCCAGAAGCATATGGGCAACCAAGCTTGCCAATCAGTGTCAGTTATACCCAGCATAAGCAACAAGTCCCTTGTAATCTCTTTCTTACCAGTTGTACAACCCAATTATCATCTCTGAGCTCAGAGCTCCCAAAGCTTCTGCTGATGTTGTACCATGTGTGTACACTTCAAACAGGTCTCCATCTCAGTGTCACAGACCTCTCCTCCAGACCTCCTAAGTATTTTCCTTTTGAAAAATGTCTCATCCTGAGCTTCTGATGGCTATGACACTTCAAAATTTGATTTGAGGCATTATTATAAAGTTGTCTGGTGGGGAATATTGAGAGAATTTAGCTCGGTTGCTGCCTGTACTCTACTATCTTGGCCTCCAATCAGTACTCTTTACAAAGATGTAAGACTAGAAGCAAGGACTTGAATTATGAGACTGTGAATCTAGCAACACAAAGGGTGGATTCTCTAACAATAATCTATCCTCTCAAGAGTCTAAGTCAGCCAATTCTTTTTGTAAAAAGGTAACAAAGTTAATGGGATGGCTAGGTTGTGTAGTGGATAGAGTGCTGGGCTGGGAATCAGGAAGACTCATCTTCCTGACTTTAAATCTGGCCTTAGACATTTACTACATGTGACCCTGGGGAAGTCACTTAACACTGTAAACCTTTAGTTTACTCTTCTATAAAATGAGCTGGAAAAGGAAACAGTCAACCATTCCAGTATCTTTGCCAAGAAAACGCCAAATGGGGACACAAAGAATTGAATACAACTGAAGAGAGGAGCATAATGCCTTGAATTTCAGGTGAATCTAACAGGTGTAGAGGAAAATGCTTTTGCTACTTCCCCTCCCATCAGATAAGCTTACAAGTAGGTAAGTCTTTATGACCAAGATGAACTTTCTGAGCAGTTAGACTTTTAATTGTATTTCCCTAAGCAACTAGCCCTTATCTTTGTTGAGTCGGTCAATAAACATTTAAGTACCTACTAGGTGCCACATACAGCATTAAGGGCAAGGGATAAAATAGGTGGCAAAAGTCCCTGTCCTCAAAGAATTCCCAATCTAATGGGGGAAACAATATGCAAAAAGATATATATATGAAACAAGCTATCTACAGGATAAATAGTAATTATTAACAGAGGGAAGGCACTAGAAATAAGAGGGGTTGACAGGTGTCTTGTAGAAGGTGGGATTTTAGTTAAGACTTAAAAGAGGCAAGGAAAGCCAATGGTCTGAGTGTGGGAGAGAAAGCATTTCAGGCACAGGGGACAGACAGTAAGACAAAATGTCTGGAGTTAAGAGAACGAGCATCTTGTTCGTAAAACAGTCAAAAGGTCCATGTGATTGTACTAAAGAGCATGTGGCTGGAAGTTAAGTGTAAGATTACTAAAGCAATCTCTTCAATAAATCTCAGTAACAGGCCCTTATCACAAGAACTGATTGGTTTGGATCAGTCACATGGTACCTGTTGGGAACAGGTTTCATGGAGGGGGTCCATGTTCAAGATGAATTGGTTGGTTCAGACTGTTAGGAGTATGAATTCTTGTCAGTTACCTCTCCTTATGCTGGTTTATGAAAGGAGGCTTAATGAGAAAAATGGTAACTTTTTCACCTTTTCCCTCCTGAAGGACTTCCTTAATGGCAGAAAGATCATAGCAACAAAGTCCTTGTGACAGTCTAACCATGACCACTGTCAGAGATGCCTAGAATGTCCCTTTATAGGATATGAATTCCTGTTATTAAAATATACTTGAAAGTGGGAATTGCCCATCGAACAGTGGTGTATATGTGTGTGTATATACACACATATATACATATATACATACATATAAATATATTTCTTAAAGTGCCTTTAAAGAAGCACATATGAAGACAGAAAACACTGGCAGGCATTAAAGACAAGAAACAAGATTAGAAACTATGAATCTACATCTTAACATTTTCCCCCAGATACCCTCATGCCTTATGGTGGCATACATGAATTTTTGTGTCCAAAATTATGATTTCATCTGTATGGGTAACTCTTGGTAAGAAAACTCCCTCTACCACTGCACAGCAGCAACCATTCTGTAACTTACAATCTTAGAAAGCTGAGGCACAGAAAAATTATGTGACTTGCCTGAGCCACACGGCCAGTATGTGTCACTGGCTAAAATTGGAAGGAGGTCTTAATGTCTCCCAAGCTGAATGCACTACGAGAGAATGCCTCTTTACAAAAAATTAACTTTTCAAATATCTATTCAATTATTCTTCTATAAGAGCATACAATAATAGTTATGTTGATGTAACAAAGGCTTTACATCCCTTTTGTCCATAAAAATCAACTTAAAAAATAACTTCCAGTATAAAATTCCAAGCAAGTAAAGAACTAATTTTTCATTTAAGTGAAGTAGAAAAAACAGGTGTCATTTTTAAAAAGAAAATAAATGAAAATGAAGTGTGACTGTGAGAAAGAGATCATCGTAAGTTGACTCTATGTTCAAAATGATTAGGATTCAAAATTTAACTATTATTTAGATACATAGCAGATTTTAAATACCAACTCTACCTATTTAAAACTTTCAGGAGCAAAAGCATCTGCTTCTCATCACAGTGGAAGAGGTCACCATATTAAACTGAATGTTTGTGAGCCAGAAGAGAGTCAGCCTTATAAAACTGACCAAATAGCACACAAGTTATTTATGTCCAGGGAAGAGAAAGGAGGAAAGATAAAACCTATAAGGAGATAAAATCCAGAGTTCACTTATATTAAAAGCAGTTATTCCTGAAAGAGAAGTCAAAAAATTTAAAAAGTAAAGATATGTCAAAAATATAAAAACTACACATTACTGTTCAATAATCAGAACTTCTCACCCTGGCTATGAGCACTTCCTGGACTCTGTGATGGCTGAAGCAAATCTTTGGTTGGAGTTAGGTAGGCTTCTTTTCCCTGTCGCTGATTCATCTTTGCTGAGGTCAGAAGGTGTGAATCATCACTGTTTGTTACCAAGGCTAAAGGAAGAAAAGAAAATCAATACTAACCGGATAATTTTATAGCAGCATATTAGTTACCATGGTATGGTCACTCGCATTTTCCATTTACTTATATTTAACTCTTCTTAAAGATTCACACTGCTACTTTTGGTTTAATACTCTAAAAGGTAAAATGAGTAGTTAAAAAGTAATCTTTTATAACATTATGACTGATTAAATGGGGGGGGGAGTGTACAAACAATTGTTAATGAAATTGTGTAGTTATTTTAATTGCCAAAGGATATTCAAAAGCTCATCTTAACAGAACTGAGAATTGGCATTATTTGAATTTAAATAAAGACTCTGAAATGTATTGTTAAGTGATAAATATTTAACATTCCATAAGAAAAATCACATGACCGGTTGCTGATAATCTATGGTTTAAAGAAATGAGTTTAATAAATATCACAAATCTAAAATTATAAAATGGAGAAATAAAATGTTCATGCTTGACTATCACAGGATTTCAGAGGCAGAAATCCTAGGACAATTTTATTTAGAGAAGTGCTAGTCCTCAATTAACTGAAAAATCCAGTCATGCAAACTATCTCATTCTCTAATCACACTAGGAGACTAAAGTGTTACTGAATATTTCTCCTTCTGATGAACCTGAAGTAAGAGGGCCAAATATAGTAGGAGTGGACGTGCACAGGGGCGTTAGCTATTCAGAAGAGATCAGAAATCCAACTCTTCTATTCCTTCCACCTTACTCCTTGCAGAACTGGTCCAGTCATAAGGGAGAAAACAAAAAAGCACTAAGAAATGTTCTCTGAATATAAACCAGGTAATCATATAGTAAACATAATGATGGCAGACACTAAAAATTTTATTATGTCATTTATTGCATTTTCAGTTTTGTCACTATGTCCACTTTATACTTAAAGTGAAATCTAGTAAAGTATTAATAAATCATTAAACATTGATAAAGTGCCTACTATGTGCCAGGCACTGTGCTAATTGCTGGGGATACAGAAAGAGGTAGAAGACAGTTCCTGCCCTCAAGGAGCTTATAATCTGATGGGAGAGTGAAAAGGCAAATACCTATGATGCAAGCTATAGAAAGAATTAAACAGGAAATAATTAACCGAGGGAAGGTATTGGAATTAAGGGGGATGAGGAAGGTTTCCGGTAGGAGGTGATATTTTAGGTGGGACTTAAAGGGAGTGAAGGAGGTCAGTAGTCAGAGAGGAGGAGAGAGAGCATTCCAGGCACGCGGGACACCCAGAGAGAATGCCCAGAGCAGAGAGATAAAGCCCCAGGAGGACGGCATCACTGGAGGGAAGAGCATTTCTCAGCGCGTAAGGTTAAGATTGGAAAGGACTCTGAACACCAGAGTGTAATACAGGTTACACACAGATTGACTCATGGCATTACAGTGCCCTCTACTGGTTTCCACTAAGTATGAAAGTGAACTTCGATTTCCCTCATGTTCTTCATCTAAATTTAAGAGTAGAAAACACACCGGCATATTTAACAGTAATGAAAGTTAGAATGTACGTACATCTCGTACCATATTTTGAAACTTGAGCTAATTAAGAATGATGAAAGCTCACAGCAATGCATACATCCAAAATCCTGGTTTAGTATAGTATCTCCCCTTAATTTAAGTGGAGTTGAACAAAAAAAAATTTTAAGTGCTTTTCATAAGCCACAGGTAATTCCTAAGTAAGTTAACTAAGCAATACTGACTGCAGCTATCCAGTAACTAGAACAAGGTTTCTTAGCCTTTTTTGTATCATGGAACCCTCAGGCAGCCTGGAATGAAGCCTAAGGACCCCTTCTCAGAAGAACAATCTAAAATGCATTTATAAAATACAAAAGACTGCAAAAGAAATTCATTATACTGAGATAAAGCTATCAAAAAAAAGTGTTTTTAAGTTCACAGATCCCAGGTTAGGAATCAGTGATGTACAGAGTGGATCTAATCTCAAATGTTCAAAAGCAGGGCCTTTTATATATTAAGATAAAGACTTTAAACAGAACAGCATGTGTGATATGCGTTGCTACATTTTTTCCCATTAATAAAACACAGCTAATACAATGAATTATAACCCAATTATACTCAGTAGATGGGTGTTACAGTGTATAAAGTACCTGACTAACCTCACTCAGACATTGACTAGCCATGTGACTCTGGCCTCAGCTGCCTTATCTGCACAATGTATATGAGATTTGCACCTCTTTCCCCAGGTTTCTGGGAGGCTAATGAGATAATATCTGGAACACAATTTACAAACTCTCAAGTATTATATAAATGCTAGTTATTTGCTATTATTATTATTATTATTATTATTATTTGAAGTCAGGGAATGGGTGGTACCTAGCACAACGTTTTGCATATAAGATGAGCGACTAGACTTGTGACCTCACTTGTATGAAGAACTCCCCAAGGAAGTAACTCCCTTT
This sequence comes from Pseudochirops corinnae, assembly GCA_028646515.1. Classification (NCBI taxonomy): domain Eukaryota; kingdom Metazoa; phylum Chordata; class Mammalia; order Diprotodontia; family Pseudocheiridae; genus Pseudochirops; species Pseudochirops corinnae. The sequence continues at coordinate 341,373,879 of CM053585.1, read as the reverse complement.
ATCAGGGCTGATCAGTACCTTCTCTGCAACTTGGACTCTTAAGAGAACTGTCCAGAGCAGGGCTGTCAAACAGAAACAGAGGCCACTGAATCATAAGGATCCATAAGGACCCCTGTGGCCACATATTTATTTGAGATATTCACATATTAACCTTATCTATGTTCTATTGTATTTTAATTTATTTCGCTAAATATTTCCCAATTAAAGTGAGTCAGTCAGCTCGCTACATGTCTGACACTTCTGGTAAAGTAAAGGGACTTGTCTAGGGTCACATAGGATGTGTTAGAGTGGGACTTAAGCTAGCTTTCAGGTCAGCTCTCTACTATGTCAATCACACAACCTCTCATTATGACTTATGTACATAGCATTTAATATTTACTGAATCTACCATCTTCACTAAAATAAATGATGTGAGTATCTGATCATGATTCTTTTGGAAATGAATACAATAGCACATAATTTTCAAATTTCATCTCCACATTACTAAGAGAAACCATAGAACTTTAGAGTTCAAAGGGACTTTGGAGATGTTTCACTCATTTTACAGATAAGGAAATGAAAAGCCAGAAAGTTTAATACACAACTTGCCCAGGTCAAACAGCTAGGTATTTATAACAACTTGCCCAGGTCACACAGGTAGTTACAGCAAACATGGGAATCAGAATTCTGTTCCTTCCAATCTATCATACAATCTATCATTTTTGTTTTTAAAAAATCTATTCATATATTTTAAAACCACATAAAAGTGAAAACAAGTTTCTTCTATTACCAGAACTAATTTTTAACTCCCCATATGCACATAAACTGTCTTACAACATCCTGACATGGGAAGCATTTCAGGTAGTAAAAAAAGCTGAAATGTTTTTATAATTAATATTCAATATCATTGTTGAGTTCACTCAAGTCATGGAAATGCAAAAACAATTTATAATGTCTGCCAGGGATTATAATAAATCTATACAGCAAAAAGTAAAGAAGTTCAGGTAAAATAACTATAGTTGTTTCAAATAAAAAAGGGGGAGGAAATGGTTTCAGATTACAATTTTTTTCTGGTTACATTTCCCCAAAGAGATCTGTTTTTTAAATATGATTTTTACTATTGAACTAAACCATATTCTATCTGGATTTGAGATACAAGTTGTCTGTGGTTTTATCAGGCATAGCAAACAAATTAAAAGCCAAAAGGTGGCACAGTGTTTAAAGGTTCTGGACCTAAACTGGCATAGAATTTGAGATCTGAGACCCTTGATCCAATATTCTCTTCTCAGTCATTAGAAAATTTGAGTACAAGAAATTAAGCAGCTGGTCTCAGGCAGAATACAAAGAAGAGCCTTGGAGCTGGCATTAGAACTAAGATCTCCTGACACTGTACACTGAGCTTTCTACAGTGTCTTGCTTTCTTTCTGCTGTTTGAGGAAAGAGACTGGAGAAGGCAACGAGTATAATATTTTATAGTCAATTCAACATTTACACGCAAATATTTAGCTATGAATTCACCAAATTCTGACGATTCATTCTAATTTTGGCAGCAGCGCAGCTGAGTGGAAAAAGCAATGAATCTAGAGTCCTCAGACTTGATTTCTTTATCTGTTTTAGCAATTCACTGTAAACCTCAAGTAATTTAATTTGGGTTTCAATTTCCTCACCCATCAAAATGTCAGAAGTGGACTATAAATTCTCTAAGATACTTTCCAATTCTAAAAGTATATAATTTTATGCTTTATGGAATAGTACAATCCATAGTTTTGATAATGCAAATGAAAAGAAACATTAATTTTCAAATATAGATTTAATATCTTTCCTTACAGATAAGAGAAGTCTCATAGATGAAATTGTGGCAAGAGAACTCTGGCTAAGGCGTCTGTCTGCCGCTGTGATAATAAGAGGGCACTGCCTCAGTCTCTATTTTGAGCTTCCAGACATTGTTCCTGGAAGCTCAAAGGTCATAACACATGCAGAATCAAGGCTGGGAAGGAAGCCACAGTTGCTGTTTTGATCATCTGGCAGGTGTCCTTATCTTCCCCCTCCTGTTATGTGTTTCCAAACATGTATGCTCTTATCTTCTCCTCCTGCCTTCCGGAAAATTCCATTTTTCTATGCTGCTTATGTATTCACATTTTACATAAGAATGCTCAAGTCAATACTTTGGGCTCACTGACTTTTTTTTTCTTTCACTGAGATAAGCCTGTGCTCTGAAAATAAATAAGATATGCAGATAACTATCTCTGCATTGCTGGTACTCCTGATGGATACTTGGATAATTTATAACAAAGAACCTCAAAATTAAAAGAGGAGGTTTCCACATTCATATTATCTATTTGATCTATTCAATATTATACAAAGTGTATCAATAACATTTTCTTAGTAATCAGTAATAGCAAATGGCAATTTATAGGTGAAGTTTAATAAAGGAATTCCACATACCATTCCGGAACTTCCCCAAGGCTGTTGTACCAGCAGAATTTCCTATATGATCAGCTTTGGTCAAAATAGTTGATATATTCAGTAGAGGCCCTAATCTGCTGGTGATAGTCTACAAAGGATCAAATCAATCTAAAAATTACCAAGAGGTGCCTATTCCATACTGTCCTCACTATTGAATCCAAAAAGACATTGAATTAACTGAGAGTTAACTATAAACATTATTCACTATTTTGTTGCCTTCAAAGAAAGGTAGAATGAATTACAGCTGCAACACTAACAACTCTGACTTGACTACCACAAACAAATATTAAAACATTAACTCCCAAATAGGCTATTAACATTTTGATCACTTACTTGATGGCCCATGGACATCTTTGGCATCACCAACATGCTTTTAATGTAGTGTAATTGAGCAGCAAACAAATACAGTCCACACCAGGAAGAAGCAATATGCATCAGGATAAAAGCATCAGTGAAAGAAAAGGAAAACAGAAATGGTTTTAGTTTCTTTTGCTAAATAGAAAGCACATGCACACTGATCCTAATAATGTTAAGTACTAAGGAGATTTTATACATTTTAAAGACTTTTTTCTCGGACATATATATGTCTTTCTTCCCCAAAACAGCGTGACTATTTCTGGCAGTATTCGCTCACTCATTTATTTGATTATTTTAAAAAGAAATTCAATATGGGGACAGAGTGATTAAGGTGTTCCTTAAACTGCTGAAAACCTCAAACTACTGTTAAGATACAGACCTTTAAAATTGTTATGCTATAAGCCCAAAATTCTTATAAATTTGTTTTTTAAAGCAAATCCAAATTGGCAAAATTTTTGTTACAGTTAAAGAAACTGCCAATAGTCATTCATAGATTCACATTCTTTAAAATGAATAAGTAATAATTGTCTGATAAATATCATCTTCTACACTTTAAGAAAATGACTATTTTTGTATGTGACCAAAAAAATTCAACTTCAAAATATTACCATAGGCAGAGCTTTGGGTAACAAGTTTATTTGCAACATTTCACATTTTTCTGCAAAGACACAAAAGCCCTGGAAGGAAAATTTCTCACATGGGAACAAAAATGAACGCTGATTATAACAATAAAATTGTGTAGCAGTTTACTTAGACATTTTTTAAATTCCACTGTGTATAAAACACTATATAAAAATGTAAACAGATCTTTGTATAGATTTAGATCGAATTTCTGATCTTGAAGGGCACATTACTTAAAGGAGAGAAAACAAAAGTGCCAATAAAAGTGAACCCTTATATGAACACGTTGTATAAGATTTCACTGAATGCTGTCTTCAGGCTCTAAGGGCGATTTTTTAGTCACATTAATACTCTCTCAAAGGAACAAAGTAAAATTCCTAATATAGAGTAATACAAAAACTAAATCATTAAGAAAACCAGAGGGCTAAAGAACACAAGTTCATCTTAAAAACCTTGATGGTAAGTCAGGGCCACAGGATCAGAGAATGAAGAAAATCTAGGATATTTTTTAGCTTTTATTTGCTTTTCTCTCTCAGAAAAAATGCTTTTACCTCTTACTTTCGAAAGTGATGGCTACTTCACAGTACTTAAAATTATATCCTCCTGTATCCTTGCAAGTGTTTCTTCCAATATCTTACTGTAACTGAATCATTTAAGCTCATCTTTGTGTAGATTTATTTCATTTTTTCATCTACCTAATCTATCATAGCAGAGTTGTAAGAAAGCACAGCCTTCGATCATGATTCATCAGTGCTGAAGACTCAATGCTAGGAGTCAGTGTCACAATTAGCAAATTACGATGGTAAGGTGAAAACTAGTGACCAGTTTCCAAATTTTCCAAAATCATCCCAATTTAAAATACTCTCAATGTCATCCTCATAAGCCACCAAAGCATCTATTGGATTCCATTATTTTTGGCAAATGGCCTTTGAATGTGAAGTCATTAAGCATTAAAATAAACTGCAAAAGAGTTAGTGCCACAAATGCGAAAAGTAAGCACAAAAAAAATCTCAGTTACAAAAATTCATGCATGCTAGCTAGTGTTAATGCATATCTAATTACACATACATTTCATCAAGTTAGAAGATTTTAAAAAGTTACAGGTAAATGAATAGAACAGCACATTCATTTTCCTAGAAGAAGCAAATAATGAAATTAACAGTTTGTTTCATCACGCACCCAAAAGTAACAGGAAATACTTAATGAAATAGTCATTTCACCCTGAAATGATCATGATTACACAAGGAAATAAGACTCTAGGAGATTATTACTTTACATTATTATCTACATGAATCACCAATTTTCCATTTTAACTCATTTTAGTTAATCACTAATCTTTACCAACTACCAGGCAAATCTATACCAGAGACCACATCCTGAGAGATCTTCCCCCCTGAAGCCCTGCTTACCAGACTGGTGATCGCCTCTCCCAGATTACAATTTTAGAAAAGCCCCAGCAAAGATTCACTAACCTCTCCAACCAACTTCTCCACAACCTCCTCATGAATAACCTTTCCTCCTTACCCCAATGTAAAGGAAATGAACCATGCTATTGTTCTTGGACAGACCCCACTCACCATTCCAAGTAATTCTATTGACCAAAATCTCCACATGTAAGCTCCTTGAGGGCAAGGACTACCAGGGTTTTCAGTATTTGAGTCCCCAGCACCGAGCATACCGCAAAACAGTAGCTTTTTCATTCATTTGTATGCAAAACAGTACAAAGAAACTTTGGAATATACAATTCTGAATCAAAAAGCTACCTAGAGAATTCAGAAGGCTAATACCTATAGATGAACGCTTTCCTAAGGAAGAGTAGAAAGAAACGAGTTATAACCAGCACCAAACAATACATTAAAAAAGAAAAAATAACTGGCTATACCTTGTTAGAGACTGGTTACAAATACAGTCATCTCAGAATCAGCTATCTGTATGCAGTCAACTAATCAGAAATCATGGTAAATACAAATTAGATTGATGAATACACATACACAGTTACCATCACTGAGACCCAATCTATTTAAACAAGCTATGAAGATAAATGAGAGGAAATGGAAAAAATGGAGATAATGATTCTGTTATAATTTCCTAATAAATTTAATTACAACAGTTACTACAAAAAGAAGCTTAATAAAACAGAGGAGCCAACAAAGTGCCTTAGTTGATTTCGTTAATCAGAGATCATACTTGAAGGGATTTTTAATCTCATCAATGTGGTTACCTACTCCAAATCCTCCCATAAATGACAGAAACAGGAGAGGGGGGAGGGAACGTTCCTACCCCAAGCTTTTCAAGATCATGTGGGTACCAGTGCAACATTCAGACTTATCTCTCTCACTGTATGGCTAGCCTGGGCCATAAAGGCTTATAAATCTCATAGATGCTTCCTTTTATGCCACTTCTACCGTGCAAGTTATCACTAATAATTTATGGTAACCCACTTATGCTTATTGACATTCCATATTTTACCAATCACTTGCATGATAGCAAAATGTGAAGCTAGTTTAAAATACTGACTTATTTGTAAAACATTAGAGGGCAGAAAAAATGAATATGAGCAATACCACTTCAAAAACAGCAAAAGCAGTTGAGGAGAAATCAGCTTACAAAAAGGGTTGTTACCAGATCTAGTTCAGTCAGATTCTCCAGAAAGAATTTGTGACCCAGAGGGCAACAACAGATGGGAAATACTGGGCATTTTAGTATTGTTATACCTTTGTCTCCTCGGCCTACTGGAGAACCTGATTCCCTTCAAGGTTCAGTTCAGTTGCTACCTTCTTCAAGATGTTTTTCCTGATTTGCCAAGTTAATAGTTCTCCTCTCCCTTCCCTGCTCCAACTCACCACTGTATTTTTTTCTGTATGTACCCAGGACAGGGCATCCAAAAAGTCTCAGTGAGATTTTAAGCAATTCCTTTCTAAAAATACAACATAGCATCTTGCACCCAGTGTAGTAGTGACATAAATAATTCTGTCAGCAAGAAATCTGACACCATTTTACATCTGAAAAAACACTAGTTCTATCATTTCCAATGAATCAAAGATGATATTCTCACAAAAGATGATTTCTTAAAAATGTATGTGGTGAAATAAGGGGTACTTAATTCATAAAACATCATCACAAAACAGAGTTTTATTTTTCACACTTAAATTTTCAACCTCGTGACAAGTGAGTAATTATGAAAAATATTCTCAGAAAAAACTTTGTGTCATAAGCTTATGACAGAGTCATCTGGTTGCAAACTGTAGGCAAGTAGTTCTTATCTTAATGAAGCATTTTCATGAAAGCAAAGAATTAATCTTAAAGTTATTGAACTTGACCTTCTGCCAGAACAGATAAGCAACCAATTAAATAATAATGTTTTCTCTGTTCAGAGGTTCAAAAGACTACTTGATAAGATTACTGGAAGGTCAGGAAATAACATCAATACAAATGAAATCAAACACAAGACAGGGTCTGTCAATTTTTCCCCAGAGAAGTCAGTTTTTAAGTTGCAAAAGAAGTTTCACGACAGTTTTTGGCAAAACTATAAAGACTACTACAAAAGTGCTTCATTTTTAAAAATTTATTGTAGTCTAAATAGAAATATCTAAATCACTGCGATTTTATCAGTATGGGAAACAGTGTGACATAAGTATTGCTTGCTTTGTTTTGTCTATATATGTCCACCCAGGTCTGTCTACATGCAGCTCGAAGGGAAGGAAGAACAGATGCCTAAAGTCTTCTCCCCCAACTCTTCTCCAAGGAAGACTGGGATTCCTGCCAGAAAGGAAAACAGGAGTTTGGGACCAGAAGCTAACCACTCAACTCTCCTCAGAGAGAGGAGGTATAGGACGAAAATTTCATCTATCTGCTTCCTTACTGTTAGTCTAGGGCAGTGGTTCTCAACCTGTGGATCACGATCCCTTTGTGATCCACATATTTCCGATGGTCTTAGGAACTGAGACACTGCTTCTCTATCCCTCTCCAGGCGGGTCTGCCCAAAGGTCGTGGCATTAGGAAGGTTGAGAACCACTGGTCTAGGGGAAGTAATTTTTAGGTTCAAGTAAATTTAGGTTTAAGTGAATTTTAGATTCAAGTTACACTCCTCATTGCTATTTCTTAACAGGGAAGGAAGAATACAATCTACATATTCTAAGCTTCACTCTCTTCCCACCAAATGCCAGCTTCACAATGAACAGTCTAGCAAATATCAAATAAACTCATTTATAAAAAAAGATAGCAAACAGAAATCAGACAAAGTATAAAAAGGAGAACATATACTACACAAAACATAAAGTAAATGAACTGTCCCATTGGGGGAGGGAATGGAGGGGAGGGAGAGACAGAGAGACGGAGGGAGACAGAGGGAGACAGAGGGAGAGGGAGGGAAGGAGCGGGGGAGAGAGAGAGAGAGAGAGAGAGAGAGAGAGAGAGAGAGAGAGAGAGAGAAACAGAGAGAGTCTGAGTCCCAAAGGTAAATTCCTCTAAATCTCCAATGTAGCAAGCTGAAGATAAGAGATATGATAGAGACTGCCAGATCCTCTACTTATCAACTTCTTCCCATATTTCTTCTCTCTTTAGGGATCTGAAGAGAATTTGGAAAGGTTCGTTTTTTTCTCTCAAAGTTGGAATCCCAAAAAAGACCATCAGCTCTCTCTTGTCTCCAGCTCTCACCAACTGACTACCCCTCAAATGAGGCGCTTGGAGTAATCAAAATCCAACAATGAAGAAAGGTCTCACCCACGCACTTCAGTCCTTTGAGCCAAGGGTTACAAAAATAAAATACACACTGCAAACTGTCACATTCAAACATGGCATTTTTGAGGCTGATCAACTTGCCCCTGAAAGTACACTAACATTTCAACTACTACAATTCTATTTTCTTAATTTTCTTTTTTTTTTGGAGGGGGAAAGGCAGGTCAATTGGGGTTAAGTGACTTGTTCAAGGTCACACAGCTAGTAAGTGTTGTGTCTAAGGCTGGATTTGAAGTCATGTCCTCCTGACTCCAGGGTTGGTCCTCTATTCACTGCACCATCTAGCCTCCCCTATTTTCTTAATTTTCAATCAGTTGAAAGTACCCTGTTATTCTCAGGAAAATTTTCAAGGATGCTAAATAAGAACTTTAGTCTTTCTTCTTACACAATGCTTCCAATATATTCTAAAACAGTGGCAAGACAAGAAACCAACTAAAAGTTAGATGTGAACGTGTAACTGTTCTTGTATGAGAATTTGGGGAGGGAGGAATTATAAATTTTTATTACTTGAGGTAAAAGAATTGTAGGAAAAACAAGCTACTAACAATATTCATCATGATTTTAATCTAAATCTTAGAAAACAGAAGGGTTTTATGCTAATTGCTCAAGTTACGGAAACCTTTTAAGAGTACAGGCTCAATAAATAATCTTTATCAATTATCCTAGAGTTTAAAAAAAAGACTCTTAAATGGGATGATCAGAGGAAACAGGTAATCTTTCATAAGTGGTCTTCCCACTTTGTCACACTATGACCTTTGAAAATGAACTCTGTGGCCTTAGAAAAGAACTTTAGAATTTGCTAAACGAGTGGGAAAAGTAGAAAGGATCTGAATGAAGATCAAAGCTGACTTAATGTTATTAAAGATTTTTATTCTGAAAACAATATTTCAAACAAAAAGTAAGAATCTGAAGCTGAAATTCAAAAGTAATTTTCACTGATTAACATTCTAAAAACTAGATAAGTCATTGATGACCATTAAAACTGTAAAAATCTCTCTAAATAAGATGGACGAATTACCGAGAGACTTGCCAGGATGTGTTTTTTAGGGGGAGAAATGTTTGGCAAGCTGAATTCTTCACACAAGAAAAAGGAAGATATACAATTAATTCAGAGGCGACATGTACGGCATAAAGATCATTGGCTCTCAAGTCACAGGACTTCGATTCAAACTCTATGCCATCTCTAACGTTTACTATGTGACTATGGATGCCACTCTCCCTGGGTCTCAGTTTCTCAAATGAAAACAATGAGAAAGTTGGCCTCAATGGCATCTGAGGTCTCTTCTAGTTCTAGATATATATAAGAAGCAAATGAACTGCTGAAATAACAATACAAATACTCTATTAACTTGGTATATACTGTTCCTGACAAGCTGAGTAGCAATGAGCTAGCTTCAGTCTTTTAATTCTTTAGAACCCAAAACCGTCCAAATTAGGCCCACATGACCGGGACAAGTTATAAAACCTCCCAATGACACCAAGCAACTCCCTAAGAATATAAGGTTCAGAAAACATGAGGATTTACACTGGTGGTAGAAGTTTCCTGTATCAACGAAATCATAAAACCTGGTCAAAAATAAAAAATATGCAGCTAAATATTGCATTAAAATAAACTTTTTAGGGGCAGCTAGGTGGAAAAATGAATAGAGCACAGCCCCTGAAGTCAGGACACCCTTAGTTCAAATTCAGCCTCAGACACTTGACACTTAACTAGCTGTGTGACCTTGGGCAAGTCACTTAACCCCAACTGCCTTGCCTCCCCACTCAAAAAAAAAAAACCCAACACTTTCATATGCTTGCAAAAAAAAATTCATTAAACATGTAACTACGATTTAATTGTATTTTGTGAAACTTGTAGTACTGATAATTTCTAAACCAGAAATACTCATTGTCAAGAAACCATAGTGATTTGGAGTTTTAAATTTGTCAGCATAGCTATAATGAACCTATTTGAGAACAAGAAAGTTCTCCATATAATATAAAGTAATATAATATTGCTTTTGTATGCGAACAATTTGTTGCTAAAAGGAACAGAGAAAAAAAGGTTTTATTTTTTAGAAACATATTAAGATTTAAGTGTGAAGAGCAGTTTTCAGAGAAACAATGTTAAAAGAGGCTCTCTTGAAGCATGAGGCTACAAGGAAAATGGAACCAGTCGGATCACTTGTGTGTAATTGTTTTTAAGAATATTCACAAAGTGATAAATAACTGTTTAGAGATTATGGGCTAATGAGATAAGGACTACTTGCTTACATCATAAATGAGAAAAAAAGGGGAGCTCATGAGTTTTTACTGCAGAAGAGTAAAGTGAGTCATGGATTACTAGGAGGGAAGTTCTGATTTGAACCACTTAAAGTGGCTGGTAGTCATCAAAGAAACCAGAGAGAACTGAAGACACATCAAGGGTGGAAAAATCAGCTTTCTCAGAATTACATGAAGAAACTGGCAACAGAAGAGGCAGAAAGAGAAAGACATCAGGTGCTAGTTCCTTTGTAGCAGCATTAACATTGAAGCTCATTGGATTTATTGTCACCTACAGCTGGAAAGAGAAGAAACCTCTCAAAAGGGCAAGTTGCTCTTTGCTGTTCTCTACTTAGAGAAAGAAAAGAAAAATGGGGGAAACCAGGCTTTGCAGCTAATCTGCTGCTGGATCAAGCTGGCTGATAGATGATGACTGGACAACAAAGAATCCTCCTGATCTGTAAAGAAATGGCTGGGCTGGGCTGTTATGACAGCCAGTAGAACCAGTTTTGCATTTTTCTGGCTGAATGGAACTGCTAGCTAATACAACAGCAGTTAACTGTGATGTGGCAAAAATGGGGTCCATTACTGAATACGGTTAGTAAAAAAAAGAAACAAAAACTTTTTTGTTTCCTAATACTTCCTTCTTCAAGGACGTCCTCAATTTGTGTATAGATGACTCAAAGACTGTATAGCTTAGACAGAAAATGGTCATCTAGGAGATGACAGCGAGTTGATTTAAATATGTTGAATCTGAAGGGTTGAAACAATATCTAACTGGAGCTGGTAAAACCAAGGTTAGACACACAGAAGTGTAAAAGAAGCCATGGCATTGAGATCACAATGAGCAAGAACAAGAGGTGGAAAAAAGAAGGGGAGAAACATCCAAACATAGAAAGAAGGAGAAATTAAAGGAAGAAACCAAGAAGTAAGGGTAGAAGATATCAAGAAAGCGTTGGACCACAGAAGGCAAGAGAGGAAAGAATTTAAGAGGAAGTTAAGGTTCAACAACATGAAAAGATAAAATACACAAAGGATAAAGACTGAATAAAAGCTATTGTATTTATATTTTATGCAATAAAATTAATGACATGAATTGTTAGTGATACTCCTTTAGAAATTTATTAGCAACTGAATGGCTTCATGTTTACAAAATATGAATAAAATTAAAAGAATACTACTGACCCCAACCAGTAACTTTCACAAAACACCCTCCTAATATAAGAAATAAAATGCAAAATTTGCAGTTGTCCATCATTAGCGATTATAAAAACCCTCGCCAAAGATAAAGTCAAAGTCATTATTCAGATCTTCTAGCCATTTTTCTTCTTAAAACCCAGAATTTTTGCTAAACTAATGTGACGTAAAAATGATGTTACCTGTAGTTCAATATCAAAATAAATCCCAACCTATTTACAATAAATTAAAGAGCCATTTGGACTCTAGAATATTCAAGATATGCATGTAGATTTGTATATACTTTGTTGCTGTGCAGAAATAATCTTAATCCATCTATAGGCTTTGATTATTTTCCCCTTAGCATCTCAACTTAAATTGTACACTTACTAATTTGATTTTATATCATAAACTAGTCTTTCCTAAGTTTCCTCAGTCAAGGAATGAAAAGCTATTAAGTGTTGATGGTATGGTTATTTTTCCAATGACTCTGAAGGAGAAAGTGAAGCTGGTGACCTAGCACAGTCCTCTCTCACTCAAATCAAAGTCAATTGCAAGTCACATCATCATTTCCCTGATGCCATGGTCCTCTTCAAAAACCAAAGACAAACACAACCTGTCAGTAGGCTGAACTGCCTGAACTCAGCTCGTCCTCTCCCTCTCCTTCTCCTTCTTTTCCTCTCCAAAGGAAGGTAAATTTTGATGGTCAGAAACTGGCCACTTGGGGTTTACTGGCTAGATACCTTCCAACCTTCTTTGATTACTTCCTTCTTTCCTTCCTTCTTCCTTCCTCCCTCCATTCTTTCCTTTCCAAAACCTTTAACCCAGTTCACTCTGAAGCTCATAGACTGTACCACAATAGGTCCCTGCCCAAGCTCCACTTAATGGCTGTATTTTGGGCCTTCCTGGCTTAGAGTGAATGTCAACGATAACTGTTTCTCTTAGGAACAGCAACCCTGAGGGTCTTCCCCTCCCAGCTTGATTTCTTTTCCTTTTTTCTAAGTAAAGGGGCCATCCTTTGACTCACTTCTGAAAGAAGCCTATTCACTGAATGGGCATTAGCTCACTCAAAGTGAGTACCTGAAAAGGCCTTAGCCTAAAAGGGTCACCTAAAAAGGTCTCCCATTGCATCCTGAGTCATCTCTTGTCATCCTGATGAGTATCTGGTCACTGGATTCAAATGGCTCTGGAGGAGAAAGTGAGGCTGGTGACCTTGCACAGCCCTCCCTCACTCAAATCAAAGTCAACTGCAAGTCATGACATCATTTCCCTGATGCCATGGCCTTCTTCAAAAAAGAAGGACAAACACATTTTTCCAATACGGTTTTTTCATTCTACAGTCATTATTTACAGAAGAAACCCTGTTGGGGTGGCTAGGTGGCACAGTGAACAGAGCATTGGCCCTGGAGTCAGGAGGACCTGAGTTCAAATCTGACCTCAGACACGTAACACTAGCCACGTGACCTTGGGAAAGTCACTTAACCCCAACTGCCCTGTCTTCCCCCTCTCCAAAAAGAAAAAAGAAAAAGAAAACAAAAAACAGAAGAAACCCTGTTGCAGCTGACTTGTAACAGCTGAGAAGAGAACAGAAAAAGGCCTTATAGAAAATATCTCTTGAAAGCTGTCCATTCATGGTTCACTTTGATCCTTACAGTTATAATCTAATAGCTTCAAGCTACAGTGATATTGGTTTAACACTTCTAAACATTTTGTTCTAAAATTATCTGTTTTTGTAGGTTTGTTCTTTTCCTACAGTAAGTGAAGAAATACACAATCGAACAACACTACCTCTTTAGTTTCTAAGAGGACATTTAAAAACATATCCTTAACTCTGTACACCTCCTGAGACTATGTCGAGGGGAAGTTGAGCCCTTCAGCTCAGAACTCCTTGAAATCATGCTTCTTTATCACTGCCATTTTCCACTGTGCTACTTCATGTAGATGATAGCATCTGACCTCCACTCATTGCTCTGAGGACTATGATCACAACAACACTACCGAGTATTCTGAAAAGGGTGTGTCAATAGGTTATCTTATTTTCCCACTTACCATCCCTGTGATTTCACAGACTAAACAAGCTTCCTTAGCTACCATGCCCCTAAACATGTTGTCTTCACCTGTCTGAATCTAAGTTCCTTGAGGGAAAGGACTGTCTTACTTCTGAACTAATATTCCCAGTGCTTAGAACTTAGTAAAAGCTCATTCATTCGTTCATTCATTCATTTACAGCTTATCAGTATAAAACAGACCATATGAATCTCAAATGGCAATGACCATTTAAAAATGAAAATGTTTAAATGTCTTTTTAATCATCCCACTAGCTACTTCCATTAATCAACTATGCTCATCTGCAGTTCAGCGAACATTCATTTTTTTAAAAGCAGAGCTTAGATTCTTGATGAAATATAAGAGTTAAAATTTCAAACAGTATTCTGTTAACTCATTTTTTTCTTGGACTAGAGTAAGTCCAGAAACTAAAGAGCATCTAACACTAAGAACATCTAAATTCAATAAGCTTACTTGCTTAGAAGACTGAATTTATATAGTAATTTAATATTCCTAAAGTAATAATAATTTTAAACATAAAATTAGAGACTAGCGTTGTTTGTCAGTGTATCAGTTGGCAAAACAATTTATTTAAAGAAGGCAAAGAGCTCAAAGATGCACTGCATGATACTAGATCTTTAAAAAAAAAAAACCACCGGGTCATCAGTGTTTTAGTGGTCATGTGAAAGGTTTTAAAAGAACTTTAAAAGAACACAAGCGTTCAGAGTCAAACAACCAGAATCCTAAATCACAGCTCAGTCACTACTTTACCTGGGCAGTTACATAGTGAGAGTGCTAGATCTGAAGTCAGTAAGACCTGAGTTTGAATCCAGCCTCAGACACTAGTTATATAAACCTAGACAGGTCACTTAACAACCCCCAGCCTCGGTTTCCCTCTCTGTAAAATGCAGATAATAACAGCATCTACCTCACAGAGTGGCTGTCACAACTAAATGAGATAATATGTAAAAGCATTTTGCAGACCTTCAAGGGCTATATAAAAGCCAGCTGCTACGGTTATCTTCATTATTTATTACCGGTGTGTCATAGATGGACACTTCACCTCTGGGCTTCTCTTTCTCATCTGGACTAGATCTGCGTCAGCACAGGCCTGCCTGTTTCTGTACAGCATGAGAGAATGGCTTTTACATTTAAAACAAAAAGTACTGCTGTACTTAAAAATATAAAAACCATTCTTAGCTCAAAGGCCAAACAAAAACAGGCAGCCCTCCAGCCATGGTTTGTGCATCGCTGAACCAGATAATTTCTAAATCACTTCCAATTCTAAATTCTATGATCCTAAGACAAACTCAATGACCATCTCAGTCCTCATTCTTTTTACCTTTCTGTAATATTTCATTTTGTAGTCTCTGTGACCTCAGTTGGGGTTTTCTTGACAAAGATACTGGAGTGGTTCACCATTTTCTTCTCCAGCTCATTTTACAGATGAAGAACTGAGGCTACCAGAGTTAAGCGACTTACCTAGGGTCACACTGCTAGTGTGCCACATTTGAACTCAGGAGTCTTCCTGACTTCAGGTCTAGGGTTCTATCCACTGCACCACCTAGCTGCCTTATCATTTCATACAGTTGAACAACTTCTGAAATTCTTTTATCAATAACTAGCACATGTACACTGTGCTACATGTTGAGCTTACAGAAAATTGGCAGGAATACAAAATGTTCAAAATGAACAGACACAGGTAATACATAAGAGACGGTGTCTGGGGGCTGGGGAAGTGGAAACATTAAGAATTGGGGGAATAAGGAAGGCCAGAGGCAAGGAAAGAGAGAATTTAGCTCCAACTATATGATAGTTAGGTAGCTCAGTGGATAGAGGGCTAAGCCTGCAATCAGGAAGACCTGAGTTCCAATACAGCCTCAGTGTGATCCTGGGCCAGTGACTTAACTTCTGTTTGTTTTAATCTACTGGAGAGGAAAATGACAAACTACTCTAGTATCTTTGCCAAGAAAACCCCATGGACAGCACTGGCATGCTATGGTCCATGGGGTCAGGAAGAGTTGGATACAATTCAATGACTGAAAACGATGTGATAAAAGGACTGTTGGTCACCGGAGATTTAAAAAAAACTACTGTGAAATAGTTCTTGACCTCAGGAAGCTCATAATTTAAGCCGTGGAAACAACATGTAAACATTTGTATATGCATAGATATATACAAAATATATATGGGATATGGGACTGGATATATACTGGACCTGGGTAAAAGGAACTCTCCAACGAGGAACTTCCCTCTTCCAATGCAAGACAGTGGTACTTTATCAGCAGCTTATAATTAGAGAGGTGCCTACAGCAAAGCAGTCAAACTTAGAAAACTCCAATGGTGAACCAGATTAAAATGTAATTGGGAAATGTTTAACAAAATAAATAAAAATCTAATACAAAATGTTGGTGTGTGTGTGTGCGTGGTTTTCTAAGTCAATGCAAGGAAGACCTACAAGGAAGGGCTGACACCACTGACCTGCAGCACTGAAAAGTGACCTGACCGGAGTCACAAAGCCAGTATATAACAAAACTAGGACTTGAACTTAAGACTTTGTGGCTTGAAGGCTGGCTCTCTATTCTCTATACTATATTCCATCTTATACAAAATGGATACAAAATAAATACAAAGTGATTTGGGGGGAAAGGCACTAGCAGCTGAGGAGATCAAGAAAGACTTGGGGTGGTAGGTGGCACTTGAGTTGAGACCTAAAGGCACAGCTCCACCAAACTATGCACAGTGACTCAAGAGAACTGAGGAAGGGGGTCAACCAGTTAGCATCCTTAATTTGGAACAGGCTGTTGAGAAGCAAAGAAGAAGAGCACAGGGTGGTGAGCACACAGTGACAACTAAATGTGTAAGCCAAAAGCAGATTTGGAGCTAGAAGGGACTTTATATTTTGCCAGTGGGAAAACTGAGTCCCAGACTTGTAAAGAGACTTGCTTAAGGTCACACAAATAATGAGTGGCAAAACTGGGATGTGAATCTAGGTCTTCGGACTCCATATTCAGTCTTCTTTCTACTCTAGCAAGGCACCTCTATCATCACAGAACGCTGTGAGCTGAAAGACAAGACACTAAAGATATAGAATGATAAGACATGGGTTCAAATCCTACCATTGAAGCTTATTATTAGCTCTGTGACCCTCAGCACATCCTTTCACTTTTCTACACCTTCACCTCCTTATCTATAAAATGGCAGGATTAGATTAAAAACTAAAAACTTTTGAAGCCAGTTCTAGACCTTTCATCTTTTTTTTTTCAAGCCCTCCTTGAGTACTCTAGGCACACAAATCAACCCCATACTGTGCAGTGAAGTGGTATGATCAGACCTGTGCTTTAGGAAAATCAATTTGCTGTGGAGAACAGACTGGAGTAGGGAAAAACTTAAGGCAGGAAGTTCAAATAGGGGTCACTGAAATAGACAGTGCAGGAGAAAAGTGATGGGGGCCAGAACTGTCATGGTGGCCATACTAGAGAAAAGGGAATGGGTGTCATAGATGTTGTGGAAATAGAAAGGATAAGATGCAGCAAGAGACCAGATTGTATAGGGTGTAAAAGAATAGTCAAGGATAAAAATAAGTCTGAAAACCTAGGAGGATGGATGAATGATAGTAGCCTGTACATAAAGATGAGCTGTTTTGGACTGACTAAGCTTCTGAAAGCTTTGAAAGATATAGTTTTCAATACCCAAAAGGCAGCTGGTGATACAGTACTGGTGTTCAGGGGAGAGAGGAGAATAGTTTAGATATAGGTATAGATCGACAAGTCATCAGAAAAGAGATGATACCCATGGGGTCTGATAAGGTCACCAAGAGAAAGAGCATAGATAGATACACAGATACGTAGAAAGATAGATATAGATATACAGACATAGATAAATATATAGATAGATAGCTATAGATATAGATATATAGAAGAGAAGAAGGCCCAGGAAAAAGCGTTTTGTTATACTCACAGTTAGAGGGTATAGAGTGAGAAGGAGCGGTCACACAGGAAAGAGGAAAGTGTCAGGAAATGCAGAAAGCATAGAGTATATCCATGAAGAGAGTGTGGCTAAGAGTGTTCACTATCACAGAGAGGTCAAGAATTAAGATTGAGAAAAAGTCATCAAACTTGACAAGCAAGAGATTACTGGTAACTTTGGAGAAAGCAGCTTCCATTGCACTTTGAGCATGGAAACCAAAGAGCAAAATGTAAGAAAAGAGAGCATGTGGAGACAAGTGAAGACAGTTGGTTTTTTTTTTTTTTCCGTTTCAACTGTGCTAAAATTGTTAGTGCCAAAAGCTACACAGCTAATAAACTGGATTCTGGTGGACAATGGAAAAAAAAAAATTTCACAGATTAAAACCCTCTGTAAACATCTTGTGCCTACCTTAAAAAGTTCAAACACAGATTCTGTCTATAAGTTCCCAAAGGACAGGGACTATTCCACTTTTCTCTTTTTATTCACAGAATCTAACACAATATCTGGAACACATTAGGTATGTAACAAATGATTAATTCTTTATATTGTATTTTTCCCCAATTACTTGCAAAAACAATTTTTAACAAGTTTTTTTCAAGTTTTGAGTTCCAAATTCTATCTGCCCTCCCCGGTTGCTGAGACAGTAAGCAATCTGATACATGGTATACATGTGTAATCATGTAAAACATTACCATATTCATTATTTTGTGGAAGAAAACTTAAAACTAAAAAAAAAAAAATGAAAAATAGTATGCTTTAGTTTATATTTAGATACCAACAATTCTTTCTCTGGATGTGGATAGCCTTTTTCATCATGAGTCTTTTGGGGTTGTCTTGGATCACTATATTACTGAGAAAAACTAAGTCACTCACATAGTTGTTCATACAATATTGCTGTTACTGTATACAATGTTCTCTTGGTTCTGCTCAGTTCACTCTCTCTTAGTTCATGTAAGTCTTTCCAGGTTTCCAATTTTTCTGAAATCACCCTGTTCACCATTTTTATGCACAGTAATATTCCATTGCAATTATATACCACAACTTATTCAATCATTCTCCAATTGATGCACATCCCCTCAATTTCCAATTGTTAGCTACCACAAAAAGAGCTGCTATAAATAATTTTGTACAAATAGTTTTTTTCTTTTTTAAAAACTCCTTGGGATATACATCTAGCTGGATAAAAGGATATGTACAATTTTACACCCCTCTGGGCACAGTTCCAAGTTGCTCTCCAATGTTTAATTCAGTTCACAACACTACCACCAGTGCAAAGCGGCCCAGTTTTCCCATATTCCTTCCACCTTTTATCGTTTTCCTTAACCAATCTGACAGGTATGAGGTAGTACCTTAGAAATATTTTGATTGGCATTTCTCTAATCAATAGTGATTTAGGACATTTTATTCTATAACTATAGATAAGTGATTTCTTTCTCTAAAAAGTGCCTGTTTGTATGCTTTGACCATGTATCAATTGGGGAATGACTTATAGTCTTATAAAATTTGATTCAATTCTCTATACATTTAAAAATATGAGGCCTTTATCAGAGATAGCAATTACTGTAAAAAGAATTTTCCCAGTTTTCTGCTTTCCTTCTAATTTTGTTTGTGCAAAAACTTTTTAATTATATATAATCAAAATTATGCATTTCACATTTCATAATGTTCTCTGTATCTTGTTTTAGTCCTAAATTCTTCCCCTATCTATACAGATCTGATAAGTAAACTATCCAAGCTCTCCTAATTTACTTATAGTATCACCCTTTATATCTAAATCATCTACCATTTTGACCTTATCTTGGTATACAGAGTGAGATGTTGATCTAAATAACTAGTTTCGCCATTCTACTTCTCGTTTTCACAGCAGTTTCTGTCAAATGAGTTTTTGTCCCCAAAGCCTGGATCTTTGGGTTTATCAAACACTAAATTACTAGTCATTTTTACAACATAATCTATTTGACTGATCTAGCACTCTGTTTCTTAGCCAATAACAGACTGCTTTGATTACTACTCTATAGTAAAATTTGAGATCAGGTCCAGCTAAGTTTCTTTCCTTCACATTTGTTTTCATGAAGTCCCTTGATATTCTTGATCTTTTCTTCTTTCAGATAAATTTTATAATTATTTTTTCTAGTTCTATAAAATATTTTTGGTAGTTTGGTAGTTTGATTGGTCTGCCATTGAATGAGTAGATTAATTTAGTCATAATCATCATTTTTACTATATTGGTTCAGCCTACCCATGAGCAATTAATATATTTCCAATTCTTTAGATGTGACCTTATTTGTGTGAAAGGTATTGTGTAACTGTGTTCACATAGTTACCGAGTTTGTCTTGGCAGGTAGACTCCCAAGTATTTTATATATTCTCTACAGTTATTTTAAATGAAATTTCTCTTTCTATCTTTTAGCTGCTGGACTATGCTGGTAATACGAAGAAATGCTGGTGATTTATGTAGGTTTATTTCATATCTTGCAACTTTGCTAAAGTTGTTAATTATTGCAACTAGTTTTTTAGTTGATACTCTAGAATTCTTTAAGTACAGCATCATATCATCTGCAAAGTGTGATAGTTTTGTTTCCTCATTGCCTATTCTAATTCCTTGAATTTCCTTTTCTTCTTTTATTGCTATGCTTTCTAATACAATATCGAATAATAGTGCCAATGATGGGCATCTTTGTTTTGCCCCTTACCTTATTGGGAAAGTTTCTAGCTTATCCCCATTACAGAAAATGTTTGCTGACGGTGTCAGATAAATTACCAATGATTTTAAAGCAAGCTGTATTTATTCCCATGTTCTCTAGTGCTTTTAATAGGAATGGGTATTGTACTTTGTCAAAGACTTTTTCTGCATCTATTAAGACAATCACATGATTTCTGTTGCTTTTGTTACTGATATGGTCAATTATGCTGATAGTTTTCCTTATTTTGAACTAGTCCTGCATTCCTGGTATAAATCCCACCTAGTCATAATGCATGATCCTGGTTATATATTGCCGTAATCTCCTTGTTAGTATTTTATTTAAAATTTTAGCATCAATATTCATTAGGGAAATTGATCTGTAGTTTTCTTTCTCTGTTTTGGTGCTTCGTAGCTTAGGTATTAGCATTATATTTCTATCATAAAAGTAAGTGGTAAGATTGCTTATTTTTCCAAATACTTTATACATTATGGGGATTAATGGTTCTAAATGTGTGGTAAAAGTTGCTTGTGAATCCATCTTGCCCCAATGATTTTTTCTTAGAGACTTCATCAATAGCTTTTATGATTTCTTTTTCTAAGACGGAATTATTTAAGTATTATACTTCTTTTTCTGTTAATCTGGGCGATTTATTTTTTTGTGAACATTTATCCATTTTACTTAGACTATCAGATTTATTGGCATATAACTGGGCAAAATAGTTTCTTGTGATTGTTTTAATTTCCTCTTTATTGGTGGTGAATTTACTCCTTTCACTTTTGATGGTGAAAGTCTGGTTTTCTTCTTTCCTTTTTTAAATCAAACCAATGGTTTATCTATTATATTGCTGTTGTATCTTCATAAAATCAGTTTAAAGTTTCATAAGTTCAATAGTTTTCTTAATTTCAATTTTATTAATCTCTTCCTTGATTTTCAGAATTTCCAATTTGGTGTTTATAGTTGAGGGTTTTTAATTTGTTAATTTTATAGTTTTTTTAGGTGCATGTTTGATTCATTCAATTGTTTTTTCTCTACTTTACTGATGTAAGCATTTGTTATTTTTATTTTTATTTTTTGCTTTTTGAAGGAGGGAAGGCAGGGCAAGTGGGGTTAAGTGACTTGCCCAAGGTCACACAGCTACTAAGTGTTAAGCATCTGAGGCAGGATTTGAACTCAGGTTCTCCTGTCTCCAGGGCCGGTGCTCTATTCACTATGCCACCTAGCCACCTCCAGATGTAAGCATTTAGAGATATAAATTTTCACCTAAGTACTGCTTTGGCTGCATCTTTTAAACTGATACGCTATCTCATTGCTGTCATTCTAATTGATAAAATACTTATTGTTTCTAAGATCTGTTCTTTGACCCACTTACTCTTTAAGATTTGATTCGTTTCCAATTAATTTCTGATTTCTCATTCTACTGACCTTTACTGAATGTAATTTTTATTGCATTATGATCTAAAGAGAGTGCATTTATTATTTCTGCTTTTCTGTACTTGGTTGTAAGGTTTCTGTGACCTAACACAGTCAATTTTTGTGTGCCACCTACCACTGAGAAAAAGATATATTTCTTTCTATTCCCAATCAATTTTCTCCAGACGTCTATCATAGCTAACTTTAAAAAAATTTTATTCACCTCATTAACTTCTTTCTTGTTTATTTTTTGGTTAGATTTATTTAATTCTGAGAGGAGAAAGTTGAAGTCCCCCATTAGTATAGTTTTATTGTCTAATTCCTCCTGTAACTCATTTAACTTCTCCTTTTTTTTTTGAATGACTTGTTTATTTACTTTTATTTTACAAGATTCAGTTCCACAATCCCTTGAGTTTCAGATTTTCTCCCCTCCCTTTCCCTCCCTTACCCCCTCCCCGTGGTGGCATGCAATCATGTATCAGATCTGCAAATACTTTCACATTGTACAATAGTTTGGTTATATAGAAGGGTTGTAACCAATGAATGATCACTGGGGGAAAAAAAAAAAGCAAAACCAGACATGAAAGAGAACGATATTATGTTTTGCTTCAGTCTCCATTTAAACTAGTCTTTCTATATCTTTCTCTGAGTTTAGATATCTCCTTCCATCCTGAGG
>CM053585.1:341268981-341351017 GCA_028646515.1 Pseudochirops corinnae | reverse complement strand
CTTGAAAAAACCACTGACCTGGAAAACTGATCCAGGAGAGACAACTTAAAAATTACTGGACTACCAGAAAGCCATGATTAAAAAAAAGAACTTAGAAAGCATCCTTCAAGAAATTCTCAAGGAAAATTGCCCGGATAGTCTAGAATCAGAGGGTAAAATAGAACTTGAAAGAATTCACCAAATGTGTCTTACATTTCCCCAGTATCAAGCTTTTGCTAAGTCCTGTTCATCTGAATACCCCTGTCATTGTGTTCAATGTGAAGTCTTTCCTTTGTGTATCACTAGAACAGCCACTGAAAGCTTATTATCTCCATGCCACCACAGGACATCAATAGAGACTGGTCACTGTACTTACACTTCTAATCCTAGTTAGCTGCCATATTTATGATAAGTTGAAAGGGCCTTTCGAGGGCAAGGTGTCCAAACTCATAATTTTACAGATGAAGAAACTGAGAGACAGAGAAGTCAGGTGACTTGCACAAGGGCACACGGGTAAGCAACAGCAGGGCTACGATTCCATCTCAGGTTTTCCAGCTCCAAATTTATTGTTATTTCCACTATGCTAAATTATCTATCTTCAGGTTTATTTGCCCAGTAAGATGACATTACTGCCTCTCACTACCAGTTTTTCCCAAGACCACATATGGCCCTGTTTGCCACTTTGCTAACGACATTTCATATTATTTTCTATCAGTTACCTGTATATGTCTCATCCCCCATCTAACAACAAACCTGTGAAGATGATGACCATATTATATATAAACTTTGTTTTCTTCCCATCCTCTACTCCCAGTGCCTAGCATATAGTTCTTCACACATTAGTAATTTAATTAATGGCTGCCTAAATGAATCAATAGGTCATGGACCTTGAGTTGTTTTTCCTCAAGTGTTCTTAAGCCTCTGTACTGATCAAACCAGCTCTCCCACTAGTGCCTTTATACATAAATTAATACACAAACATACTTGTGTGTTTGCACACACACACACACACACACACACACACACATACACACACATATATAAATACAAGCACTCTACAAAAATACGTTGGTTTTATTTTTAATAATGATCAATGACATGCATGTAACAAGGCTCTCAGTTAAGGGTTGGATCTTCAGCCTATGACTACGATGCAAAGATCAAAGAATTCATGATTTCATTCTCATTATCATCTACTCTAACTATGTGAGCTAACCAGTCATGCGAAAATTTACCTACTAAAAAGATATCAAAAAGTTTTAGGCCTCAAATGAAACTGGCTGAGGACCATGTGATCAAGTCTCAGTATCTATGGAAGGTGAGAATTGAGAAACAGGTTACCTAAGACAGCTTAAGTCCCACATACATAAATATTTAAGTAAATGAAGGCTAATCTTATGCATTGCAGTAAACAATTCTGTTTTACAGTCTGAAATAAGAGCTTATCTTATTTTGAATTTTATTTTGGCCATCTCTTTACATGGACACATGAGACTGAATTCTATCTAGCCCAATTCAGGATACTGCTTCTGCTTACGACCATATCACTCATTAAGGATATCACCCTACACAAGATCAAACTACCACAGGAAACCTGCTAATATCATCTTAACTTTATTTTCCCCATCTGTATGCTAAGTTATCCCAGGTATGATAGAAAAATTAATTAGCCACACAAGAAAACAGAATATAAACAGAATGTAATATAAACTATGTCATTTGTTATATACTGTTCAAATGCATATTATAAAATATATAATAAAAACTAAGTGTTAGATGAAGTTTTCTATGGAACATTAACTTTTACATATCCTGAGATTTTAATTGGTAATTATTCCTTTTTCATTAATAAAGACCATCTTCCTGATATATTCTAGTAAAACACACTAGGTACAGTGTGTGTAGAGGTTTGACACTAGGAATGGAAAGAAAATCAAGATGTCAAATAGCTGGGTCATGCAAAAGCATGAATAGGAATGGCTATCACAAAGAAAGGAAACTGGCACTTGCTCAAGGAATTACCGGTTCTACTCTTATTTTGAGGCAGCACAGTGGCACGATGGAGAGTGCTGGGCCTGGAAGCAGAAAGACCTGAGGTCAAACCTAACCTCAAATGCTCCCTAGCTGTGTAATTCTGGGTATGTCACATAACTTTTCCTTCTTTCAGTTTCCCCACCTCACAGGGTTGTTGTGAGGATCAAATGAAATAATATCTGTAAAGCGCTTAGCATAGTGTCTGGCACAGAGTAGGAACTAAGTTTATTTCCCTTCTCTTCTGCTATAATAGTCTAAAATCGCAAGTGTCCATAGGGTGAATGGATAATTGGGGGAGGTGGGGAAATGATGTTTTATGTGGAAAGAACACTTCATTGGGAGTTTTCAGACCTCTGCAATTTTCTAGCCGTCTGACCTCAGAGAGGTCAAAATCTGTTAGGTTTCAGTTTCCTCATATGTAAAATTAAACAGACAGATTCTCTTTTGTCACTAACATCTCAAAATTCTCAATCTAATTTCAACTTGCCAGAAGGGTTCATGCTAAAACAAGATAATGGTTGGAGATAAAAATAAAGATAAAAAGATTAAGTCTGATTATTTTTCCAGACTCTCAAAAGTGTTTCAATTTAGGTGGCCAACAAGGATCTACACCATCACCAATTAATAGAAAAGCAGTTCTGATATCAAAATTTTGCTCTGGATATTTCTTCCGTACTAGGAACATACCTTTCTGTAAATAATTTTTGAGAATATGAAGCAAATAATTCTTCATAAAAGATATTTTGTACTATTAAAAGGGAGCACTAGGAAATTTTATGTACTATAATATGGAATTGTTATTAATTGCTAAAGAGCAATTCAGGTATGAATAATTGATAAAATGCACCAGGCTAATCAGTTATTCTAACATGAACCTTCACGAATATAAAAGTATACAAGAAACCACTGTAGGCAGTTTAAATATCTCTATATGTAGTACAAATACCCAAAGAGTAAATGTCATCAGCCTTATTTTCTAGAAATGCTGTGTTTGCAATGTAGTTTCAAACCACTTTTCTTCCTTAGAAGATTTACTATTACAGAGTTATGAGAAGATGCTATTCCACCATGTTACTCTATAGTTTAAAACGCTCTCACATTTAGATATAATTAAACAGGCAAATGTCTTGAAGGTCAGCTGGAGAGGCTGGTCCCTAAACAGCGTATGTAACCTCTCGCTCCAATACAAACCGCTTTCTTATGGCACTTACACTACTTACACACAGGCTTCTTCAAGAGAAGAAAATGTAAACCCTTGATAACAGGATATTTACCATTCTCATCCCTTCATCGAGCTTAACTCTCTACCCCCATGTGTCCCAGATCCTTATATGAGCTAGGAAATGGTTCCAAACACCCTGAAAAATAATGAAAACTTCTCCCAAGAGCTGCAAAAACTTCAACTTAACTAATTTTCATGTTTCAAAAATCAAAGGTCACAGTCTAAAAATTGTCAGCCTCAGCAAACGGCAAACTGGGAAGCTTCCTTCTAAAAAGACGGGACATAAACAGAACTCAAACTGAAGAGCATTCAGAGATATTGCCTTTTGAAAATTATACCGGCCAGAAAAACTTATTCCATAAAAACTAGAAGTATTTCTTTTTTGTGTTTAACGTGCTATTTATATGTTTAACAAGAATGAATAAAAGAATAAGAAGGTAAGGGGCTGGGGAGGGGATGTAGAGAAGTTTAACAGAGCAGAACATATAAAGAGAAATGCCAATTATTTCTGTGAAAAAATAACTAGAACTAAATTATATTTATCATGAACAAAGAAACAACTCGACGTGAAGTTTCTAGATTTAGGAACTATCTTGCTAGCATTAACATGTTCTACTCTCAAAAGGTTCAGTGCACAGCTTTGTCACATCTGGTGAATCTGAAAATCTGCTCTTCAAAGACAGCTTAGAAGTTCATAAGTTTTCCCTGTAACGGTTGTTTTCGACACTGAGAGTCTTTTCTCTTTATAGATCTCCCCTTTCACTTTTACAATTGAGTTATATACATTCTTCTGTCAAGTTCCCTAGAATACGAATACTTTAAAGTCAGGAAACAAAGAGATAAAAATAAAAAAGGGCCTATTTCAAATTATCTGAAAAAGTTTCTTAGATCAGAATTGGACTTTGAAAGGTGAGATCCAAAATGGAAAGCTGTCTATTCTAAGATATGCAAGTGTTTGGGGCTGCTGTCAGAGCCTAAAATGTGTGAACTTCCACTACTACTAATTATTATTATAACCATAACAACAAGTTGTTAGTACTCTCAATATCCTAAAATTATTCTGTATTTACTTATCTGTGTTAATACTGTAACTTCTAGTAAAATGTAAGCTCCTTAAGAACAGAAAGCAATCCTTTTGTCATTTACACCCCCAGAATTAGTCACCTTGTTCTCAACATAGTATATGCTTACCACTTCAACAGCAATTTTTTTTAAGACATGATAGGAGCAAGAAATGAAAAATGTTTCACAATTACATAGAGAAGAGGTTTACTATAGAGGATCACAGATGACAAAACTGAAAGTTTTCTTTATATGAAACTGAAAAATTGCATCACAAAATAAAGTTAAAATTCTAAGATAAACTTAAAAGGCAGGAAAGATTTTATACAACGTTTCTCTGAAAATGGTCTATTATCCAAGAATTCAGAGGCAGCATGTCATAGCTGATAGGGAAATAGGGTCAAAACCAAGAAAAACTAGGTTCAAATCTTGCCCTAACAATGTAACCCCTCTGGCAAGTCATATAACCTATCAGTGCCCCTTGAAGACTATAAATTGCAGAGAAAGCGCTAACTTGAATTGGTAAAGGAAGCTTCTTCATCTGGGAGTTTTACCAACCAGTGAATTCCCAGGTCTGATCCTATGCCTCTCCAAGATACTCAAATACACAAAAGTCTAAGACTTTGGGGACATGCCCTGCCCTGCTTAAGAATGACAGCCACTACCTAATAGATAAATGCTCAAAGGACACAAATTGGCAGTTCTCAAAGGAACAAATCCAAGCTATCAAATGACATCTGAAAAAATGCTCCAAATATCAGAGAAATGTAAATTAAAGTAACTCTAAGGTTCTACCTCACATCCACCCGACTGGCAATGATGCCAAAAAGAAGAAGAAGCCAGTTGTTAGAGAAGCTATAGAAAGATAGACACATTAATGCACTACTGATGAATTGGTGAATTTGGTCCAGAGTCCGCAAAGCAATTTGGAATTATGCTTTAAAAAAAAAAAGTGATAAAATGTGCACAGCCTCAATCTAGCAAAAGAGGAAAAGGGCTCATAGGTGTAATAGTATTTATAGCAGCACTTTTTGTAGTGGCAAAGAACTAGAAACAAGTGGGTAGACAATCAGGGAATGGGCTAGACAAATTATGGCATACAGATGTGTAAAGATATAATGAAATATTACTATGTCATAAAAACTATAAAATGAATGATTTCAGAGAAAACTAGAAGGCCTTGTATGAACTGATAAGAGTAACAACATTAAATATCCAAATAACTTTGAAAGACTTAAGAATTGTAATCTATGCAATGACCAAAGACAATTGTAGACGACACATAAAGGACGTTCCTCACATCCTGACAGAGAGGTGATATAGTCAATATGTAGAATGAAACATACATTTTTAGACACGGCTGAAGTGTGGATTTCTTTTGTTTAACTGGGTTCCCTCACTTCCTATTAGAAGAAGACTAAGAGGGAGGTAAAAACTAGTGATAGCTACTAATGGTACCCCCTCCAAAGCAGATCACTTATGCATTTTTAAATGCAGAGAAAAGTAATAAATTCAGAATGAAATACGTATAAGCAAGACAATTTTGAAAGTTACATGTAATCCTCTTTTTCTATTCTACTTTGTATGTGGAAATGTTCTTTTGGGGGCATCTTTTAAGCTCACTAATTTTTTTAACAATTTAAAACAGAAATCTGTTAGGGTGGGCAATATATGAACATTTAATTTAGTTACATGTAGACTGGCAGGTATATGCTATAATTATGCTCTACTTTTTTTTTCTTGGAGGGGAGAAGGCAAAGCAATTGGGGGTAAGTGATTCGTCCAAGTTCATACAGCTAGTAAATGTGTCAAGTGTGTGAGGCCGCTTTTGAACTCAGGTCCTC
This sequence comes from Pseudochirops corinnae, assembly GCA_028646515.1. Lineage (NCBI taxonomy): Eukaryota > Metazoa > Chordata > Mammalia > Diprotodontia > Pseudocheiridae > Pseudochirops > Pseudochirops corinnae. The sequence continues at coordinate 341,344,876 of CM053585.1, read as the reverse complement.
CTGATTCCAGGGCCAGTGCTCTAATCACTGTGCCACCTAGCTGCCCCTATGCTCTACTTTTAAAAAGCATCTATACGTCTTTTTAAACTCAGAATGTAGGACAAACAATATTATACAATTATACATTATAGAAAGAATTCTGTAACCTATATTCAGGAAATATTTGGTACCAGAGGAAATTTTCTTAATCTGAATTTTTTTTCCCTTCAGAACCTATTTTACCAAAACAAGTAGCCATGCCCACTTCCGTAAACTCACTGTCTTCTCTACCCTAAGAAAACAAACCACCAGATTTCTGAAACAAGGTATTTTATTTTGTTAGTCACTTAACTCCTAAATTTCTGATTTGTGACATCTGTCAATGATTTTTTGACACATTAGTCCTTCTAGTTGGGGCAGGCCACTATTTGGCAAATAGGACTGATAACAATTTTGCCAGAAGAAGCAGAAAGGATTCACATTTTTAAAAAGGTAAACAGACCCCTGGCTATGTGCAAACTTATCCTAAGGCTATGAAATTTAGGGATTTAAAATGGATAATTTTCTATGTTCACAGGCAAAATACTAGGATGCAATCTGTACTCAATGCCATCGGTGGCATCTAGTCCTATTTCATTCAGTCACGTTCAATAAATACTCCTTTTCTTTCTTGTTGTTCTTCAGTCATTTCAGGTGTGTCTGACTCATCATGACATCATTTGGGATTCTCTTGGCAAAGATACTGGAGTGGTTTGCCATTTCTTTCTCCAGCTTATTTTACAAATGAGGAAACTGAGGCAAACAGGGTTAACTGACTTGCCCAGGGTCACATGGCTAGTAAGTGTCAGAGGTCAAATTTGAACTCAGGTCTCCCTGACTCCTGGCCTGGCACTCTATTCATTGTGCCACAAGCTGCCCCTCCCTGTCTCTCACTCATCTTCAATTCCTCTTTCTACTGGTGCTTTCTCTTCCTACCTATAAATATGCTTAGGTCTCTATCCTAAAAATATCTCTGCTTCAGTATGCCATACCCTCAACATACTGAGAGAGAGTGTATGTGTGTGTATGTGTGTGTGTGTATCTGTGTGTCTGTGTTTGTGAAATCTTTTCTCCAATACAAAGCTTCTAAAAAAATGGTCTACACTGTCTTCCTCTATGCCAAATGTCTTCTAATCTAGCTTTCATACCCATTGTTCTAATAAAACAACTCTTCCCAAGATAGCCAACAGACTCCCATCGATCAAATCACCTTTTTCCAATTCTAATCTGCCTACCCATTGATGAATATCTGGAACTGTTGCTTTTCTCCACTTTTTTTTTTTTTAATATTTTCTCTCCTAGGCTTCTGTTCTCTTGGTTCTCCCATATGTTTGACTGCTCTCCTCCTAAGGCTCCTTCACTTATCACTATTCTTCCTCCCACCTCCTTCATATCACCTCTATGTAGATGACTCCCAAAATGAAATATTCAACCCTGATCTCTTCCCTGAGCTCCCGCACCTCATTCCCAACTCCCAAATTAGAAATATCCATCTGGTTTTATCAACAGCACCTTAAACTCAACATATCCAAAACAGAAACCATCCTCTTCCCCCTGAAACCCTCTTCCTCCCTATTTCTACTGAGGGCATCACTCTCGTCTAAATGTCTGAATCATCTTTGATTTGGTGCCTTACCTCCTACACTGAGCCAGCTGCCAAATCCTATTGATTCTATCTTGGTATCATCTCTTCATAAATGCCTCCTCATTGCCACACCTACTGCCACCACCCTAGTTCAAGTTTCTATTATCCATAAGCACGGCTCTAATAGTCTCTTAGTTGCCCTGGTCTCCACAGTATCTCATCCCTATAATCTACACTTCATGTATTTTCTGAACCAAACCTTCTAATACCTTATCACTGCTCTGTTCAAAGATCTTCAATGGCTCCCTAAAGCTCACAGGATGAAACAAACTCCTGACCATGACATTTAAAGACCTGCAGCCCTATTCCACATATGCTCTCCACGTTCACACGGTCATATCCCACCCAGCAGCTCTCTGATCTCATTTTGCCCTCACCAACTCCTAGGCATTTATGTAAGACCACCCCATGACTGGAATGCAATGCAATCTCAGTTAGATCAAATTCTTTCCTTCCTTCAAGACCCAACTCACCTGACACCTCTACGAAGCTTTCACTGATCTAAAACTTAATATGATTTGGTAACATTTTTGTATAAACCATTGCCTGAATTTTTCCTTTACCTGGATATTACCTTTAACCTTGTATCATATGTATCTGTATTCAAATTTGTGACTGGATTATTAGATTACAGCTCCTTGAGAAGTTAGAGAGTGTTAGAGTAGAAAAAAAAAATACTGGAACTAACAAGAACTTATTTCCAAATCCACTGACAACTGACTTTAGAACCTTGGGGAAATCACTTAATTAATAAACCTTATAAAGTCAATGTCTACTACTTATGGCCCTTTAATAAATTTTAATGTATAATTATTAACTATTTGAAAACTCAAAAGAAACCTGAAATTGGTACAGAGAAACCACAAAGGTCAAGTAAGATGTCCAAGAGAATTATCTTTAACTTTCCCATGAGAAGACTGTTCATAACTGAAATTAATGGCTAATTTAGGCAACTCAAGCCTTTGATAAGTATTTCTTGAAGAAACCTCAGTACAGTACTCATCAGTTCTACAATAACACTCATGAAAAGAAAACACCAATTTCTCTCCTAAAAAAGTTTATGAAACTTCACTACTAAACAAGATAACATTACACAGCTTCCCTATGGCAGATTTAACAAACAGAGCTCGCTTTATATGATACCCTCGTGAAAACAAAATGTACAAACTAATGTTTTTTGCTAAATCAAAATTTCGAAAGCACAGAAAGGACTTAATAGTTAGCTCAACTCTGTAGCAAGGGTTCTTAACCAGGAGTCTGTGAACTTAAAAATTGGTTTCCTTTGTAATCCTATGAATTTTATTTTTAAAATAATAATAATAAATAACAAATAGATCTCACCAGACTGCCGAAGAGGACCATGACTCAAAAAATGTTAAGAATTCCTATTCTATGGTATGGTAATACAAAATATAGTTACTTTGCTAAAATAGATACTATCTGTGGACATCCTTCTGTAGTTAAAAATTCAGTTTACAAATTTGTTTACTCTTCCCGCTCACCCTAATCTAGTTCCAAGTCAGCTTATTTATATAAGGCAACATAATAGAGCTGAGGAAGATGACTGGACACCCAAAGTAAAGCCACACTGTTGTGATGGTATCCCTGCCTCACCAAGAAACCAGAAGCTGAGAGCACACTGCTCCTTAGATCTGGAACAATCCTCTGCTGTGTGTTTCTTAACTATCTCATTTAGGACATTTAAATAACATGCTCAGGATATACAGCAAATGAGGAATGGAAGACAAAAATCAGTTCAAACAAAACAGGTTTTAGTTAGCTCCTGTTAGGAAATTAAGGAACCAGAGGAGAGAAGCACTCGGGACATCTGAATGAAGATCAACAGAGGGTAAAACAAACACAATTTTGCCATCAGAGTATTATAACCTAGTTGGACTTCAAAAAACTTCAAAAAAATATTCAAAAAACTTCAAAACTTAATAAATGAGGTTTGTAAAAAAGAGATTACAAATTAAACAAAGAATTATGACATAATAGTGATAGTCAGTGGACTTCAAGTAGTCCAACGTCTGCTAGAGCTTTTTATTTGCAAAGAGAAGAACTGTTAATAACTTTGTGGATTGTCTTAATAATAGTAACAGCAACTTCATCTTTCAAGAGGTAGGTACTTAAACACTCTCATCAACAAAGGATTTTGCTAGGGTGGAAAAAGGAAGAAACCATGAAAAGAAAGTAACTATTTCTTTTCTAGAATTCGTGACAGAGAAGAAAAGGAAAGTCAAGCAGAGTCTGACACATACCCTACATTTTGGGGAAGCAAGTTTCAAATGTTAAGAAGACGGAATTCTATACATTAAAATTCTAAAGGGACGTTACACCTCAGGAAGAATAGAAAACTTTTAGAATGAAATTCTGAAGACATAAAGAGAAACAATTCCAATGATAAAGAAAAATGAGAAGTTTCCAGGGAGATGGATACAAATGCATAGAAAACTCACCAACTAATTTAAAATTTTAAAAAATATTCAGAGAAGAACTAAGGGCAGATAAAAGGAAAAGATGAGTATAAGTACAGTTAATTAATTAATAAAAATTTATTACATACCTACTCTACGCAGGGCACTGTGCTGGACAATGGAGAGAGACAAAAATGAAGCAATCCCTGTTCTCAATGAATTTACATTCCATGTAAATTATGTAGATAAATGAGTACACACAAAATAAACAGAAGGTAAATTTTTGCAGTGGAAAGCACCAATGGATTGGGAAATCAGGAAAAGTTTTACTTAAAGGTGTCTCTTGAACAGAGATTCTATTGAGTGCCGTAGTCAGAATAAGTTGAGGCTGATGAGGAGAGTGAGGATAACAAAAGTTACTAAAGCTGCCCTGTGAGCATATAAGAAGCTAAAAATATAAATAGCCTCTTTATTTGAAATGGATAGAATGATAAATGACAAGAGAAAACAGAGCTGCTCAGTTCTTTTTTTGCTTCTGTTTTCTCTGCCAAGGGGAATGACTTTTGGAAAAGAAAGGACAAAATAAAATCAATCCAAAGTAAGTAAAGAATAAGGAAGCACCAGTTTGTCCTCCATGAATTCAAGTCACCTGGAACTACAAACTCAAGTTCTGAAAGAAAAGACAGATGTGAATGTTGACCATCTGTCTCCATGATGTCTACTTAAAAGATCATGGCAAGAGATGAGGGGCAACAGGGCCAGTCAAAAGCAAACTGCACAATTTTTTTAATAAAAGAAGTGAGTAAAATTTAAATTACAAGTCAGAATGAATCATTAAAAAGGTGATTAGTAAATAGAAAAGGAAGAAGTGACTACAGTGAATCAGCATGGCTTTATCTGTTTGTCATGAGAGACTACCTTTTTTTGACAGGGTTACTGAACTAGAAGATCAGGGAAATGTCACAAATATAACTCACTGGATTTTACCAAAGCATTTGATAAAGTACTGTACCATCAATATCAGGATCCTAGACCTGTCTTACTCTGATGTGCTTCTGGAAAGTATGACATTACTTCAAAGGTCTTGTTCTGCTTAGTCCTGCAGAATTAGAAAAACAATTATGTTGCAGAAACATAGATTTCTGGCTCAAAATCAAAGGGAAAACTTCATAATAATTAAAGCTGTCAAAGAATCAAACGTGATGCACTCAAAATGCTTTAAGTAGAGGTTGTAGATTATCCCTTTTTTAAAGACACCGTAGACAAGATTCTTGATGACCTCAGATTCTTCTAACTTAACAATTCTGTCCCATTTTAAAATATAATAACATAATGTTATATTTAAAACACTCACCAAATTTCGTTCAAGATCCCCGCCTTCTGCCAAAACTGCTTCCATGTTGTATATGAGGATGTGCTACACTTCTCTTTCAATTAAAACTTGATCATTATGCACATCTGAGAATCCTGGAAGTTTAAAAAAAAAAGATTCATCAGTAGTCATAAGAAATGAAAGTAAATGAAATATCATGATGCTACAGGAACATCATTATAGTCTGAACAAAAGTTGGCAAATCACCTAGTATTTATTAAATCTCAGAAGTGTAAGATATTGAATTAGAAATTAAGTATGTACTTTAAAAAAGTATGAGATGACTTGAAGGAGCTAATTTAGAGCTAAAAAAAAAAGACAAAATATTATGTAAGTAATAAGTGGTATGTAGATTTTTAAACTGCTATAGTACAGAGAAAACAATTGTGTTTGCCCTGGTTCAGAAGGTTTCTTGATTGCCTTTGTGCTGGGTACAACCCTGAGGAAGATTTATAGGAAGCTATAGACAAGTCAACAGAATAAGAAAGTATAGATTATACCTCTGGAAGGAAAACTGTCACTGATCCATTTCAGTTTAAGAGCCAGAAGACTGAAAGAAACTTGATAAATATTGACATTTTACAGCAGATTATTCCACATATACAGTACTTTTTGTTTTCATTCTCACTGCCATTGCCATATTGAGATCCCTAAGGCCAGAACAAAAATGATTTAAAAAAAAAATGATAGGGCCAGCTAGGTGATGCAGTGAATCTCTATTCTATCCACTGGTTCTAGTCAGAAGGATATGAGTTCAAATCCCGCCTCAGAAACTTAACTAGTAGTACTAGCCATGTGACATTGGGCAAGTCACTTAACCCTTTTCCTTCCCCCTCCACAAAAGAAAAAAAAAATACAAAAAAAAATGATGAAATGACTTCCCAATTAGTGTAAATAAAGTATCGCATCAACTGGCTACATTATTCAAATTGAAGCTATTCAGATTTATAGCTAAATTGTAAAATATGATCATTGGTTCTAGTCCAATGGAAAAAATGCAATGAAAATTTTTAAAATAAGTTTCTTACCTGTTTATAAATGTAATATAACAGCAAAGGATAAGAAAAGTCTATTTCTGAGTCAAGTTTATTGCAAAGTAATAGAGAAGGTATAGGAAGGAAAATTTTAAAATTTCTGAATATCATATCTAAAGACAATCCTACACTGAAAATATAGTTTAAAAAAAAAAGGCATTTAAACTATTTTAGCAGCATAGTCTTCTTTTACTATAAATCTTCATATATATCCTGGTGGGTATAAAAGCTTCATCCATATTTTAGCAAATTTGCATGCTCACATTCTAGCAATGAAAGAAATATAGTTGGATGGCCCAGGGCATTACCTAACATAAGTAATGCTTTAAACAAGATATGGTTGTCCTTGAAGTATTTTTCAACAGTTGGGCTAAAATAATTTGGAAACTAGTCTTTGAAAATAGTTTTAGTTCAGGTAAACATGTAAAAGAATTCAGAAGGAACTGATCAAAGTCGAACTATTTACATGCCAACATGGAAAAATGAGAATTGTAACTTATAAAACTTTTCTCAGCATGAAGATAGTTGAAGGGAATATAAATGTGTGTGGGGGGTGTGCATGTGTGTGTGTGTGTGTATATATGTATGTATGTATATATATGTACGTATGTGTGTATATGTATACATACACACATATCTATATAGGAGGGTATATATGCATATGAATACATATGTGTATGTGTATATATGTGTACATAGAGGGCACAGAATCAACTGAATAGGAAGGGATGATACTTTAAAAAGGTGAAATTGAGAGGTGGGAGAGGAACAGAATGAGAGAAGACAGGGTGAGACAGAATGGGGTTAATCCTCTCATATAGAAGAGGCAAGGGATAACTGTTACAATGGAGGGGAAGAACAGGAAGGCAAAAGGGAATGGGTCAGCCTTACTCTCATTGAATTTGGCTTAGGGAAGGAGTGACATACTCTAAATTGGGTATCTTGGCCTACAGGAGAGTAGGGGGGAAGTGGATGAGAGGGGGGATGACAGAGGGGAGGGCAGCTTGGGGGGGGAGGGTTGTCAGAAGCACACACTTCTATAAACAGACAGGGACAAAGTAGAGAATAGAAAAAGTGGAGGGTGGAATAGGAAGGAGGGAAATACAGTCAGCCTTTTATAATATGTCCATTGTGGAGAGGTTCTGCATAACTACACATGTACGGTCTGTATTGAATTGCTTGTCTTTCTAGTGGGGGTGGGTGACGACAGAGTAAGGGAAAGAATCTAGAATTTAAAGTTCTAAAATGAAATGTTAAAAATATACAGGCACTGGGGTCAGGAGATCCATTTTGCCCTAATGGAAAGTCAGAAGGGTGATAGGGGAGGATATGGGAGAGAGCAGATTGGGGGAGGGGGTATACAGAGGGATCACTGTTTTGGGATGGTGAGCAGGGTAAAGACGGGGAGAAAATTTGTAACTCAATATCTCGTGGAAATGAATTATGTAAACTAAAAATAAACAAAAGTTAATTGGGCAAAAAAGAAAAATAAAAAAAAAGAAAATAGTTTTAGTCACCCATGCTTTTTCTGACCACCAAAGAATTGGAAAGTGTTTGAAAGTTACAATTTCTCAGAGTGTTAAGCCCCAATAAACATTGGTTTTAATTTAAAATCCTCTTCTGCATTGTTGTTGTTACTGTTCAGTCGTGTCTGACTCTTCATGACCCTGTGGATCCTATTACACTGATCTTGTCCACGAGGTTTTCTGGCAAAGATGCTGAAGTGATTTGCTATATCCTTCTCCAGTGGATTAAGGCAAACAAAAATTAAGTGACTTGTCTAGGATCACACAGCTAGTAACTGTCTGAGGCCAAATTTGAACGCAGGTCTCTTCCTAACTCCAAGCCCAAGGCTGTTTTCACTGAACCACTTACCTGCCTCTTTTGTATTACCTTTCAATAAAAGTGTTAGGTGATCTGTAGACACTTTAAATTCAAGTTGAGATTTTTCCTTTCTTAGATATATAAGTTTTAGAAAGCATCATCATCCAGAATGAGTCTATTTAATCCACATAAAAAATTCATTGATCAGTATATCTACCTTCTTATTTTCTGAAAAACCTAAGGATATTTAGCTGCTACCTCCTCATCCACACTGGTCATCTTTCTCATAATTTTAACATTATGCAATTCAAATCTATTTTGAAAGCAATTAAATCAATAAACATTTGTAGTAAAAACTTTTTCACTATTCACTTCATTGCCATTTTCTTTTATCACTTTAAATAAACTTGAAGCTTTTTCTGAATGGCCACTGTACTTTAAAAGAAATGCCTTTTTTATTGCAATTATTTAATCCATACAACTAAAAGACATTCCATTTGTATTACTGTAACACTTCTGATCCTGTAGTCGTTTGAAAACCGTGCTCCAGTTACTGGGACTTGAGGTAAAGAATTGGAAACCAGTGCAAAAGCATGTTGATTATTGGGACAATTCCTTTGGCACAGCTTAACTGAGAACGATTTGCATGGTTAATCTGGCCAATAATCTGATATGTATTTAGAAATCACATTCTAGTAGGTACAGATTAGGATTTTTTCCATATTTGCTTTGAATCCTGGATTGAGGGAGCCAGATGGTAGGATCTGACTAAATGACAGAAGAGGGAAGGTAGTATAAATGGGACACAGAGGGGATAATACATACATACAATATGTGGGCTGACTAGATCAATACAGTTATCCCTTCCACATCATGGGGGTTAGGAGCAAGCTGCCTCATGATCTAGAAAATCCATGTAAAATTTTTTGACCCTCCATACCAGAGAAAAAGTCTCAATTTTTTATCTTTTATGGGGTATTTATAGTATCTTATTGTAAAATTTGAGTTGATAGTATACATTGATTGCATGCATTTCTGAATTTCCAAACTTTTTCTACGTCATCTGCTGGCCTTTGTTTATCATCTGTGGTTTCCACAAAACTCCAAAAAAAATTCTCATTTAATTCCTTACACTAACACACAATACATCAATACTGCAATGGGGAAAGTCACAACGAGGAAGGGATAACTGTAGTGTCAAACACAAACAGAAAGAGATAGCTGTTGCTGCATATCACCTTAAATACAAATTAACATTGTTGTATTTTTATTTTTTAAACATTTCCCAACTAGATTTTAATGTTTTCATTGATATTTCATTTCTTACATTGTTATAGATATCCCAAGTAACCTCCTGCCTTCCCTTACCAGAGAGCCATCCCATATGATAAATAATATTAGTAAGAAAAAAACATTAGCATAATTGATGGCACACAGCAAAGTCCAAATCACGTGCAATGTATCACACCTATACACCACCTACCTTCCCACAGGGAAGCAGTGTCTTCTCATATCTCTTCATTCCAGTCCTATTTGATCTTTATAATTTCATTGCATTTATTTTAATTTTTTTGATGTGTAGTCCTATTCATTTACATTTATAGGTACTATGTATATTGTTTTCTTGGCTCTGCTTACTTCACTCTGCATCAGTTTATGTGGTTCTCTGTATTCATCACGTATCATTTCTTATAGCAAAATTTCTATAATTTGTACTTGCTGACTTCATTCTGCTCTCTGATCATTCTTTTTTCAAATATACTTCTTATATATAACATTAATTTAGACACTTAGTATTGCTCTCCTATTTAACCATATTTTGTACCTGTACAGCTTGTTTTCCCAATTAAACTCTCAATTTTCAAATGATAGAGAACAGATCTTAAATTTTATTTCTATCTTCTTCCATATCTAGCAGTGATTTGCATTCATTAGATGCTTTAAAAATTTTGAGAGAAATCTTTCTAGAATGTATTATTTCCCTGTCTTATTAAGCAAATTATGCTAAACAAAATTTAATATTTTCTTGATAGTGCTAACAATGATACAGTAGAAAACACATTAGACTTTGAGTCATGAGATCTTGGTTTGAACTCTGGCTCCAATGACTAAGATATGTGACCATGGACATAATACAAAACATTTCTGATCTTCAGAACCAAAATCTAACTCCAGATTCTATAATTTTGCTGCCTGTGACAGTGAGAAAGTAATTCAATCCTTCAAAGTCTCAATTTGCTCATGCATAAAATCACATTACCAGCATATAAAAGGAAAATTCACCCCCCAAAAAAAATTTCTTAGAAATTCACGTGCCCAACTATATGCAAAGAAAGCTGATTCTATCACACATTCAAAGAATAATTCATTCTCATATTACATAAACTGTTTACAAAAATATGAAATGAGGGGATCCTATCAAATTTTTCTGACACAAATATAGTCGTGATACCTAAAAAGACAGACAATACAGAGAGAGGGCTATCAAGCACTATCTCTACTGTAGTAAACAACCACAATATCCTATGTGCCAGTCACTACTCTAAGTAATGGGGACACAAAAAAAGACAAACACAGTCAAGCAGTCTATCAAGGAGTTCACATTCTATACAGGGATAAGAGAAGGTGGTTCAGGACAAAAGCCTGTGGGATGAGCTTAAAGGATGAGCATCCAGCAAAGGAGACTTCAAAGGAGCAGTCTGACTGATAGAAAAAAAAAATCAGGAGAAAGTAGTTCTCCAAAAGCCCAGAAAGAAAAGAGTATCAAGAGGGGGATCAAAAGTGTCAAAGGCTGCTGAGAGAGGTAGAAAATAAAGATATCTACAAGCATATGAAAAAATGTTCTAAATCCCTATTAATTAGAGAAATGCAAATCAAAACAACTCTGAGGTACCACATCTCACCAGCCCGATTGGCTAAGATGACAAAACAGGAAAATGACAAATGCTGGAGAGGATATGGAAAAATTGGAACACTAATGAATTGTTGGTGGAGCTGTGAACTGATTGAACCATTCTGGAGAGCAATCTGGAACTATGCCCAAAGGGCTATAAACAGTTGCATACTCTTTGACCCAGTAATACCACTTCTGGGGATGAATCCCAAAGAGCTCCTAGAAGTGGGAGGAAGACCCATATGTACAAAAATATTTATTGTAGCTCTTTTTGTGGTGGCAAAAAACTGGAAATTAAGGGGATGCCCATCAATTGGAGAATGGCTAAATAAGTTTTGGTATATGAATGTAATGGAATACAAACGGGAGAGATAGACTTCATATTTACCTGGAGAGACTTATACAAACTGATGCTAAGTGAGAAGAGCAGAACCAGGAAAAACTTGTACACAATCACAGACACATCATATGTGTGACAACCAGCTTTGATACACTGGACTCTTCTCACCAATGCACAGCTATAAGACAACTCTACAAGTCTCAGGATGGAAGGAGATATCTACATTCAGAGAAAGATCTAGAAAGAACAGAGTTTAAATGGAGAGTGAAGCAGTCTACATGCTATTGTTCTTTTCTGTGTTTGGCTTTGTTTCTTCTTTCCCACTGTTCACTCCACTGGTTACAACCCTTCTATACAACCAGACTAATGTCCAATGCGAAAGTATTTGCATATCCTGTACTTGACTGCACGCTACCTTGGGCGGTGGGGAGCGAAGAGGAGAAAATTTGAAACTCAAGGGATTGTGGAACTGAATCTTGTAAACTAAAAGTAAATAAACAAATCAATTAATAAAAAGAAAGAACGAGGAATGAGATTTCCATTGGATTTGGCAATTAAGAAACCACTGACATCACGACTATCAGACTGCCTAATATGAAAAAACAGGAAAATGATAAATGCTGGAGATGTGGGAAAATTGGAACACTAAAACATTGTTGGTGGAGTGATGAACTGACCCAACGACTGTGGAGGGCAATTTGGAACTATACCCAAAGGGCTATAAAAATGTACATATCCTGTGACCCAGCAAAACCACTTTTCTAGGGCTGTATCCCAAAGAGATCATACAAATGAGAAAATGACCTACAAGTACAAAATATTTATAGCAACTTGTGGTGGCAAAGAACTGGAAATTGAAGGGATGCTCATCAACTGGGGAACGGCTGAACAAGTTGTGGTATATGAATATAATGGAATACTACTGTGCTATAAGAAATGATGAGCAAGTGGACTTCAGAAAAACCTGGAAAGACTTACATGAATTGATGCTGAGTGAAGCGAGCAGAACCAAGAGAACATTGTATACAGCCACATTGTGTGATGACTGACTTTGATAGACTTAGCTCTTCTCAGCAAGGCAAGGATCTAAGACAACTCCAAAAGATTCACGATGGAAAATCCCATCCACATCCAAAAGCAGAACTGATGAAGTCTGAATGTAGATCAAAACATATTATTTGCCCTCCTTTTCTTTTGTTGTTTTGCTTTGTTTCTTGTTTCTTGTGGCATCTCTCATTCTTTCTAATTCTTTACAACATGACTAATGTGAAACTATGTTTAGTAAGAATGTATATGTAGAGCCTATATCAGACTGAAAGTCGTCTTAGAGAGGTGGGAGGGGAGGGAGGCGGAGAAAATTTAAAACTCAAAAGCTTATGGAAGTGAATGTGGAGAACTAAAAATTAATTAATAAAAATATATTCTAAAAAGCATTGATAATTTTGGAGAGAGTAGTTTCAGTGGAATAATGAGATCAGAAGTTGAACTGTAAAGGGTTAATACAGAAGTGGTATACAGGAAAAATTGGAGATAATCTCAGAAGGAACTAGCACTGAAAGGGACTTCAAAAGCCTTCTTGATAGAGGTAAGATTTTAGGGTAGACTTGAAAGAAGCCAGAAAAGGCAGGAAGGGGGACAAGGAAAAGAAGCATAAGTGGCACTAGGTAGGTCAGTGAAAACATATGGTGTCAGAAGACATATGAAAGTGAAGGAACAAGGAAGTAAGTGTCAATAATGAACATCTATGCAAAAATCTCAAATAAAATGTTAGCAAAGAGGTGCAGCAACATATCAAAAATAGTACATACTATGACCAAGATGGATTTATACCAAGAATGCAGGGTTAGTTCAACATTAGGAAAACTATAAACATAACAGACTATATTAGCAAGAATAAAAACAAGAAGCATATGATTATAATGATAGATACAAAAAGGCTTGTGACAAAATACACCTATTTCTGTTAAAAAAAAAAAAACCACTGGAGCCATTAGGTGGCGCAGTGAATAGAGCATCAGCCCTGGAGTCAGGAGGACCTGAGTTCCAATTCTGCCTCAGACACTTGATAACTAGCTGTGTGATTTTTGGCAAGTCACTTAATCCCAACTGCCTTGCTTTCCATCCTCCAAAAAAAGGACCCAAAAAAACCCATTAGAAAATAGGAATAAACTGATCTTTTCTTAAAATGGTAAGTAGGCCTCTATCTAAAACCAAAAATAAGCATCATCATATGCATTGGGCATAAACTGGAGGCATTTGCTTCAGTATCATAGGAAAGCAAGGATGTCCCCATTATCACCATTATCATTTGATATAGTCCTAGACATGCTGGCTAAAGCAATAAGATAAAAGAAAAAATTGAGAGAATCAGCATAAGCAAAGAGAAAACAGAATTACTACTTTTTGCAGAAGACAAATGGTTTAGTCAGAGAACTTCAGAGTCACATAAAATTAAGTGAAATCATGTTAACTTCAGCAAAGTTGCAGGATATAAAATCAATTGTCATGCAGTGGTTTCTCAGGTATATCTGACTCTTCGTGACTCTATTTAGGGTTTTCTTGGTATAAAGATGCTGGAGTAGCTTGACATTTCCTTCTCCAGCTTATTTTGCAGATGAGGAAACTGAGACAAACATGGTTAAGTAATATGCCCAGGGTCATACAAGCAGTAAGTGTCTGAGGCCAGATTTGAAGTCAGGAAGAGGACTGGTGCTTTATCCACTGAGCCAGCTAGATACCTTGATGTAAAATAAATCCACATAAATCAGAATATTTCTATACATTACGAACAAAACTGAGCAGGAGAGGATGAAAAGAGAAATTTCATTTAAAACCATTACCAAAAAGAGATGACGATATTGTCCAATCATTTTGCTTATTCAGTGTCACAGCAATCAAACTATCAGCAGATTACTTTATAAAGGGGAGGAGAAAGAGAAGGAAAAAAAAACAAAGGAAAAGAGGAAGGAAAGGGAAGCCAAAAAGAATTACAGACAAGCAGAACAGCTTTGAAAGTTAGTATGTACTTAAAAACAAAAGCAAGCTCTACATGATAAAGCTTCTTGAACAATCCTCTCCTGCTACACAAGTTTATGGAAATAATTATTTTGGTGTTTTTTAAAGTCAAGAATTTTAAAAATACAAGAAAAATAAAATAAAATGAAGTTGTATTAGACCAGATGACGTCTAAAGCATCTTCAAACCTAATTTAAAGTTAAGCCTTTAAAAGTTAAACCTTTGGTCGAAGGGGCTAAAGATTTAAAGGAAATTTATATTGAAACAATAATGAATAATTTGGTATTTTTTGTGAAAGGAATAACATAATAGGAAATCACCTGAGTGGCAAGGGGAAAGGAAAGCTACAGAAGGAAGCCAGAGTTACACTCACCTAGCCCAGGTGTGAGCAGAGAACAGACAGGAAGTTCTTCAATCTCTAACAAGCATAAAAGACTATGAAAGAGGTGGACACAAGAAATGAAGATGAAGTGATGAGTAGCAGAGGGACAAAGGCTGGTCTTCCCTAAAAATGGTAAAACAATGGAGGAAAATTAAATTCTCCAAATCAAAAATGAAATGAAAATGAGTAGAGAGGAAATTAAAAGAATCATAAGAATCTAATATACGTGGTTACACTAGAAAAAAGAATTTAAAGAAAATGGATAATTACTTACAAAAATATAAAACACTAAATTTAAAAAATGAGAACTTAAACAATCCAATCTCAGAAAGTAAAAGTGAACAAGCCATAAAAGAGCTGTCAAAAAGAGAAAAAATCCCTGTTCAGAAAGATTTGCCAAAAAAAATCTCATATTTAAACAGCAATTAATACATAAGCAACAAAATTTTCTCAATAACTGAGAAAGAATGCACTCTAGAAAATTCCTTTTATAACATAAATATAATCTCTATATCTAAATGATGACAGAATAAATCAATAAATAGCATTCTAGACCCAAATCACTAATGAATATTGATGAAAAATGAATTATTGGAAAAAACAATAGAAAAATAACTAAAAATTATTTGCTAAGAACAAGGTACGTTTATATACCTGATATGAAGATGGTTTAATATTAATGATAACAATGTAAATAGACAATTTTTACTAATTTAAATTTGGAGGCTTTTACACAAACAAAATTAAGGAAGCTAAGATGAGAAGACAAATTGTCAACTGAGAAACGGGTTTTGAATCAAATAAAGGTCTAAAACAAAAGAAAAATAGAGAATTAACAACAACATATAAAAGACTAAGAACCATTACATAATGGATAAGGGATCAAACAATATAAATTTTCAAAAGAAGAACTGCACACTACCTTGATCATATTAAAAATTATTAAAATTAATAAGAGGTTAATAAATAAAAAATCATTTATTATGTTCTAAGCACTGCTAATCACTGGGTACCCAAACAGACAATATAAAGAGATTTTCATGGAACTCAAACTCTAAATGAGGGAGCCAATATAAGCGAATTCAACTGCAAGGAAGATATAAAAGTCCAAAAATCCTAAGCAAACAGTGGCTAAACAAACTGTGGAACACAAAAATAATGGAATATCAATTCACCATAAAAATAACAAATATGAAGAATTTGGAGAAACAGGATGCTACGTATGAAATGATACAGAATAAAGTAAGGAACAGCAGGAAAACCATAAACAAATAAACAAAAGGAACACAAAATGAAGTTAAACACTAAATGGCACAGGAGGAGATAAATGAATATATATATCTCCTTTCACTGGGAATGCAAGAGACTATATTCAGAATGTTGTATATGTTGTCTGACACAGTGGCTATATTCGTTAGTTTTGCTTAATTGTTTTTCTTTGTTACAAAAGAAGATTCAGTAGATCAGAAAGGAATAGGGAAAATATTCAGAAATACCTGTGATGTAAAAACAAAAAGCATGGACAATTTTCTTTTAAATTGAAACTACTAGGCAAAGAGAATAAAAATGAGGGCAGACTAAAAAATATCTTAAAGTCTCTTCCAGAACAAAATCATATTATCCTATGAACTAGAATCCCCTTCTCTGGTAATATGCCTTCCCCAGAAAACTCCCTTAGCTCTAAACACTACCCTCCCCCCCCCAAGAGTATCCTTAACATACTTCTTCACAACTCTATTCCTACAGGCTCATCATTCTGGACTCCATTTTTCCCATTCAAGATTTGCCTATCTACTCAGTTCTCGATATTAATATAAACATAACCACAAGAAAGCCTATTTATATTTCAATCATTCTTTGACAGGCACACACTTTTGGTAAAGAGGATTTTGTTAAAAATCCTTACACACACACACATGTATATAGACGTGTATATACAGACACTCAAAAGTACATTTTTGAACAAAAGTTACTGGGTTTTGCTGCTATAATCTGTTAAACAATTAACCTCAATAGAAAATGAATCAGAATGCTTAGCTCAAAACTCTTGAAACTTAAGTTGCATGAAGTATTTCCCTACCACTTCTTCACAGCTGGCATCTGGGTATCCCAATATTAATAATCACAGGCTCTCTGAAACTGGCAATTATCAAAAACTAAATTTTCCAAATGTTAATAAATCTCACACATCATTGTCCAAAAGTCAATTTCAAAACAAGAATACAAAGACTACTTGGTGCATATGAAGCTGTAATACCCATGAGCACATTTATGTGATCAAACATCTCTATTACACAATTCCATGTTCAGATGGGGTAAAAAAAGTCCACTGCAATTTGCCAACAGCATAACAAGAGCACATTTAGTGCAGGTGGGTAGAAAGTAGAGTACCAGGCCCAGAGCTGAGGTCCTGCCTCAGTGCTTACTAGGGAGATCTTGGACAAGTAACAGAATGTCAGCCTCAGTTTCTTCATCTGTAAATTGAGGATACTAACAGCATAGTTGTAACCATGGTTACCTAACATGTTGTCATGAGGAGCAAATGGTTTAAATACAAAGCTTTTCAAATCTCAAAACACAAAATAAATATTAGCTACAATTAGCATTATCTACTTTTCTTAACTTTTTTAAGAATGCTGTTTAAAGATGTAGCTGCTACTTCTCATAGCTGGAAGAACTTGTTTTTAACTTGCCATATAAATGTGTTCTCTGTTGCAATGTTCTTCAAAAAGGAAGAAAGCTAATTTGGCTCCAGGAACTTTATACTAGTAATTACATTTGCTTCTCTTTAGCAGCCTGAGCAAATCAGCTGACCTGCTAAAATAACTTCAAAACAAGATACAAAACATCTCCCTGTGACTGTATCAAACCAACAAGTATTTACTAGGTAATTTATTAAGAACCTACTACGTACACTGCAGCTAAGCATTAATCATCCTTGAACTGGAGAACTTTGTGAAACCAATGTTCAGTCTCCTAAAATAAACATACACTCTTGGGAGGGCTTTTCTTTATGCCCTTAGGTAATAAGAAAGCCATCAATACAGGCTACTAGGAAGCAGATTAAAAGCCTGTTGCTCTTTCCATCACGTCCTAGGGATAACTTTTGTCTCCCCCTCCAAAAAAAAGAAAAAATTACTAAAGAATACATAAAGTACTTGAGAATGTATCTTCTAAAACATATAAACATACATAGAAATAATATATACAACTACAAAACACTCTGGTAAAAATAAACAGCTATCAACAACTGGAACAAGGGGAAGGTCAAATCAATATAATAAAAAAAAGACAGCATTACCTAAGTTAGCCTATTTATTTAGTGTCATACCAATGAAACTGCCAAAGAATCACTTCCTAAGGCTAGATAAAATAATAATGTAATTTTTCTGGAGCAACAAAAGGTAAATAATTTCAGGTCAGAGAAAGGGAACCTTGTACCAGATTTCAAACTATACTACAAGTTAGCAACTATCAAAATTATTTGGTATTGGCTCAGTAATAGAGAGGTCAATTAGTGTAACAGATTAAGTACATGACATACAGAAGCAAAAAAAACTCAGTACTTTAATGTTCAATCATCACATTTATGTAATATTTAAGGTTTGCAAAGCACTTTACACATATCAATTCATTTGATCCTCACAAAAATCCCTAAGGTAGATGCTATTATTATCCCCATTTTCACAGGTAAGGAAACTGAAGTACAGTTAAGTGACTTGCCCAGGGTCATATGGATAAGAATCTGAGAGAGAATTAGAACTTGGGTTTTCCCGACTCTAAGTTCTCTCCTCTAACCAATGAGTCACCTAGCTGCCCCCAATCAACCCAAAGACCTCACCTCTTGCAGGGAGAACCCACTATTCAACAAAACAGGCTGAGAAGACAGAAAAATCTGCCAGAAATTAAGTACAGAACAATATTTCATATCATATACAAAGAAAAGCTCCAAATTTATACATGACTTAAAAATAAATCATCACATCATGAACAAATTAGAAGATCAAAGGAAGAAATTACTTTCCAAAAATGACTTATTCATAAGGAAAGAATTAAACAAGAGACAGAGTGGATCACATAAGATAAATGAATGATTTCAATTTTAGAAAACTTTAGTTTTTATATAATCAATGCAGATAAAATTAGAAGGGAAACAGTTAACTGGGAAAAGATCTTTGTAGCAAGTTTCTGTGATAAAGGCCCTATTTCTAAGCCATATAGCAAACTGATTTAAATTTATAAGAAATAAGAGGCATTCCTCAACTGATAGAGTCAGAAGATACAAAAAAAGCAGTTCTCAAAGGAGGACATTCAAGCTATCAATAGATATACGAAAAAATGCAACAAATCACAATCAACTACATAAATACAAATGAAAGCAATTGTGAAGTCTCCTCATACCCATCAGATTGGCCAAGATAAGAAAAAAGGAAAATGACAATTGCTGGATGGTCTGTAGGAAAACAGGTATATTAACAGACTGTGGTAGAGCCATGAACTGAACAAGCCATTCTGGAAAGCAATTTTGAACTATGTCCCAAAAGCCACTAAATTACACATACCCTTTAACCCAATAATACTTCTACTAGGCCAATACTCCTAGGCCAATACAAGAAATCATTAAAAAAGTAAAAGGATACATATGCATATAAATTGTGATAGAGCTTTTTGTAGTGGTTAAGAGCTGGAAACTAAGGAGGCATCCATAAAATAAGAAATGATTTAACAATATATATGAATGAAATGGAATATTACTATACCATAAAGAAATGGTCACACCAACAATTTCAGAGAAATACAGGAAGACTTTCTGACATAGGGTCAAGTGAAACAAACTAGGAGAAATTTATGCAATGATTACAAGAGCATAAAGACAACTTGGAAAGACCTAAGAATTCTAATCAGAGCAATGATCAAACAAGATTCTAGAAGAATAATGATGAAACATCATTCATCTTCGAAGAAAGAGGTGATGAACTCAAAATGAGTACAGCATGACATGTACCTTTCTTGATATAGCCAGCGTAGTTTGTTTTGTTTGACTATGAATATTTGTTTCACAGAGGATAAGGTAAGGGGGAAAGAGAAAAAATAAAGTAAAAATAAAAATTACATTTAAAAATCATAGAAAATTTTACTTTTTTACAAACTTTATGTACTTCAGAGATAAAATCATAGAATATACCAGTGCAAAGGACATTAAAGATGATCTAATACAAGCAAAATCACTCATTTTGTAGATGAGAAAACTAAGGTCCAGAGAGATAAAGTAACTTGTCCTACATCACAGAGAGCTAGTGGCCACGCCAGTTCTTAAGCCAACAGCTGATTCTTAGTTCATTCCTTTGACTACCATACGTGTTTATTAGCTCCTTGAAAATACAGACCATAATATATATGTTAGACTCTCCAAAATCAAACACAGTGCCTTATTTCAAGTAGGCACTAATGAAACCTATGCTGGGAAATGAAGATTTAAATCACATTTGTTTTCTTCAAAATAAAAAAACCTCAGTTCTTTTTGAAGTTATTTACTTCAGCATATCACTATTACAGAAACTTTCCATTAACATTACAGTTGCTCAATCTAAAACACTTTAAGCTAAATATTCAGTAGCCTTAATTATCAATAAATTATCCCTTGTTCTTATGTTATCAATAAATATCTGAAACAATATTTCTGATATCTCTCTGGGACTATAACCTATGAATTAAGGAGTTATAACAGCGAAAAATAAGACAATTCCTGAAATGCACTAGAAAAGCTATCAATGTTCTCTAAACACAAAGTCCTAAAATAGACATTGCCCAATACTTACCATACTGAAATTTATTAAGTTCATAATTTTTAGTTTCTTACATGAAACCAGATAGTGATTTTGTTCATGACAGGAGACCTAAAAAATCTAAAACTACCATGTCAATTTGTAGTATTTGCACAAAAGTTAATGATAAACTCAGCTTAACAGTTCCCTGGAAAATACACTGTTTAATTCTTTTCTATGATTCTAAAGTTCAAGAAGGAGAAAAAGGAACATATTAATATAAAAAAATTCTGGAAGTCAATAGTACTTGAAAATTGAACTTACAAAAAAAAAAACTTTGAGCATAAGTTTCTTTTTTGACTGTAAACATTTTAAGATTTTAAAGATAAAAGCTCCATGTGATCAACAAACTGGAAGACTAGACATTTTCTCTGTTCTCCATGACCCTCAAACCTCTCCAAAACAGAAATTATTTACTGTATAGGCCAAAGAGAGAACAACTTCAGATATCTCCATGGCCTAGAACACCTATAACCAAAAAGGTTTAAAACATAAACAAACATAAACAGATTTTTACTCCAAGCAAAACTTGAAAGGGAAAGAAAGGAATCACATGTAAATGAGAGAAATCAGGGATGAGCAGAAGACAGCCAGTGAGAATAGGGGCACTTTTTAAAAGATTAAGCTAACAGAACTGAAGACACATAATAAGTACTATGTTTATAGTAGAAGAGAAAAAAAGCATAACTTGAAAAAAAATCAGTATTAGAGACAAATGGAGGAAAATTTGAAAAAAAAAACCTTCTAATAACTTTAAATGTGAAAGGATCCAGGGCTGGAGAATCTGTAGCCTCAAGGTCACATGTGGACTTCTAGGTTCTTAGGTGCAGCCTTTTGATCGAGTCCAAGTAAGGGGCTTTATTCTGTGAAGTTTGGATTCAGTCAAAGGCTGTACTTGAGGATGTAGAAGGTCATACGTAGCCTCAAGGCCACAAGTTCCCCACCCCTAGTAAACAATTCAATTAAAAAAAAGAAAAACAGATTGAATAAGAAAAAAACCTCTTACATTAGAGGGTGAAAACATGCAGTTTGCCCTTTAGTTTCTGGCTATGGTTATTATGTGACACTCAGCTGAGTGTCACATGGCAGACAGCCGTTTCCCTTCTACCAAAAGTCATGTTGTGTTGTTTATCAGTAACTAGTCTCACTTTTCATTCTATTGGTATTTTTAGAACCTGAATTAAATGTGCATCTAAAAGTTTCAGTTTTAGGGGTAGCGAGATGACTCAGTGGATAGAATACCAGTCCTGAACTCAGGAGGACCTGAGTTCAAATCCTGTCTCACACTTGACACTAGCTGTATGACTCTGTCACTTAACCCTGATTACCTCACAAAAAAAAAAAAAAAGGTTTCAGGTTTGTCTCGTTGTTTAAAAAAAATGTTGACTATAGCATGTATCAGTAATTTAGAATGCTTATCAATTGTTAGCAAATGACCCCAGAAGAGCAACCATCTGTGCATCCAAAAACCATAATACCTTTAAAGTATGGAGCCATGGACCTAGCAGCTGGGAGAAAATCAGGAAATAACTTATGTGGCAGGTGGTGCTTGAGCTACATTCTGAAGGCAATTAAGGATTCTGAGAAACAGAAGGAAACACATTCCAGCAAGGCAGGCAGTGCAAAGACAAAGACACAACCTAAAATTACGAGTAAAGCTGGAAGGGGTAGCATCAGGGGCCATCGAGTCCAACCCTCTCGTTTTACATGTGACTAAGTGAGGCCCAAGGAACTTAACTGCCCATGATCACACAAACAGTAAGTTCTAAGGCAGAATTTAAACTCAGACCATCTTCACTTCAGTCCACCTTCCTTGTTTCCCCCAGTTTCTGGAACTGCATTCTCCTGACTAGGCCTTTGCACGAGCTGTCCTGCACATCTGTAATATTCTCCTCACCACCACCTCCTACCTTCCTGAGAGCTTCAAGTCAAGTCTCAACATGGACAGGAGAACTTCATCTCCCCAAAGAGGCTTCCCATTATTGGCATGTCCTTAGCATGTCATCTCCTTTTGGGCAAAAACCAAATTCTGCCTTTCTTTTGTATCCCTTAACAGAACACCTGGCATGTAGCAAGTGCTTAATAAAAGCCTGTTAACTGATTGACTGATGCCAACCCCAGATGACCTTAAGGCTTTAGAAAACTTTAAATTTCTCTTTGCTTCAGCATGCTTCAATAATGCTTCAGCAACCTTTTCACCATTTATGCAATGTTTTTAGTATGTTTACTTTCTCTTTGTCAAGTGAGTAGAGAAAGGATTATGGTAACCACAGTAAAAAAGAGTATCATCTACCTTTGCATACTGGTCTGTCCGTAAAACTAGTATGGCTTGCTTTTAAAAGTACCTGGTAAGTTAACCTGACCATTTAATCATCCCTTGATAACTTGACAATTAAATAAACATTTATTATATGCATATTATGTGAAAACCCCTCCGTTAGGTACTAAGAAAGGAAAAAAGTTTAATAAAGTCATGGTCCTCACCCTTGTGTTATCTATTAAGGGAGACAGCTCACACAAACAGTGATACATGTGTTTAATGAAGATACAAACCAAGTGCTTGTATAAGGCCTAATGTGGGAAAGGTCAACCCTGAATGGAGGTAGGAAATGGAGTTAGGGATCAAAGAAAACTTCACAAAGAAGACGTCTGAATCTCACATTTAAGTTAACAGAGATAGCACATATAAGAGGCAACAAATTGTAGGATAGACACATGGAACATCAAAAGGTCCAATTTGGCTAGAGCACAGTATAACAAGGAAAGAACACAAAACACTAAGTGAAGAGGGTGCTAGAAGCTTGCAGAGGCCTCACAAACAATTCTAGGGAGTTTAAACTATCCATAGCAGCAGACACAGGATTCTGAACAGAAGTGTGACCCAACTAAATCAAGGAATAAGGGAGACTAATATGACAAAGGTGTAAAAATTAGACTGGAGGGGGAAAAGTCAGGAAGTAGAGCTGTTAGGAGGTTATTGCAGCAATACAGACAGAAAGCAGTTAAGACCTGAACAAGGAGAAAAGAGGAAGAAAAGAGACGTAAGATATGCAGAAAGGACAGAATCAACAGGACTGGGTAACCAATGAGCTAGGAAGGGAAAGGAAAGAGTCTACAACAGCACTAAGGTTTTAGATGTACACCACAGTATTATTTTAGAGTCTATAGTAATTAGTTTTTTCTACCAATCCACCAGCAACAGAGCAAAGGGAATTGTGCTTAAGCTTTATATGAAGTATTTAAGTTACATAAGATTTCCTGATAAGTTATTAAACATCAGAGTGAATGAATTATCAAGTTGCAAAATCTCTCATTTTTAATTCCAAAATCTTTTTTTTAAAGTAGGACAAAGACTCATTTGTGAAAGGTTTTAGCAGTCCTTACTATGAGCAAGACAAGTAAGAATTTCTGGGTTCCTTCCAACACAGAATTCAGCCACCTTGGCACACAGGCCTGAATGTGGCCTATTAAGCCTAACATACTGACTACTAGACTGGGCTTCTCTTGACAGATATTCTCTAAATATATCATCAACATTACTATCTCACAAAGAGCAAAAGCAAAAGTAAGTAAACAGTTTTTTAAAAAGTAATTTTACTTTAAACTCTCCTAATCTGCTTTAAAAAAAAAAGTCACCATCATCTACACAGAGAAGACAAACTCATGCAAAAGTACCAGGACCAGCTAGACAGAACTATAACCACTTAGGAAACTCCAAGCAAGGGGACTTGGAAAACATTTAAAGAACACAAACTAAACCAATATTTTATTCCATTTTATTTTTTTACTTTCTTAATATCAAATTGATAGCATTTACTTTCAACTTAGCAAAGTGATAACAAAACAATGACTCTAACAGCAAGAAGATGGTGTAGGAGAGATCTTCTAGAATAAGAGGTGTCAAACATACTTGTGAACGAACTGTACTGTGGCTTAACACACTTTCAAAATTAGAGTGTAATTGGAAAATATTTAACAAAATAAATAAAAATAAAATAGAAAATAAATGTTAATATGTGCTTTTTCTAAGTCAATCCAATCTGCAGCCAGCAGAGATACTTATGGTATGGCTTAGTGGGCCCCAATTTCTCTTTGAGTAGGACACCACTGACCTAGATCACCCAATCCTGTGTATGACTGAGAATCCCTTCTATAAAAGAATTCAAAGTAATCATCCACTCTCTTCCTTAAGATTTCCTGAGAAAATCTGTTCCACTATGAGATAATTCTGATTATCAGGATTTTTTTTTTACCTAAATCAAGTCTAAATCTACTTCTCTACAGTTTTCATCTACTGCTCATTCTGTCCACAAAAGTACAAAGCTAATAATAATAAAATCTCTTTCACATGACAGTCCTTTCAAATACTAGAAAGCAGTTGTATCTCTTTGAATCCTTATCTCCAAGCTCAATATCCCCAATTCATTCAAATGAGCTGCACATGGCATATTATCCACTCTTCTCATTATCCTAATGACCATCTTCTAGACACAGAAATCCAGAGAAAATACAACATGTCTACATCTTTTTGAAAATGTGATTACAAGAAATGAACAGCGTACTCCAGACATGTCAGACAAGGTCAGAATAGAGTAGAACTATTACCTCCCTAGTCTAGGACAGTCCTACACCTCCTCTTATGATAGTATTCACTTTTTGTTTTGGCCACCACTTGACACTGTTTTCTATTATGTGTTTACTATGTGCAGAACACTGTTATAAGAGGCACTAAAAGAGGGGCAATGATTAGCTTTAAAATTCTTGACAGCTAAGGCAAGAAAGGAAATCAATATATAAACAACAAACATTAATTAAATGCCTAACTATGTGCCAGGCACTGAGCTAAGCACTGGCGATAGAAATAAAAAGAGGCAAAAGACAGTCCTTGCCCTCAAGGAGCTTACAACTTAATGGGGGAGACAACATAACATGGGGGAAAAATACACACACACACACACACACACACACACACACACACAGAGGCAAATAATTATCAGAAGTAAGGCAGTAGAATTAAGAGTGGTTAGGAAACGTTTCCTGTAGAAGGTAGGATTTTCGTTGGGATTTAAGGTAAGCCAGGCAGGTTAGTAGTTGGAGCAGGAAGAAGAGCATGGCCAGAAGCAATGCCCAGAAGCAAGAGATGGAAGGTCTTGTTCTCAGAACAGCCAGGAGGCCAGGGTCACTGAACTGAAAAGTACATGATGGAGGGGAAGGTTTAAGAAGATTGGAAAGGTAAGGGACAGCTGTGAATACCAAACAGATCATTTTGTATTTGTTCCTGGAGGCAATAAAGAGTCACTAACTTTATATAAGGAGCTTATTGAGTAAATAGGGAGTTTATTAAGTAGGGATGGGGTGACATAACCAGACCTTCAATTTAAGGAAATCATGGATGAAATGAAAGATGGATTTGAGGAGGGAGAAACTTTAAGGAAGGCAGTCCAACAGACTATTACAATATTTCAGGCATAAGGTAATGAGGGCCTGAACTAGAATGGTGGTAGTGCTAGAGGAGAAAGGGGGGAATATTTGAAAGAAATTGCAAAGATGACACCAACAGGCCTTGGTGACAGACTGGCTATAAGGAGTAAGAGATAGTGAGGAGTCCAGGACGGCTGGTTTTGAGCCAGAAGGACTGGGAGAACAGTGTTGCCCTTGACAATAATAGGGAAGGTAGGAGTTTGGGGTAAGGCTAGGGAGGAAGATGAGTTCTGTTTTGGACTGTAAGGTGAATTTTAGTGTGTGTAAAGTAAATTTTAGTGTGTGCAAAGTAGACTTTTGCTATAATTTCTTAAAGTTCAGTTTCCCAGGATCCATGACCATAACAATCTCTTGTTCTCAAGTATTAGATATGAGTTCACACAATTATGGTTCAAACATCTCTACCACGCTTGTGCAGCATTATATAATGATAAATAATATAACCATCCACTGCAGCTGCACAGTGAGGTACAGGGATAAGGTGATACAAACTTGTGAGGCTATTGCCAGCAATATGCCTTCTTTGCTGCCCCTATAAAACAGGTGGGCATTGGTCAGTGAATACGGAACCTTAGGGTCAAATACACAGGCTGGAATCCTGACTGTGCCTTGATTGGTCCCCATCAAGGCTTGAGGGGGAGGCTGTGTTTGCCTCAACTGGCCTCCATTGAGGTCAGAGGGGACTTAGGGGGATGAACAAGTTGTGCCTATCTCAAATGAGATGTAGGGGTAGTTGCCCTCCATTCTCACTGGCCCCTTCGAGAAGGGTGATTAGGGAGTTGCTATAGGAGTTTGTCCTCCCATTATTGGCCATCCTGAAAAAAAAAAAAAAGAGACTAGAATAATGTAAGATTATTAACCCCTTCTCAGTACCTTTCCTGTCTGACCAACTCAAGAGTGAACCTGTGCTAGCAGCCCTCCTGTGTGCTGTGTTTATCTGTCTTACATGGACACACTGAGTTTAAGATGTCTACTGGATATCAAACTCAAGATGTCTGAAAGGCAGTTGGAAATCTGAGTTTGGAGACCAGTATTGTTTGGAGCAGAAAAGGTAGATTTGAAAACCATCAGCGAAAAGATGGTAATTAAATCCTTGGGAGTTGATGATATCACCAAGTGAAGGAGAACAGAAGAAGAGTTCCCAGGACAGAATCCTTAAGTGTCCACCTAATCTTAGAGATCTTGATCTGGAAGAGGATCCTGCAAAGGAGAGAAGAGAATGAGCAAACAGATAAAGATATGTAGGAGAAGACCAGGAGAGAGAGTAGTGTCCCTAAAACATAAAGAGAAGAGAGTATCAAAGAGGAAAGAGCGAACAGTAGTATGAAAAGTTGCAGAGTGATCAAGGACATTGAGGACTGAAAAAAGGCCAATGGATTTGGCAACTAAAAGATCACTAGCAACTTTGGAGAAAGCAGTTTTGATAGAATGATAAGACTGAAAGCTGTACTGTGGTTTGGGATGCTGGGAACTCCAAAATGCAAAGGCACGGGGGTCTGCCTCAAAAGAATGGAACCACTCAAGACTCCTTGCAGTCAAAGGAACTAGCTTTATTTGTGACACCTAGAAGCAGGCTAGATGAATCTACACAATTTAATGGGGGGAAGATTGGTACTTATATACAAGAAAAGACAGTGAGAAGATCTGGAGGGCATTAAGGAGTGGTAAACAGCCTGGGGTGGGCCAGGTGCAGACAATGAAGGAGTTCAATGGTTGGAGTACCTCAATGAAAGGGCAACTGAGTGGACTGGGATGCACCAGATAGCCAGGCCTGCGCTGTTAGGAAAGTTCAGGGCTGCCATGGTGTGGGAAAGTTCAAGGAAACTGCTTCCTGCTGGCAAGAGCTGTAGCTTTCAAAGACATAATCTTTTTCTTTTAGTGGTCCAGGCCCCATTGCTACATCAGCTGGATTATAAGGGGCTAAGAAGAGAGTAAGAGAAATGGAAGCATCTAATTGTAAAGTCTTTTCCAAAAGTTTAACTACAAAGAACAGAAGAAATACAGGACTACAGTAGGAGAGACATGAACTAAACATTAAACAGTAAAACAATCAGATTCAAAACTTGTTGGATGATGAAACTCAAAGAACAGTTGTTAATGTTTCTGTGTCAAAGTGGAAGGAAATCTCCAGTGGAAAGACCCCAAGGATCTGTGCTTGGCCTTGTGCTGTCTGACATGTTATCAAATGACCTGGATAAAGTCATAGGTGATATGCTCATCAAATTTGCAGATGACACAAAACTAGGAAGGATATGTAAGACATAGCCAGTTTCCAACAGAATCTGGACAGGTGTGAGCATAATCTAGTAAATAAAGTTTAATAAGGATAAGTATAAAGTCTTGTACTGGTGACAAAAAAATCAACTTCACCAGTATAAGACAGAGAAGCATGATTAGAGATAATGGTCCTGAAGATCTGGACTACAAATTCAATGAATCGTTCATATGATATGGAAGCCAAAAAAGCTAATGCAATCTTGGGCTGCGTTAAAAGGGAACAACATTGAGGAAAAAGTGATTGCCCAACTCTGCCCTCAGAGATGTCATCTGAAATATTGGGTTCAGCTGTGGGAGTCACTGTCTTAAAAGACTGGGACAAGCTGCAGAGTACAAAGGAGGGCAATTAGGTGGTGATAGGCCTTGAGCCCATGTCATCTGATGATCAGCTGAAGGAACTTACTAAATGTAGCCTGGAGAAAAGATGGTTCAAGGGGCAAAAGAGGGCAGTTCAAGCATTCAGAGGGCTGTTACAAGAAGAATTAGGTTTGTTCTGTTTGGTCTTGGCCTTCTGCCCTCATTTCTTCCACTGCAGGCTCATGTGCTAGGCTAAAGGTTAGAACTGAGTGACCATTGTGCCCCTCCTGCTAAGAGACACACTACTCCCTATGCAAGCTCCCCTGGGATTCTCTTTCTGCCTTGGTGCTTCTTGCTCGGGTGCTCTGGAATGCTCCTGGTCCACCAAAAGTTTATGTTCTGAGATAAAGGTTAAAAATGAGTTCACCATTCTGCTTCCTTTCTCAAAACCACAAAGCTAAGTTTCTAGAATGTTTTTTGTGGTCATTACTCAGCTAGGGCCCGGTGCACATCCATGGCAGCAGCTCTCCACTTTGAATCCATGACCCAGAACTAAGTAATGGTGGACAAAGCTGCCAGATGGCACTCATTCCTAATTTGGGGATCCCTTGGGGTTTCTTTTTGCTCTGGTGCCCTAACTTGGTTCCGTCTCTATACTTGGATTATGGAATACTCTTGCACTACTGCTGCCTGAACTACTGCTGCCACACTGTGCTTCCAGCAAGTCCCCACCTCAGTGTGCACAGAATTCTCTATCTTCCTAAATTGCCCTGGGCTGGAAAAATGAATCACTGTGACTTTTTCTTAGCTTTCCCCAACAGAATTCATTCTGACTTGTTGTTAGGTTGTTGTGAAGGTATGTTGAGACAACCAGGCAAAAAATGTTGACTCTCTGCCACTTTGATTCTGCCAAACTTCCTTTACTTTAAGCAAAATGTCTAGTAGTTTTGTCAACTATGTCCAAGCACTTAAAAAAAATACATATCAGGGAGAGTGAGAATCAATGCCATATGCTCACAATGATCTTCTCCAGCTATGCAAACTTCTTTAAAAAGACAAAAGAACAGTCATTCCCATGGTTTCAAATGGCCTGAAGTACATCAAAAACTTGAGCTTTCAAAAGTATAAACAAGCAAAGAAAACTGATTTCTAAATCTCTGAACTGTTATCTCAATGACCCCCTCACTGGAGCACCTACTGTATTGTTCTACCACAGCTCTAAGTTGAGTTACAAAACTATCATGGAAATAGCCTAAATATTAGAAAAAAATTTTCTTCACCAATTTTGCCCATGGTTAATAAATAGATGAATGAATTAATAGATAAATAAATAAATACAAGGAGCAAGACCAGTCAAGGAAGAAACTACTGCAAAGCAGTCAGAAAGAAACAATTCAAATATTGTGTAGTAAGTCAGGATAACACAAGATTTAGCAGCTTCTACATTAAAGGATCAGAGGGCTTGGAATATGATATTCTGGAAGGCAAAGGAGATAGGATCACAAAACCAAGAATCACCTACCCAGCAAAGCTGAGTATAATCCTTCCAGGGGAAGTATGGAGATTTAATGAAAATGAGGAATTTCAATCATTCCTGATAAAAAGGCAAGAGCTGGGTAGAAAATCTGACTTTCAAATACAAGACTCAAGAGAAGCATAAGAAGGTAAACATAAAAGAGAAATCATAAGGGGTTAAATAAAGTTAAACTGTTTACATTACTTCATGAGAAGATGATACTTGTAACTCATAAAAACATCATTATTAAGATAGTCAGGAGGAATATACATAGACAGGACACATATGTGAGATAGGATGATATCTAAAAAAATTCTATTAAGGGGTGATAAAGAAGGATGCACTGGGAGAAGGGGAAAGAGAGATGTTGAAAGGAGTAAATTATCTCACACTCAGTTGGGTACAGAAATATATCTTACCCTACAGGAAAGTAAGAGGGGAAAGAGATTTTAAAAGGGGGGGGGGGGGAGGGACCCTGAGAGAAAAGGCAGATTGAGGGAGGTGGTAGTCAGAAGCAAAACACTTATGGGACAGGGTAAAAGTAGAGAGTCAATTCTCTAAATATTTGAGAAATCGAGCTTTTAGCAGAGAGAAATTTACTGCAAAATTATTTTCACAGTTTGACTGATTATTCTATCCTATTTCTCCTGTATACCCTTCCTCTTAAGACGTACATAAATTTAAACCATTGTTCAAATGGTCACAAAAATTGGCTACCAAATGCAGATTACTATATGACTGGATACATACTTCACTGATTTTTTTTTTTTGCTTTTTGGAGGGGGGAATGCAGGGCAATTAGGGTTAAGTAACTTGTCCAAGGTCACATAGCTAGTAAGCATTAAGTGTCTGAGGTCAAATTTGAACCCAGGTCCTCCTGACTCCAGGGCTGGTGGCTCTATTCACTGCACCACCTAGTCGGCCCTACTTCATTGATTCTCATAACCTTATCTTTTTCCAACCATCTATTTACACTAATGGCTTGGAGAAGGAGAATTATGCGAGCACATAGGCCCTGATCTATAACCTTCCCTTAAGCCAGTGGTTCTCAACCTTTCTAATGCCGTGACCCTTTAATACAGTTCCTCATGTTGTGGTGACCCCCAACCATAAAATTATTTTCGTTGCTACCTCATAACTGTAATTTTGCTACTGTTATGAATCGTAATGTAAATATCTGATATGCAGGATGTATTTTCATTGTTACAAATTGAACACAACCCACAGGTTGAGAACCGTTGCCTTAAGCAATCTTCATTTGGACTACGAGATATTTACTAAGGAATGAGACTCACCCAATGTTTCACTGCAAACAATGGCAAAGTTGATTGCAGTCTAGTTCACCTAAAACTTATTCCTTCATTTCATCTCACTCTTAAACAGCATCTATTATATTATAGAATTCCTCAGTAGTACCTCAATAATCAGAGCAAAAATGACTATTAGGTATCCTGTTTGCTATGGGCAATAAAAGGGAAAGTGACTTGGGAAGGGAGGGGATTGTGCAAGAGGAGACAGAGGAAGAGAAGATCTACAAGTAATTGGAAAACTATATTGTTTCCTCTCTATTTTTGGATCTGGAATTCAAGTGCCTTTGGGTCTAAAGTTTCTCCACAAGCCTGAAGACACAAATTTTACTGAGAGAGTAAAATATAAAAAAGTGCTAAACAATGACAGATACCTGAATGATTCACTCAACAAATATTTATTAAACACCTAGGTTAGGCAACGTGATGCAAAGAAAAAAAATAGGTTCCTGCCCTCAAGGAGGTCATATGGGTAAAAACACACGCACAGAAAACCAAATACAAATTAGAGAAAAAATAAATTTAGGGAAGAGGGGCATTAGCAACTGGAAGACCAGAATAGGCTTCCCATGGAAGTTCATACCTCAGTTTGAAGATTCACTAGAGAACTAAAGGGAAATGAGAGATTCCACAGGTGAAAGCAAGAAGAGTACATTCCCAGCCCTGGGGACATTTGGAGAAAAGGCCAGGAGCTGGAGGCAGAAGCACACAATTAGGTAACAACAAGGGCCTGTTTGACTGAGATATACAAAGGTGCAAAATGGAGTAATGTGAACTGAAACTTGGGAAAGTGCAATAGCCAGATTGTAAAGGGTTTTCTATACACAACAAAAGAAAGTTCAATTTTATCCTGGAGCCAAAAGGGAGCTACCAGTGCTTATGAGCAGAGGAAAGACACAGACAAACCTGGGCTTTGGGAATACAGTTTAGGATAAAGGTGTACTGTAGAACAGAATTTGAGTGAGAGGCCAATTAGGAAGTTGTGGCAATAATTGTCCAGGCAAGAGAGATCAGGGAAGGGGAGGGGAGTAGTACAGTAGTGTGGTATAGTACAGATAAGGCTTCAAGATATTTTATGGAGGTATAATTGACAAAATGTGGCAAATGACTGGATATAAGAGGTGAGGAAAGTAACATTCAGGGATGATTCTCAGTCTGTAAATGTGCGAGACCAAAAGGATGGTGACACCCTTAACAGAAATTAAGAAGAGGGGAAGGTTTGAATGGAAAGATAACGAGTTCTGTTTTTAACATATTGAATTTGGGATGCCTGTGGAACATCCAGTTAGAGACCTACAACAAGTAGCTGGTGATTGGTACTAAAATGAGGCATATAATTCTAAATATATAATAAGAGTACAAAATATTTATTTGCCGAGGACAAAGAACCAAAATCTCATTTAGTGTTACCTGTAGTTGGCCTGACAATTACTGAGCCCATTCTCCTTAAAGAAAGTCTCCAGTCATAGCAACAATTTCCATTTCAAAACAGAAAAATAAAACAAAGTAGTGGGGTCAGAAGAAGAGAATTATGCTTTTTTCTTGCCTTTTTTTTTTCCAAAATCATGTTGGAAACAATGCAAAAAGAAAAAAATTAATAAGTATGGTAAGTTTTGACAATGTATACTAAGTATAAAAATGAATCACATGATTCTTTTCAGAAAACACTTTCTAAAAAGCAGTGAATTTCTCAGATATGTTAATGAGGAAAAGGAATGAGGATATTTGAGTTGGAGAGAATGACAACATGCAAAAAAACACAGAGGCAAGAAAGCAACCAACTCCAAGCTGGATAGGGCAAAATTAGCTTTCTTGTGATGGAGGGAGTCCATGTGGAACTGAGGTTAGTTCCTCTGGTATAAATACTGTATTCATTTGCATTTTTTGCTTCAAACTGAAATAAGAACTTTTTCTACTTAATGCTAAGGGGATGCAAAGATGAGCTTATTATTCTTTTTTTAGTTAAAAAAAATTTTGTTCCTTCTCTATGGGGAAAAAAAGGACAACTCAAGTTTTTTTTTTTTAAAGAAAATTTGAATATTTCCTACCATCCACTTTGGCCTCTTAGATGTGAGCCATGGGTCTTTTAATCCAGCAATAAATAACTGCAAAAGGCTGAGCAAGTTGCTAAACAACAACTGTCATTGTTTTGCTGAAATCATAAAAGCATTTACATTTCTTAAAATCTACTGCTTTGGTAAACAAAATATATATTATACAATATGTACTATATATTTATACTGTACATTGTGTACATATATATAGAAAAATCTCCTCAAATGCTATCAGATTCAATTCATGCTGCAGTTAAACACGAGACCAAAAGTTAGGACTTCACTTCACAAATTTATAAGTATTCAAGAGAGAGAAATTGTGCTAAACTTATCAGAAGCTATAAAATGTTAGAAGTGTGTAAGGTAACTAGAATTTAAGCTGACAGTACCCAGACTGAAAGACAAAAAAGAGCAATAACATTGACTTTAAATCACCAAGTATCATTCCTCACAATTTCTTGCCAGTTATAGCCAATGTTGTTGCCTGTCAATTTCACCTTTGCAACATCTCTCAAATACACCCCTTTTTCTCCTCCATCACTGAAACCACTCTGGTCCAGGCTCTCCTCATCTCACACCTTGAGGATGGCAACAGCCTCTTCTTTTTTTTTGGAAGGGGGGAGGATCCTGCCTGTTTCAAGTCTCTCCCCACTCTGATCTACCTTCCATTCAGCCACCAAAGTGATTTTCCTCAAGTGCAGGTTCCATTATATCCATCATCACCACTTCCATCCCCCAATAAACTCCAGTGGCTCCCTATCCCTCCAGGATCAAATACAAAATGCTCACGCTGGCATCTGAAGCCCTTCACACCCTAGCCCCCTCCTAACTTTCCATAATCTTCTTACACCTTACTCTCCTACACACTCTTTGATCCAATGACACTGGCTTCTTGGACATTCCAAAAACAAGATATTCCATATCTCAGCTTTGGGCATTTTCTTTGGCTGTCCCCCACACCTGAAATGTTCTCCCTCCTCCATTCCAACCACTGACCTCCCTGGCTTCCCTTTAGTCCCATTTGAAATGTCACCTTCTACAGGAAGCCTTTCCCAAATGCTCTTAGTTCCAGTACCTTCCCTCTGTTAACTATCTTCTATTTATTCTGCACATAGCTTTGTTCTGTCTCTATTTGTTTGCACAATGTTCCCTACCCCCCATTAGACTGTAAGCTCCTTGAGGATCCCCAGCGTTTAGCACCAGGTTTAGCACAGTGCCTGGTGCATAGAAAGCTCTTAATAAATATTTATTAATAGACTGTCTTCAGAGACACCAAAGCTCTAATCAACTTAAGTCTCAGTACTAAGTATGTCATCTGCTGACATTTAGCCAGCAAGTTGAACCAACTGTTTTAAATAAAGCTATCAACAAAGGCTCTTATTTATCCTATTTAGTGCAATACTCAAGAGTTCTCAGCAATGAATATAGTATAAGCAATCAAAATTATTATTTTACTTGATCTTACTTTTACATACCTTAAATACAAGCAAACATTTATTTACTAAGTTTTACCTATAATGTGCCACAGAGATTCAAAACAGAGTAAGATAGTCTCTCTCTCTTTTCCTCAAGAAATATGACTCCAAAGTTGAGATAATAAATGTCTCTTCTACTAAATGGTAAGATATGTACACTGTGATATAAACAGTAAATTCTAAACATTACTAAGAAAGGTGAGGTGGGAAAGATCACTTCCAAATGGGATACAGCTTTAAAAAATGTTTCTTCAAGAACAAAGCACCTGAATTGAGCCCAGAGGGCTTAAATGCAAAGAGGAAGGAGGGTTTAAAAGCAAGAACAGGATATGGAAATTTAAGATGAGGTTAATTATGTATCTATTTTCAAGAAAAAATGTATTAGTTTCATGACAGGTACAGACATAATGGATAGCACTAGTTGTGGCACTAGTATTTGGGAAGGATGATGAAAAATGTCCTAGTTTCAGAAAAGGAAGATTATAGCTGTAGAGCTAGAAGGGACCTCAAGGCCACCATCTCCAATCCCTCACTTTACAGATGAGAAGAATGAAGATCAGAGAAGTTAAGGGACTTGCCTGAAGTCACATGGATAGCACTAATAATAATAGCTAACATTTATATAGCATTCAGTTATGTTGAACCAAAATCCAACCACAATCTATTGCTCCTTGTTTTAGCCTCCAGAACCGATGAAAATAAGACCAATCCTTTTTCTATAGCACAGCCTTGAGAGTCCTTGAAGACTACACTCACATACAAAATACGAGTGTGTGGCTATCATCTCCCTTGCTCTAGACACAATACTTCCATTAATGTAAATGATAACATCCTGTCAAAAAAATCCAAACCCCATTACTGGAAAAAAAAATATGACAATTATACCTGTCCTTTGACCCAGAGATCCCATGGCTAACTATATACTCAAAGGAGTTTCTCCATCTGATAAATATACTGACCACACAAAAGCGTGAGGAAAGTGCTTAATAAACCATAAAACGTTTTATAAAATATGAGCTGCTGAGGTGGTGCTGAGTGGCCTTTGTAATATTTTTTGAGTGCTGTAATATTTTCTGAAATAACTGTAATTTGGAAAATCTATAAACTTTATAATCTGGCCAGCCTGCCTACTAAGCCTCCCGAACCAAATC
The DNA here is from genome assembly GCA_028646515.1 of Pseudochirops corinnae. Classification (NCBI taxonomy): domain Eukaryota; kingdom Metazoa; phylum Chordata; class Mammalia; order Diprotodontia; family Pseudocheiridae; genus Pseudochirops; species Pseudochirops corinnae. Next base: position 341,308,553 of record CM053585.1, on the reverse strand, counting down.
AGATAAGAAAGAGAACGTAGGGAGGGAGAAAAGCCTTTACTCACTTTGGAAATGCAATTAATGTTGTAATGTCATTGTGTTATTATGGTATCTAAATTGCAAAATCCTCGTATATTGTAAAAACAGAGTGAGAGCCAGGAATGCTATCAGTTTTAATCTGAATTGGGTTGAAACTGAAAGATGGAGAAAAATTGTGTAAAATGTTTTGTATTATGTTGTTATTTCTGCTATTCAGAAAACCAGGTATATACACCTTTACCTGTAGTTATGAATGATCTTCTGTGCAAGGTGAATTGGAAATGTGTTTTTGTAGAACTCTTATTGGGCAAATTAAAAAATAGATATAGATATAGATATAAAGATATATCTACGTATATAGAGGGATGTGGCTTGATTTGAAAACTACATCCAGTTGAATTAAGGTCACTGGATTGGTTATTAAATGGGTTTTGAATTTAAAAGTTTAAATATAAGAACATAATAATTGTGTTACTGGTAAACAGTTATGTTATGATGTTTTGAAGTACTGTAACTTAAGAAATTATGAACCTTCAAGTTTTTTCTATATTTAAAAGGAAGTTTCAGTTAAGAAATGTATTTGTGAGAAGTAATTATTGGTAACTATGTGAAGAAAAGACCAGTTGAAACCCCCTAAGTTTTGTCAATTATGTGGGAAAGATTTTTATGATCAGAGAATTTAGAAATTGTGTTAAATTGTTTTTGAAAAAGGGAAAGTTAGTAGTTATACAAAGATTTTGTAAGATTTCTGGTCATTTTATTAATTGTGTATAGATTTTGTAATATTCAAACTTACTGCGAATTTTTTTAATTCAGGCGGACTGCCTACAGAGTCCTTATCATATTAAGGGAATTTCTCCACTCCTCCACCAAAAAGGAGGATGGGGGAGGGGGAGCAGTTAAAAAAAAAGCTTCACTGATGAGTCAGTTTTGAAACTGGCCCTTTAAAGTTGGTATAAGTGATTTCTACTAATTGGTTTTTGGTAATAATTTGGAATATAGAACATAATTTGGAATATAGAACAGGAATTAATTATGCATATGAGTCCTGGGGTATACTGTATGTTGCTTTCATACAGGAAATACCTCTAGGCTGGGGGCAGGGAAGGGACAGAGTTAATGCTTTACAGCTAGGAAGAAATGTGGCTTTTACAACTTAACACAAGACTGAAATTACAACAATGTTTCAAAATTATAAAATCACCCCAAAAAATATTACAAAGGCCACTCAGCACTGCCTCACTGCCACTTATTAAGTAACTGCCACACTAAAAGGCACAAAAAGATATTAGGATAAAATAAAACAGTACCTTTCCTCAAGTGGATTACCATTTACCAGATGGGTCAAAGGATATGAGAAACATACAGGATTAACAATATGAAAAATTACAACTATATGCCTAAGAAAGGTTCACAGAGTTGAGAGATTCAAGAAGGAAAATAAATGCAGTCATCAAACTTCACTTCAGAAACTTGAAAGTGAAAAACACCTTGCTCAGCAGAGATGTGATAGGTAACTAGTGGAGAAGGAGGCATACAGTTGGTCAACATGTTGTTTGTACTGCTTTTTTATAAGGGAAGATAGCCATTGGGAAACGAAAATTAATCTGACAGAAGGATTAATAAACCTTTTTTTTCCTCTAAAGATAAGACCCCCCTCATAGTTTGTGAGAAGAAAATGTTACAGAATATTATTACATGGAAAAAAACCTTAAGGAATTAGGTGTTAAAAATTTCAGGAAGCAGAAATGTGGGGAGATATGATTCCAGGGCATGGGGAACAATGTGAGCAAAAGCACAAAAATGGGATATGACAGAACAAGAGAATGAAGAATAGTCTTGATTATGCTGGAAAAAATGATAGATGAACAACTGCTTACATTTCTTTAGTGCTTTTAAGTTGTAATGAGGAGGAGTAGATGACATATCTGAAAAGTGACTTGAATTAAGATTGTGGAAATGAATGTTGTAAACTAAAAGTAAATAAATAAATTTAATTTTTAAAAAAAGAAAAAGTTCATAGCTAGGAACACCCACTTAGGTGGGGAGAACTTTGAGAGACACATGATCAACCATTTCATTGCTGAGTACAAACGAAAGCACGAGAAGGACATCAGTAAGGGCAACAAGATGGCTGCCAACTGCACACTGCTTGCAAACTTGCAACTTTTCTTCCAGTACCCAGATCAGTACTAAGATTGACTCCCTCTACGAAGGTACTGACTTCTACACCTCTATCACTCATGCCCATTTTGAAAAGCTGAGTAATGACCTCTTCTGTGGAACAGACCCTCATGGAAAAGGCCCTAAGATATTGATGACATCATCTTAGTGGATGGTTCTTTTTATATTTCCAAGATTCAGAAACTTCTGCAGGACTTCTTCAGGAGCAGGGAGCTCAAAAAGGGTTATTAATCCTGATGAGACTGTAACCTACAATGCAGTAGTCCAACCTGCCATCATGTCTAGAGATAAGTCTGAGAACGTACAGAACTTGCTGCTTATAATATTGAAACTGCTGAAGGAGCTAAGACAATTCTGACCACATGCAATATCACACCATCCTTACTAAGCAGACACAGACCTTTATCACCTGCTTGTTCAACCAGTCTGGTATGCTTATTCGGGTTTACAAAAGTGAGAGAGCAATGACAAACCTTTGGCAAGTGTGAGCTCAAAGGAATATCCCTGCCCCAATGGGTATTCCTAAGATTGAAGTAACATTTGACAATAATGCAAATGACATCCTCAAGGTATATGCTGAGGTAAAGAGCTCAGGTAAGGAGAATAAGATCACCATCACCAATGACCAATCTCCTGAGCAAAGAAGACAGTGTCTGGTACAGAAAGCTGAGAAATACAAAACAGAAGATGAGAAGCAAAAAGAAGGTATCTTCCGAGAACTCACCTGAATCTTATGCTTTCAACATGAAGGCTACAATAAGAATAAGAAACTCCAAGGCATAACTGGTGATGAAGACAAAACAGAAGATCCTTGACAACTGTAAAGAAATAACCAACTGGCTAAATAAGAACCAGATGGTTGAGAAGGAAGAATATGAGCATCAAGCAGAAAGAATTAGAGGTCTACAAACTTGACACTCCTGAGCAGTACCAAAAAGCCAGGAGCATGCCAGAAAGGGATACTTCTTCAGGACCCACCACTGAAGAGGTGAACAGAACACAACAGAAGAAAAAGTATTCCACAAAGCTTTACATAAATTAAAGAACTCAAATTTGTACCCAAATTTAAACTCAGTTTAAAAGTAGCTTTTAAGCTACTACATAAAATGAGTATTCTGAATACTCATTGTGTGTGAAAAATGTGTGCAAAAAAGGAAAGAGTGAACAGTTATGCACTTTATGACAACCGTAAATAAATGGAAATGCAATTCTTGACATGAAGAACGAAATCCATTTAAAATTGGCAACATTAAATACATACACACACACACACACACACACACACACATACACATACATATATATTTAAGGACAGAGAAGACCTAAGTGTATTTTGGTATTTTGTAGACAGAAGGGAAGGAGCCAGTAAGCAAGAAAAGATTTAAGGAAGAATGTCAGTCCTTCAATCAATGGGAAATGTGATCGAGGCCAAAAATCATGTACACAACAGCAAAGTTAGAGAACCAACTCAACCTCTGAATCAAAAGAAAAAAATAGATTAGAACAGAAAAGAATAGGTGAAGACACTAAAAAAAAAAAATCTAAAAAATGGTTAACATTTTTCCACTACAAGCTTATTTCTAAGCCATTTCATCTTTCATGAAGATAACCCTCAGTTTTGTAAGATGCCAGAAAACTACAAGCTCTTGCACATCTTACTAAACTAGAAAAGTTTCTAGTGCTGATTCATGCACTTCCTATTAACAAAGAACCAATGTAGCTAGGCACAGAGGGTTCTGAATCAAGATCACATCCCCCTGGTAAATTGTGAGGCCACAACAACTTATAAAGACTACACATTATTATGAAAAGATGCTGTAAACTATTTCTGTATTAATGCAGGGAGTAAGCAGATATCTACACCAATGATATCACAGATCTTTTGAAATCTTGAGGTGTGGCTAACATTTAAGAAAAATGTGTTGGAGCTCAAAATTTTAGGACTTCAGCTCTTCAGAAAACTACCATTTATACCACAGGTATCAAAGTCATGCCCCAGGCTGCATGCTGCCTGCAAAACTCCTGAGAGTAGCCTGAACCAGATTAAAAAGTAACTCAGAAATGTTTAATAAAATAAATAAAAATGCAATAATGTTAATTTGTAGTTTTTAAGTCAATATACAATCGGCAGGGATCTGTTTCTATTTGAGTTTGATAACAAGAATGACGGTTTTAGCTGATTAGTTACACAAGTAACCAAATTTAAATTTAGAGACAAAAGCAAGAATTTTTTAAATCTATAAATTCTGTAAAATTTCCACTTATCTGTAAGTTCAATGACAATATATGATAAAAAATGCTACCTTATTTCTTTGGCCTTTTTATACCCCACAAAAAAAATTGTTTTGAGTCAGACTATAAAAATTAACTTAGAATTGTTTCAAAATGAACTTAGAATTGCTTCATTCATAATCCTCATAATTGTTTCATAATGACAAGACTAAAAAATGTTCTTCAGAGAAAACTGTATCCTCCTAGTTTCATTCCACATAAAAACCAGTATATTTTTACTGAAGGTTTGCCAAGGGATGGGGAATCCACAACCTCAAGGCCAGATGTGGCTTTCTAGGTCCTTGGGTGCGGACTTTTGACTGAGTCCAAGTTTTACAAAACAAATCCTTTTATTAGGGGGATTTGTTCTGTGAAGTTTGGATTCAGTCAAAGGGTCACACCTGAGGACCTAGAGGGCCACATTCGGCCTCAAGGTCACAGGTCTCTCATCCCTGATTTAAACATTTCTACAGGCAAATGCAAGGTCCTTAAACAAGGATATCACAGAAAGGGTCTACAATCACAAAACATTTGAAACCCTTGGTCTAGATCTTACAAGAACTGTATAACTGATAGGAAAGTTTTACTTGCATTATTTTTAATTTAATATCAGCCCAAGGTAACAAGAGGCAATATTCTTTAGGAGTTGATCCACTTGACTGTTCACTTCACTAACTGTCAGCTATCTGCAAAGGTTAAGTACAGGAGATTTAACTATTTAAATATGAAAATAGCAGTTTTAGAAAATATTTAACAGTGCTTGCTCTCTAAATCAAGTAAGTTGCACAAACCACTTAGTAATGGGTGACTAGAGCTCCTCCAACATTATCAACTGACATTTAAAAAGTCTTATCCTTTGACAACTCTCCCAGTAATAACCCTCATTTATATAACATTTGCATTTTAGAAGACATCTTACTAACAACCATTCTGTGATATAAGTAAGAAGGAGTATTAATTAGTTCCCTTTTCACAGAGGAGGGTCAAAGAAGACAGACTTGCCCCTAGTCACAGAGTAATAAGCTGGGAACTGACCCCCGGTCTTCAGATCCAAGTCTAGAGTTGTTCTTAAAACAGAATGTTAGCTCCCTATATAAACATTTTTTAGAGTTCTAAAAATACCTGACAGCAAAGCAGAGTGGACAGAGCACATGCTATGGCATTCAAGTCCTGCCTTGACATCAACACATACTAACAGTGTGAAAAGGGACAAATGAGCCATTTAATCTCTTAGTGGAATGGCATCAAACGGAAAAAGTGCTCCACAAATCCGTGGATTCTAAGGATCCCTCTGGCCACATGCTGACTTAGTTTTAAAATGTAATATTATGTGTTTTGTTGTGTTTTTACTTATATGGTTAAATATTTTCAAGTTACAATTCTAATCTGGTTTGCTCTACCTGATACCTCCATCTTAATGTACCAGGCAACTTTATAAGAGAAACAAAAGGAATTATGTGCCAGATAAGAGTAATAATAGCTGAATCCACAAGATAAAAGGCTTCATCAAGATAAAAACCTCAAGACTGAAGAACTTTAATACCTAGAACTCCCACTCCACACCCCAAGTTAAAGATGAGATGCTGGTCTATGTTGGTGTAAGGAGTTTCTATACTAATTAAGTACTAACAAGGCTTTCAATTCAGGAGAGATCAAGGACTTCAGATCAAAGTATAGTAATAATATTATTTTGTAATATATAGCCTAAAAAGGAAAAAAGGAAAGGAGGATACACCTCCACAAATGATAGGATACCATAAGCTCTCACTTCTAAGAGAGTTCTAGCCTCCTCCCACATCTAGCAATGTACTGTTCAGCAGCCCAAGCCTCTGCCACAATGGACTTTTGAGTGGCCAGAACTGGCCCCAGTTGGAAGCGTGCTCTTTCCCTCAGGTTTAGGAAAATGCTACTCAGCTTCTGTCCTGTCATGGTGAAACTGTCCCACTCCCTTTGTTCCCAAGTCCTCTGGCCCAGGCTTTTCAGAGCTAGTTCCTCGAGGATATAGGGCCAAGTGGGCTTTTTTTTTCCCTGAAGGATTGTGGCCAAGGTGGCTGTCCAGGTTTAAGGAAACTCCTTGACTCTGGAAAGGAAAGGACCTATGATGTAGAGATGGGTTTTGATTAAAGCCTATGTCATGTCTTCGAGTTGGCTAGCACAGCCTCAATCCAGTAGCATGGAAAGTGAAGAAGGAGACCTAAGTGAGCTCAGGGTCAGTGAGTATCAGTTCTTGGATAAGTTCTTGGTTTATGACCCCATGGGGTCCCACAGTTTAAGAAGCACTGAAGGGGTCATAAGTGGGAAAAGTTTAAGAAGCTAGACTAGTAAGCATGGAAACAACTTAAGGTTGCTTTACCTTTGCTGTATAATTTCTGTTTTGAAAAGTGTTGGGGGTTATGGGGAATCAGAGAAAATGTCAAGTCCTCCATTTTGGTGCTCACAATATTTTTAAAAATAAATAAAACAGAGACTGTCATATGTGAGTGAAATTAAAATAAAGCCTCCATGATGTGATCAGGTTACTGGCTAGATGTCAGATGTCAGGGCTCTACTTTTTCCAAACCTTTCAAATACTCAAAGAAGTCTGATTTACTCAGTTCAGGAGTTCCTACCAACAAAGCAGATCATAATCCATGGCCTATCCATTCTATGCATTTCTCATCTGCCCAGAAGTTCTCCACTGTGCAGAAGACCTCTCTCATTTTCTCCCACCATTTAAAGCATATCAGTAGAGCACTCTAGCTATCAATCATCATCCTTTATTCTTGCCAAATGAGCAGAATGTCTTCTCTTCCTATCACATGATTCCTTGATGACACTTTTCACACCTTTTCTTTTTCATAACTCCTCAATGATCTTGTTTCAGCTTAGTCATACAACCATTCACTTCTCCATTACCCCATGCATGAACCCTAAATCACAACCCAAAAAAAGCAAATCATGAGCCAGGTTCTCCTGGCATGCCACACAGTGACTGGGTTTGAAATGGTCTTTAATCACAGCAACAAGATGGGTACCCCACTGACGTCTCTAATATGGCAGATCTACCAGCTGGATACCCACATCTCTATCTACCAAAACTGGCCTTTTACCAAAGCCTACACCCAAAGAAGATGGCTGAAACTGGGTTTATCTACTGACAATGAGCCTGGTTTAGTTCATTGTTTCTTCTGTTTTAGGAAACAAGAGAGGTTTAGGAGGTGGATGACAGGCATGGTAGAAAAAGTGTAGAGAGTAAGGAATGTAGCCCAGAGAGGACAAAAAAATTGTTTTCTTTCAAATGAAGGGTTAAGGGAACTATAAGTCAATCAAAGAAAGGGACCACAGGAGTAGATAGTTCTTGCAGTGTGAGAAGTCCAGAGACTCTACAGTGAACTTATGAAGTGAGGAGGTTTCTGTGGCATAATACAGAAACTCTGGAAAGTAAGGAACAGAATTTGAATAAGAACGAATATTAAATGGAGGAGACACAAGTGTACCTTCAGAATCTTATAGGCTTCAAGAGTCAAAAAGAGAGGGAAATAAGGCAAATGCAGGGCATAGGTATGGTTTTCTTCTATTTTGCTGGTTTTAAGAAAGGAAAACAAAGAAAGGGGGAAAGGCATAGATTAGAGAAACTATGAGAAAGGAGAAATTCCCTATTTCATATAAGCAGGATACATAAGAAGAATGGTTTATAAATATGGAAGAAAGAATAGGGACAACAGGTACCTCATGAATTAGGAAAGCTGCAAATTTTTAAAACCCCAAACTAAAGTATAAATTCTGAAAGTCAAATTGAGAATTATTTCTTAATATTGATTTCTTTAGAGAGGAAAAATTGCCAAAATCAAAATGGAAAAAGGAAAATTCACAACAAATGAAGGAAAAACAAAAGAAGTCTATTAATAGAAACAAATTCACTAATTATATGCCAAATAAAAATACAATTTAAATAAATGGATGAATATTTACAAAACCATAAAGTACTCAGAGTGTCATAATAAATTGTTGAGAATTTAAATAATCTAGAGTTAAGCTAAAAGCATTTCCAGGAGCAGCTAGATGGTACAGTGAATAGAGTACCCGCCCGGGAGTCAGGAGGACCTGAGTTCAAATCCGGCCTCAGACACTTAACACACACACGCACAAAAAAAACTTGCCGTGTGACCTTGGGCAAGTCACTTAATCCTAACTGCCCTACTGTCCCCCCTGCAAAAAAAAAAAAAACAAAAAAAAAAAAACAAAAAAAATAAAATAAAATAAAAGCATTTCCAATTAGATTAGGGGTGAAACAACGATGTCTATTATCACCACTGTTATTCAATATGGTATTAGAAACGTTAGCATTAGTAATAAGAGAATAAAAAGAAATTGAAAGAATAGGCAAAAAAGAAACATTTTTTACACTCTTTACAGATAATATGATGGTATACTTAGAGAATCGCAAAGAATCAACTAAAAAACTTCATGAAATAATTAAGAACTTTAGTAAGGTTGCAGGATATAAAATAAACCCACCTAAGTCATCAGCATTTCTATATTATTACTAACAATGCCCAATAGCAAGAGATAGAAAGAGAAATTCCATTTAAATTTACTGCAAATATTATAAAATATTTGGGAGTCTACCTGCCAAAACAAACCTAGAAACTATGAACACAAGTACAAAATACTTTTCAAACAAATAAAAGTCAGATCTAAATAACTGGAAAAATAACAGTTGCTCATGGGTAGGCCAAGCTCATATAATAAAAATGACAATTCTACGTAAATTAAATTACTTATTCAGTACCATACCAAACCACCAAAAAGTTATTTTATAGTTAGAAAAAATAATAACAAAACTCAACTGGAAGAACAAAAGGTCAAGAATATCAAGGGAATTAACAAAAAGAAATGTAAGAAAAGGTAGCCTAGCTATACTAGATATTAAATTGTATTATAAAGCAGCAATCATCAAAAATACTCAGTACTGGTTAAGAAACAGAGGGGTGGATCAGGTTAGGTACACAAGATACAACAGTCAATGACTATAATAATTTACTATTTGCTAAATCCAAAGGCTCCAGGAGCTTCTGGGATAAGAACTCACTACTTAACAAAAACTGCTGGGAAAACTAGAAAACAGTATGTCAAAAACTAGGCATAGGTCAATATTTTACACCTTATACCAAGATAAAGTCAAAATGGGTATATGATTTAGATATAAAGGCTGATACTATAAGCAAAGTAGGAAAGCAAGGAATATTTTACCTGTCAGATCTGTGGAGAAGGGAAGAATTTATGACCATACAAGAGACTGAGAACATTATGAAAGGCAAAATGGTTGATTTTGATTACATTAAATTGAAAAGTTTTTGCACAAAGACAATGCAACCAATATTAGAAAGGAAGCAGAAATCTGGGAAACAATTTTTACAGTCAATATCTCTGATAAAGGCCTCATTTCTAAAATACATAGAGAACTGAGCCAAATGTATAAGAATATAACTCATTACCCAACTAATTTCAAAGGATATGAACAGGTAGTTTTCAGAGGAAAAAAGTTATCTATAGTAATATGAAAAAATACTCTAAATGGCTACTGATTAGAGAAATGTAAATCAAAACAACTCTGAGGTACCACATCATACCTATCAGATTGGCTAACATGACAAAAGAGGAAAACAATAAATGCAGGAGAAGATGTGGAAAAATTGGAACACTAATACATTGCTGGTGGAATGGTGAACTGATCCAACCATTCTGGAGAGCAATTTGGAACTAAATCCAAAAGGCTATAAAATTGTGCGTACCCTTTGACCTAGCCAATACCACTTCTAGGGCTGTATCCCAAAGAAAAAATCATAAAAACAGGAAAAGAACAAAAACATTTATAGCAGCTCTTTCTGTGGTGGCAAAGAATTGGAAATTGAGGGGATGTCCAACAACTGGGGAATGGCTAAACAAGTGGTGATATATGAATGTAATGAAAAACCTGGAAAGACTTATATGAACTGATGCTGAGTAAAATGAGCAGAACCAGGAGAACATAGTACAGAGTAATAGCAACACGGTGCAATGATCAACTATGATTGACTTAGTTCTTCTCAGCAATACAATGATCCAAGACAACTCCAAAAGAAAATGCTATCCACATCCTGAGAAAGAACTCTGGAGTCTGAATGCAGACTATGTGCTCTCCTTTTCTTTTGTTTTGTTTTTTCTTTCTTGTGGTTCCTCCTATTACTTCTAATTCTTATTTACATCATGACTAACGTGAAAATATGTTCAATATGAATGTATAAGTAGAGCCTATATCAGACTGCATGCCACCCCGGGGAAGAGAAAGGGGAGGGAGGTGGAGAACAAAATCCTATGGAAGTGAATGTTGAAAACAAAAAATTAATTATATCAAAGAAGAAATTTAAATAATCCATTCTCAAAAAAATAAATTTGACAAGCCATAAAAGAACTCTCAAAGGAAAAAACCCTAGAAGCAAATTACAAGTAAAATTTATCCAATATTCAGAAAACTATGAATTCCAATAAACTGTTTGCAAAAAGAGGCAAAGGAAGGATCCTACCAAACTCTTCCTAGGGGACAAATTTGGTCCTGATAACCAAAGCTAGGGAGACATAAAGCAGCGAAAGAAAACTATAGACCAATATCTTTAATGAGTGTTAACCAAATATATTGAATAAAATATTATTCTGAGGGGCCACAGAAACAAATTATACACTATAATAATCAGGTTGGTTTTATACCAGGAAGGCAGAACTGGTTTAATATTAGGAAAACTACAAGCATAATAGATTACACTTATACCAAAAATAACAATTACATATATCAATATTATCAGAAAAGGCTTTTGACAAAATACAACACCCCTGTATGTTTAAAAAAAAAAATCATTCCTTAACATCACAAATAGTATCTATCTAAAAGCAAAAGTTAGTATTATTTGTATTGGAGAAATACTGGAGGTCTTTACTGTAAGATCAGAGGTAAAGCAAGCAATGTACACTGTCTTTACTATTATTTGATATTCTACTAGAAATGTCAATAACAGCAAAAGAAATAAAAAAGAAATTGTAAGACTAAGTACAGTAAATGAGGAAACAAAATTATCACTTTCCACAGAAATGACTTGCCTAGTGAGCTCTAACTAAAAAATTCATACATTTTCAGTAAAGTATTAGGATTAAAATAAACTTACATTTATAAATCATCACCCTTCAACAAAAACTAGCAGGAAGAGACAGGAAAAAATAAAAGAAAATCCATTCAAAATAACTCTAGAATATTTAAAATATCGGGGAATCTACCTACCAAGAGATTATATGCATACAAATACAAAGCACTCTTCATAGAAATAAAAACAAACTTAAATAATTGGCAAAATAAAATGACACTATATAAATTAATTTACAGATTCAATGCCATAATCAATTGACAAAAGGTTAGTTTGTAAAACTAGAAGGAAAAAAAAACCATGTCAACAAAAGGTCAAGAATTTATAGGAAAATAATGAAAAAAGCAGCAAAAGCGTCTTTGATTTCAAATTTACTCCAAAGTAATAATCACCAAGATTATTTATAACTGATTAAAAAATAAAAAAGTTGGTCAGTAGAACACATTAGGTACTCAAGATCCGGTAGCAACCAAATATAGTCAACACAATACTCAACAGACCAATGCACACTAAATTACTGGTATAAGGTTTCATTTTATGACAATTCAATAAAAGTGGCAGAATAAACAAGAAAATAAAATCTAATAATATGTTGCATTATAAGAAACACATTTTTAGAAGTAAGAAGCCTACAGAATAAAAATAAAAGAACAGAAAATATTTAATATTGTCATCAGGGAATTTTTAAAAAGCAACAGGAAATGAGATCACTCCATTAGACAAAGTAAAAAGGAAAATGCACAATATAAAGAAAGGAACAGGAAAATCTGCATTATGCTTAAAGGAATCATGGAAAAAAACATTACCACTGACACTAAACATACATCCAATAAGTGGTTAATGGAATTCCAAGAAGACAACGACAACATGACTGCATATTTTATGTCCATCAATAGGGACTAGGCAAAATTAAAAATAAGTGAAGCAAAAAAGGAGAATAAAAAAACCTAGAAACTTTTGTAGAATTTAGAGCTGAAAAACTTATGAAGCATCCCAAATTGTAATATTAAAGAAAATACATATTTCTCAGTATTATATGCTAACTTAACAGAAATGGACAATGTGCTAAGGCACAGAAAAATTATAGATACAAAAAATGAGAAATATTAAACACAACTTTAAAGACCATAACATAATAAAATACTACTTAAATACAGAGAAAACAAGCAGATGATACAAACCTAAGTGGAGACTTAATAACATCCTGGATAAAAAGTTGGATCAGAGCTCAAAGCAAATAAGCAATAACTATGTGAAAAAGTATAATGATGAAACATACCGGAATTTCTGGGTTGTATTTAAAGCAGTCTTCAGAGGAAAAATTCTCTCTCTGAAAATATACATTAACAAAAAGAAAAAGAGATTAATATAACAAGCCACAAAAATCAACCAACAAATGCAAAATTTGCAAAAAATGAAAATCTTTAAGATTAGAGTAGAAATTGATAAGCATTTACATAACTGATCAAAAAAGAGTAAGATATACTGCCAACTTTAAAAAATTAGCAAGGTAAAAAAAAATATGACAACAGAAAAAATTAAAAGAATTATCAGAACTACTATATACAATATGTAAAAATTATGAATTTGAAAAGAAATATTACATATAAAAACATGAAAAAAAAAAACAAATTAAGTAATCCAATCTCAGAAAGGAACTTGAACAAGCCATAAAGGACCTACTCAAGAGTAAAACTGGGGGTCCTGAAAGATCAAAGAAAATCTATCCACTGTGTAGAGGTAAATTCATATGCAGGTTATATAAATTACTCTCAAAAATTATAAAAGAAAATCTTCCAAATTCCTTTTATAAAACAAATGTAGTCCCAATAGCTAAACGAAAAAGAACTATAGATCAACATCACTAATGGCTACTAGTACAAAGATGTGAATTAAATCCTACCAATATATCCCCCCCAAAATACTCATTATAACAAATCTGGTCTTATATAAAAGACACAAAGATATGTAGTAATAAAGCAAGGCTATCCTCCTTCCCCACGATTACTGAACATAGTTCTAAAAAAACTAACAATAGCAATAAGATTTTTTTTTTTAAAAAGCAAAAACATCAGTAAGAGGAGATAAACTATCTTTATCTGCTGATGGCATGATGGTTTTACTTAGAAAACCCAAGAAAATCAACAAAGAAATGAAATAATAGCTTCAGTAAAGTAGCAAAAAACAAACAAAATGAACCCACAAAAATCAGTAGCACTTCTGTATAACAATAGTAAATCCAGAAAGAAATAACACAGGGAAATCCAATTCAAAATAACTATAAAATGCACAAAATATCTATGACTCAATCTACAATGGCAAACTCAAGGCTTAGATATAATTTTAGGAAATAAAGAATGATTTGAATTATGGAAAAAACAGTCACTGCTCTTGCTTGTTCCTTAACAACATAATAAAAATGATACTATTTAAATGCAGTTAAGATTTAATGCTATGCCATCAAACTATCAAGGGCCATGGAACTACTTATAAGGCTAGATGAAACAAGGCAAGTAGCTCAAAAATAAAATAAAATAAACATCAAAATTTAATACTGCAAGAGAAGTCAAAAGAATAGCAAACCAATATACTTGTTGAGCTGTAAATTGGTTCAATTATTCTAAAATTTGGAATTTGGAATTATGCAGAAAAACTAAATAAAATGTCCACATCACTTGACTGAGAGAAGCAATAGCTAGGGATATTTCCAAGGACATCAGACACAAAAAGAAGGGCCCCATAAACACCAAAATATTCATAACAGCATTTTCTTGTGATAGTAAAGAACCAGAAAAAAAGCAGAAGTTTATCAACTGGAAAATGGCTAAAAAAAAGTTCTGGTACATGAATGTAATGGAAAAATTATCATGTTATATAAGAAATGATGAATATGAAAAAAATCAAAATAACATAGAAAACTTTTATGAATTAATGCAGGGTGAAGTAAGCAGAACCAGAAGAACAATGACAACAATATAAATGGCAAAAACAAAACAACAAAACTGAATACGATGTAATTACAATGATCAAGAAATCTGCCCTGGAGAAGAGCTGAAAAAATGCAGCTCCCTTTCTTGCAAAAGATTGAGACCAAGTATGGAATATTTCATACACTGTCAGATTTGTTTTATGTGTTGGTTGGTTCTAATGAACTGTTCTTTTTTTACTTCTTTTAAAAAAGTCTTTTGTTATATGGGCTAGTTTGCTGGGTAACTGAGGGAATAAATATATTTGGAAATGAAAACAATATAAAAACATTTTCTATAAAACCTTTAAAATTTTAGAAGCAAAACATAAAAGACTCAATGATGCCCGATCATGAAGTAGTAGTTTCAAAATTTATTAACTGGCAGATATGTATGCAAAAAGAAATCTGCAGCTAAATTAGATAACTAGTTATTGGCCATCCAAGTAAATAGTCCTCAATTAAAAAAAAAACCTCCTACATATTAAAATTACTTTCTTGTAGTACTTTGGGCAGAAAGATAACTAGCCATTAACTTGATTATAATTCCTCTTGACTTGAATACTTCTAATAAGGTTTTTCTTCTATGGATATATCTTATTTCAGGAAAATTCTTTATTGAAAAATCCAAAATACAAGTTACTAGTATCAAAAATGAAAAGGGTGAATTCACCATCAATGAAGATGAAATTGAACCAATTAACAGGAGTTACTTTGTCCAAGTATATGCCAATAAAACTGTCCCTTTATGTGAAATGGATGAATATTTACAAAAATATGAATTGCCCATATTAACAAAAGGGAATTAGAATACTTAAATAACCTTAATGTTAGGGGAAAAAAAAATTGAACAAGCCATAAATGAGCTAGCTCCCTAAGGAAAAATTCCTAGGAACAGATGGATTTACAAGTAAATTCTACTAAACATTTAAAGAACAATTCATTCCAAATTCTTTGAAAAAGTAGGCAAAGAAGGAATCCTACCAAATTCCTCTTATGACAAAAATGTGGCTTTGATACCTAAACAATGGAAAGCAAAAAGGAAAAAGAAATCTATAGGCCTATTTCCCTAGTAAATATTGTTGCAAAATTTTTAAATAAAATACTAGCAAGGAAACTACAGTAACATATCACAAAGATCACATGCTATGAGTAAGTAAGATTTATACCAGAAATGAAGAGCTGGTTCAGTATTAGGAAGACTATAAACATAATTTACCACATCAATAACAAAAACAACAAAAATCAGATGACTATCTCAATAGAAGCAGAAAAGGCTTTTGACAAAAGTTTTACCCATTCCTATTAAAAACATTAGAATGTATAGGAATAAATGGAGCTTACCTTAAAATGATAAGTAGTATCTATCTAAAACCAAGAACTGGCATTACCTATAATAGGGATAAACTTAAAAGCCTTCCCAATAAGATCAGTGAAGTAATGGTGTACATTATCACAATTATTATTGGATACTACACTAGAAATGCTAGCTATAGCAATAATACATGAAAAAGAAATTGAAGGAATAAAAATAGACAACAAGGAAACAAGATTATCACTCTTTGAGGATGATATGTTGGCATACTTACAGAACCCTAGAGAATCAAGTAGTTGAAACAATTAACTTTAGTAAAGTTGCAGGATATGAAATAAACCCATATAAATCATTACTATTTCTATATATTACCAACAAAAGACAACAGGAAGAGAAAAAAAGAGAAATTCCATTTAAAATAAGTACAGACAGTACAAAATGCTTGGGAGTCTAACTACTAAGACATAACTAATAACTACATGAATAAAATTACAAAACACTTTTCAGACAGATCTAAACAACTGCATAAATATTAACGGCTCATGGGTAGGCCTAGCCAATATAATAAAATGGCAATTCAATCTAAATTAATTTACAAATGCAATGCCATACCAATCAAACTACCAAAGAAATGTGTTATAAAGCAAGAAAAAAAATAATAAAATTTATCCAGAAGAACAAAAGGTCGAGAATACCAAGAAAGTTAATTTTAAAAATATGAAGGCAACCTGGCAGTACCAGGTTTCAAACTTTATTATGAGATGGTAATCATCAAAATGATCTAATATTGACTAAGAAACAGAATGGTGGATCAGTGAAATAGATTAGATACACAATATATAGATAAAAATGACAATAGTAATAAGTCAAAACCTCAAGATTCAAGCTTTGGTGGGGCAAGAACTTACTATACAATAAAAATCGTTAGGAAAATCGAAAAGCAAGCTGCAGAAACTAGGCATATACCAATGTCTCACACTATATATACAAAGATAAGGTCAAAATGGGTACATGATTTAGATGTAAAGGATGATCACAAACACACAGGGAAGCATGGAAAAAATTCACCTGTCAGATCTATAGGTAAGGGTAGAGTTTATGACCAACAAGAGACAGAGAAGATCACAAGAAGTAAAATGCATAAATTTGATTACATGAAATTAAAAAGGGTTTGTAAACAAAACCAATTAGTCAAAATTAAGAAGAAAGCAAGAAAGCAAAAGAATTACAGCAAGTTTCTCTTATTATAAAGACCTCATTTTTTAAAATACATAAGGAATCAAGTCAAATTTATAAAACTAAGAGCTATTCACCAACTGACAAATGATCAAAGGATATGAGTAAGAAGTTTTTAGAAGAGGAAATCAAAGCTATCAACAGTCATATGAAAAATACTCTAAATCACTAATAATTAGAGAAATGCACATTAAAACAACTCTGAGACACCACCTCACACCTATCACATTGGCTAACATGACAGAAAAGGAAAACAACCCAGGTTGAAGGGGATATAGAAAATATGTACTTACGTGAAGCTAAGGTGGCAAAATAGAGAGAACTAGGCCTGGAACCAGGAAAACAACTTCAAATTTGGTCTCAGATACTCACTAGTTGTGTGACCTTGGGCAAGTCATTTAACCCTGTTTGCCTCAATTTCTTTATCTGCAAAAGGAATTGGAGAAGGAAACAGCAAACCATTTCTTTGCCAAGAAAACCCCAAATGGGATCACAAAGAGTCACAAGGAACTGAAAACAAATGAATAGCAGCCAATGCACTGTTGGTGGAGTTGTAAACTGGTCCAACCATTCTGGAAAACAATTTGGAACTATGCCCAAAGACCTATAAAACTGCATACCCTTTGACCCAGCAATATAACTACTAGGTCATTATCTCAAAGTGAGCAAAGAAAAAGGGAAAGGACCTATATGTATAAAAAATATTTATAGCAGCTCTTTTTGTAGTGCCAAAGAATTGGGAATTGAGGGAATGACCATTAGTTGGAGAATGGCCAAACAAGTTGTGGTAATATGATTGTAATGGAATACTATTACACCTCAAGAAATGACAAGCAGGATGGTTTAAGAAAAACATAGGAAGACTTGTAGGAACTGATACAAAATGAAATGAGCAGAACCAGGAGAACACTGCATATAGTAATAGCAATATTGTAACAATGATCAATAGTGAAAAACTTACTGTGAACTTTCAAACCAACGCCTAAAATGTCAACACCTTCAACTCTCTATCATGCTGTCATTTTCAAACTTAATAAATCCTCTTATTATTCAACCATTCCGATGACTAATTACATATGTTAAAGTACACAAAGACCAAAACCAATCTCTAGAGAAATGTGCTATTGTTATTTATAGCTAATACTCAACTATATATAATGAAATGAAATTTTCCATCATATTAAATACCAACTTCCTACAAGACCCAGATCAATGATTTTCAAAATTCCAAAGCTATAAATAGATCCTTTCTGTCTATTCCACTACTACAGAATCTCTGCTGAAGATAGAGTATGAAAATCAAAGACAATGGATTAGAAAGAAATTAAATAGTCCTTGATTTTAAAGCTTGGTCTCTACCACATTTTCCTTTCTTTCGTGTACCACCTAGAAAGAAAAAAAGGTTTTATAAGTCAGCAGACATTTTTATAAAAAAAAAAATTAAACTCTTGTTGGTGGAATTGTGATCTGATCCAACCATTCTGGAGAGTAATTTGGAACTATGCCCAAAAGACTATAAAAAGGTACATACCCTTTGACTCACCAATACCACTTCTAGGGCTGTATCCCAAAGGGGTCATACAAAGTGGAAAAGGACCTGTATTGTACAAAAATATTTATAGCAGCTCTTTTTGTGGTGGCTAAGAACTGGAAATCTAGGGGATGCCCATCAATTGGGGAATAGCTAAACAAGCTGTGTAACTGAATACTACTGTGCTATAAGAAATGAGTGGCAGACAGACTTCATAATAACCTAGAGAGTCTTATATAAACTAATGCTGAGTAAGGGGAGCAGAACCAGCAGAACACTGTACACAATTACAGACACATAGTATCTGTGATGACTAACTTTGATAGACTGGGCTCTTCTCAGCAATACAAGGTTATAAGACAACTAATTCCAAAGGACTCATAATAGAAAAGGCTATCCACATCCAGAGAAAGAATTACGGAGTCTGAAATGCAGATTGAAGCAAACTACTTGCTCTCTGTCTTTTTCATTTTGTTTTGCTTTTTTTCTCCTTCCTCGTTGTTCATTCCATTGGTTATATTGTTCTTTACAACTTGACTAATGCTTAATGTGAAGGTATCTGTAGAACCTGTATCAGATTGCATGCCGCCTTGGGGGAGCAGGCAGGGGAAGGAGGGTGAGAAGAAAATTTGGAACTCAAAAAGTTGTACAACTGAATGCTGTAAACTAAAAGTAAATAATTTTTTTTTAAAATTAAACTTAAAGTAATGAACAAATATCTACCATGAGAGCAATCTGTAAGTTATTAAAGGAAAATGGTTAGTGCCTGTCCTCACTGAGCTTTTAGTTTAATAAGAAAAAGCAATGCATACATGGATAATTACAACAAAAATGCCTCCAATGTCATCTTGAAACTTCTTTCATTTGAGAAGGAGCAAATGCTAATCACCAAGTCTGGTGACCAAATGAATCCATTCCTTAAATTGAAAGCTTCCCTTATTTTTTTTATTCTCTTTTGGACATAACTGAGCTAGGAGGGACCTTATAGGCCTTCAAGTCAAACTCCTAATCTTAAAGAAGTGGAAATTAAGGACCTGAGATGTTGAGTCCAAGTCACAAAGATAAGCAAGTCACAGGGCCAAGATTCTAACTCCAAATCCAATGGAATTTCCACTGTCATCTTGAAACTTCTTTCATTTGAGAAGGAACAAATGCTAATCACCAAGTCTGGTGACCAAATGAATCTATCCCTTAAATTGAAAGCTTCCCTTATTTTTTTGAATGTTTCTCCATAACCATCATTTAATCAAGTGTAATAATTTTAAAAATTTACTTTCTGATTTTAGTAATATTACTTCTTATTCTCAATTTCTACCAAAGATGGTTTTATAAGCATTATATCTATATTTATGTTCCAAAATGAATAATACTACCTTAATGGTTTTCACAGAGTGATGGGCTTCCCAGAGATGGAAGGGATCTTGGAGATTACTACGTTACTCTGGTTCCTTATTAATAGTAATCATATAATGAGTCCCAAAGTCCACTGGTATGGGATTCTTACCTCATTAATGGAGACCAATGCCCTGCATTGCAAGAGAGGACTCTATCTCTCTCTTGGTTGAATTGAGTTCCCTTGCTCCCAATGAGAGAACTTCTTCATTCTGTATTACTGGTGTACATTTTCCCATGTATGTTTCCTCTGATTTCTGTTTTGCTATCAACTTGAATAAATGGGTTTCTTTGCTAAAAAAAAAAAAAAATGCATCCAAGTAGTACACAAAACTAAATGTTATATGAGATCTGAGAGGTGATAGCATTCACAGCTGGCATTTGACCTGTCCTATCAGAAGAAATTAAATAGCCAAAGGTGGGGAACATGTACATTCCATATATAGAAAACAGAAGCAAGGTGTAAAAGCAGGAAAGTATTGGGCACTTTGGGCCACAAGAATAATCCAGTTTGACTAACTAGGTCATAGAAATCATGCCATAGCAAGGAATATGAAAACAGGCTGGAAAGGTGGCCTAGCACCAGTCATATGAAGGGCCCTGAATGCCAGGCAAAACAATATGAACTTAGTATACAACAGAAAACCACTAAAGGTATTTGAGCAGAAAATCCTGTCCAGATCTATGCTTAAGGAAAATCAGTCTGACAATAAAATAAAGGACATATCTGTTAGAAGGCATAGGGTGGAGACAGCAAGATCCATTAGAAAAGCAATCAAGAACATTTATTAAGTACTATCTGTGCCAAACACAATGCTCAGAAAAAAAGAAATAGTAAAATCAGCTTAAAGAGCAGGTTTAGGCAGGAATATACATGTATGAATACAAGAATTTGCATACTGATATATACATATATACACATGTATGTGTAAATAAGTATTTCTTGTAAATATTTTGTTAAATATTCGCCTTGTTTTCTTACATATTAAAAAAGAATACTTCAAATAGTCTTTCAATCCGCTGAATTCCAGACCTTTTAAAATAGCTGAACTTCTCAACTTTTGCAACCACATTTCCAATCCTAAGGTTAAGGACTCAATCCTATCTGTTAGAAATCCAAATAAAGTAAGAAATGTGACAAAACTGGGTGATGAGGATTCAAAACAAGATAATGTAAATTTAGGAAGCACTCATGATATTGTCCATAACAAGGAAGACAGTTATTCCTCCACACTTTGCCCAGATTAAAACAAATCTAGATAACACATATATTAGCAAGTTCTAAGTATATTTTAGGAACACTAATGATAAGCTGAATTAGAGGATCATAGATTTAGAGCTTGAACAGACTTGAGGCTATCTAATGCAACTCTGTCATTTCAAAGATGAGGAAACTGAGACCCAGAGAGTTAAGTAACTTGCCCAGAGTCACACAGTCAGTAAGAGTCTGAGGGAAGGATTTAAATTCAGGTCTTCCTGACTCCAGATCCAGTTCCATTCACTATGCTGTCTAGACGACAAGGAAAATGAGAGTTTGGACTATGAGTAGTGAAGGAAGAGGGAATGTTTAGGCTGGGAAAGAGAAGACATAAATAATGGAGAATAACATTCAAACCTTTTCTGTGAGGTCCTGGGAGCAAGGTTAGGACTAATGGTATTGACTAATGGTATAAGAGAAAGAGGAAATGTCCTAAGAATTAAAGCTGTCTCATAAGGACCAGATTTCCCAGTTACTAGAGAAGTTCAAAGATGAAATAATTCTCCTTTGAAGGATACTGTAGGGGAGCATAAATGGTACAGATAGTGCTTAGAGAATACAGAATACCCTCTAAGGTCTCTCCTAATATCAAAGCTCCATAATGCTGTGGTAATGACTTATATTTGTGTAACATTTTACAGTTTCCAAAATGCTTTCATATTCACTATCAATCTTGACTGTACCTGTGAATTTCAAAATGCTTGAGGGACGTTATTAACTTAATTTTAAGCTCTCTCTATAGTATATGAAGCTGTAAGTGGAGAGAACAAAGCACGAAACATACAGGCTCACACCAAGAAACTGATTCATGTGTTTATAAAACGTACGAAGACCTTGTAACAATATTTTTGTCACTTTTATACTGGAAAAAAAAAAAGAGGCATACACATCTAGAGCCAGAGTTTTTAAATAAAGAATGATGCAGAAATATGCTGGACTGCTCAAATTCTCAATTTCTAAAAATGGTACTAAGTCCTAAAACAAAACACACCAGATAGTTTACAATCACTTTACTTCACTTCTTTAAAATCATATCGGGGGTGCTTTGGGGTGAATTTTCTTCCATATACATCAATTTAAAACCCTTCTGCTCTGAGATGCCATAGCAAGATCTAAAAATGAAGCACTCTACACCTCAAAGATCCAACGAGGCCTCGTCTAAGGAATACTCCTATTGTAAAAAGGAGGAGAGGCAGTGGGACTTGATATTTATTGTAATCTGTGTGTGCAAAGAGTATGCAAATCTAAAATGAAGGACAGGGGATTGCCATTTGTGGTTGTCCAGTTGTTTCAGTCATGTCTTTCTGTGACCCTATTTGGGGCCTTCTTGGCAAAGATAACAGAGTGGTTTGCCATTTCCTTCTCCAGGTGACTTTTACAGATGAGGAAACTGAGGCAAACAGGGTTAAGTGACTTGCCCAGGGTCACACAGCTAGTAAATGTCTGAGGGTAGATTTGAACTCAGGAAGACGAGTCTTCCTGACTTCAGGCCTGGCACTCCATCCGCTATGCTACCCAAAATCAAATGAACATCATTCCTATCTGAAACAGACAAAGGAGGGTCGGTCACACACAAAGACAGACACAGACACACAGACACACACACACACACACACACACACATATCTTGATGTAAAAATACATCAAACCCAACAGGAAAAAAAGGTAGAAAGGGTGGAAGGTTAAGAAGGAAGATAATACCAGGAAAAGAAAAATCAGAAGCAAAACAAATTTCTTGATCCTAAAGAAGGGGATTAAAAGGAAAAAAAAAAACCTAGAATCTTAGGTGGTATATGAATGGAATGGAATATTAATGAGCTGCTTTAAGAAATCATGAGACTATTTCAGAGATACCTGTGTAGTGACAAAGAGCAAAGTGAGGAGCTCAAGTTCAAACAATATATACAAGGATCACAACAATGTAAAGAAAAACACAACTTCAAATAACTTAAGAATGACCAAGCATGCCTCCATCAGGCTTGTGACAAAGCCTGTTCTCTACCTCCTAACACAAGCAGTAGACCCAAAGTACAGAAGGACACACATTTGGACATGGGTACCTCACGGCCTTATGATGTTTGAATATGCTTATTACAAGAGTTTCTGCCTCTCTCTCTTCCCCCCTACCCCCCACCTCCATGTTTTTAACACTAGAAGGATGAGGTGTGTCCATTGACTCACAAATTTTATCTTGAAATAAAGTTTTCCACTTTACTTTCTCTATTTTCTTTGTCATATGATAAAAAAGAAAAATGCACTGCATCAAGTGACACAGCTTGGTAGTCAGGTCCTTCTGGTGTTACTGGGTATGAGGAGGAGCAGTAAGGGTAGTAGTAGTGATGCCAAAGAAAAAAGTGGTCAACTGAAACTTTTTTTAAATGCACAGAAGAAAACAGAAAGAAACTCAAAAGGAAGCACAGACAAACAACACAATTCTCAAAGTAACATGTGGAATTTATTATATACATTTTTTAAAAAGAAAGGTAGATTAAAGAATAATATATACATTCTCTTTTTATGTTCTATGTATACAAAAATGCTCAATTTTTTATATTTAAGTTTAGAATTTTAAATTTTAAAATTAAAAACACAGAAAATAAGTTTAAAAAAAACTTTAAAATTTCATTTGGCTTTTAAATCCAAAGAAAGTTTGCAAAGTTCTGGTGTAACTTTTTTTAAAATCATAAACCTACACTATTAGGACCTCAGAAATCACTTCCATGGAGCCATCAGAAGCAGAAGATGGTGCACAGAAAGGTATGTTTATTCCTCCTCCACATGCTCATTTCTCCTCCATAAATGAAAAAGACAACAAATAAGAACCTGGTGGTAAACAGAATCCTGGAGAGGGGCTGACAGGAGATGTTCCTGCTATAAAATCAAAGATATAAAAGAGGTCCTGTGGTTGGAAGGTAGTGATATGACAGAGTAATAGGAGGACAAAAATTCAGGATGCAGACAGTAGGGAGCAACAGACTCCTTTCCATCTGGGAGCTGCAATGAGTGACTGGCTGAGCCCAAACTATTGCACCCAGGCCTCCTGGCAGACAGGCCCAGGACTCTTGGCATTAATATCCTTAGTAAGTCTCCGTGAAATTCCTTCTGCTTCTCATACATACATACTGGAAGTGAGAAGATCCTGGCTGCATCTAACAGATTTAATTATTCTGGTTACTGTCAAGTGGAAAACTAACATCAGAATCAAGGTCACATCAGAAAAAATGTTTGGTAGATGAGGCTCAATATGTCAATCTCGAGTATCAGAGTAAACCAAAGTACAGTTTCCCTTCAGAACAAATTTCTAGGGATAAAAAGTGAGTATTTTTTAAGACTTTTAAAACTCTGGTCTAACAAGATTAAGTTTAAGTATTCTAGATCTTAGTATTCATAGGTCATAGTATTTTCATTTAGGAGAAAGACAAAGCCCAGAAGGAAGAGAGAAATAAAAGGTCCCACTACAGAACAAAGACAACACCCAATGATATGACCTGATTTTGGAAGCTAAACTACTTTGGCTCATCATACCCTAGCTAGGAGAGCTGATGAAGCTGCATCTTGCCTTGTGCCAGAGAAGCAATGGAGCACAGGTGCAGCAAGAGGCACACAGCTTTAGAGACTGTACATTAAGCACATACAAAACAAATTATTTCTTACTAGAGTGGTTGGGGAGGTGGAAGAAGAAAAAGGGAAGGAGCCACTGAGATGTGAATAATGTTTAAAAAAGACTCAAAAAGACTTTTAAAAAATAAAACTAGTATGATTTCATCAAAAACAGATAATACCAGTCACGCCTCATTTCTTTTTATAACAGCATTTTTTAAATAGAATATCGTATAGCTTACCTAGATTTTGACAAAGCCTCTAACAATCTCTAATGCTATCTTGCACACAGAACATGGAGAGATAATAACGATAATAACTGGCATTCAGATAACACATAGTATGCACTTAATACTTATGACCATCTAATAATGAAGTTTATAAAGCCATATATATATATATATATATATATATATATATATATATATATATATATCATATCATTTGAGTCTCACAATAACCCTGTGAGGTAGATGCTACTATTACTGTATCACAGATGAAGGAATTAAAGCTGAAAGATATTAAATGAATTACCCAGCATCTGTACACAGCTTGTCAAATATCTGAACAGATGACTTCCTGACTCCAAGTCTAATCCTCTGTCCTCTGTCCTCTCCACTGCTCTTCAGTTTCAAGTTTATTTCATATTATTTCCCTGTCCCTTCTCATTTTAACTCTATGTTCCAGCCAAACTGGACAATTCTCTACTTCCCCAAAAGACATTGTATTCTTTAGTCCCAACCATGCCTTTGCTCTGTTTCCCATGACAGCAATGATAGTCTTCACAGGCCGAGTTCCTATCCATCCCTACAACACCTCCTCCAGGACATCTCCCCTGATCCTCCCATCTGACTCTCCTCCCTCATGTTAGAAGACCTTTGATGCCACAATCCCATCCCACTTCACACAGCACTTTATTTTGTAACTCTCAAATACACAGATCATGTAATGCTATGTATCTCTAGCTGTGTGATATGGAAGAACAGCTAGATCTGCAGTGAGAGAGTCTGGGTGTCACGCCAGCTCTACCACTGATGAGCCCTGTGACCTTGGGCAGGCAACTAAACCTTTCTGGATGGAGGGAGTGGACCAGATGATCCCAGAGCTCCTCTCCGGCTCAAAAATGCGTGATACTTACACAGTGAGGTGTGCTAGAGCTGATCCATTATTAAATATTCAATTTTACACGCTGGAAGTTAGCAAACGCTACAATTCAGGGCTTTATCAATTGGGTTTTTTGCTTGTTGCGTCTTAAGAAAGTGATGGAGAAAATGTTAATTATGCAGATTTAAACTTACAAATATGTCACGAGCACATTTTCCTCTCTGGAAAGTCAGTCGCCAGCACACCCAGTGCCTCTCCTTCTTTGTCCAGGGGAAGGAGAATCATAAACTCTTATCTATAGCTTATCTTTGTAATGGCCTGTAAAGCTCCTTTAGGGCAGGAATCCACACTATCTACTTCCACCTCCAATTACTTAACACAGTGCTCTGAATAGGGCAGGCATTTTACAAATATTTGCAGATTCTAACTACCACTAACCATCTGTGAGATCCAAGACAAGTCATTTCCACTACCTGGGCCTCCAGTTGGTCACCTATAAAATGAAGGACTTAAATATGGTTGCCATAAAATACATTAAACTAAAATAATTGAAGAGACAAAGGGCCATGTTTACAGAAGAGGGGAAAAAATCCTTAAAAAAAAAAGTTGGAGAAAAAGAGAGGAAAACAAGCCTTTCCTAACTTTATGCAGATAGATCAAACGATCCAGTAAAACAAAAAAGAACACCACCCTGGATAATGACACAAAATCCCACAATCAAGTCACTTGCAAAAGACATATTTAAAAAAAAAAAGAGGGAAGAGAAGGAATAAGCATTTATATAAGCACCTACAATACTGTGTTAAGTGCTTTTTACAAATATTTCATTTGTTCCTCAAAACAACCCTGCAAATAGCATGGGATTGTTATCCCCTTTTTACAGTTTAAGAAACTGGAGCAAACAGAGGTTAAATGACTTAGCCCAGGGTCACCCAGCCAGTGTGTGAAGCTGGATTTAAACTCAGGTCTTTCTGACTCCTGGCCCAGCACTCTATCCACTTCACCAACAGCTGCTTCCACAAAAAATCTTACCACGCATCAGACGAATCTAAAAAACCAGGAGTTATAATCACACTGTGAAAGCAAACCCCAAACAAACATTCACAACATAAAGAGATAAACAAGAAATATGTTATGCTTAAAGGAATATTAAACTTATAGGCTTCAAGTGCTTTGGGTCTAAATTCATAAAGGAAAAATAAACTGAACTACAAAAAGACTTGGCCAGTAAAACAAGAGTAGCAGGAGATTTCAGTGTCCCTCCCTCACTTTGGGACAAATCTATCACAAAAAAATAAGTAAAGGACAAAATAGAGAATAAACAAATTGTTGGAGAAATTAGAGCTAAAGATTTATGGCACTGGAATTTATGGCATTTATACTGGAATTGCTAAAGAATACATGTTATTTCTCAACATCACCTGGAACTTTTACAAAAATGGCATTGATTACGGCTCAGAGAGACTGAAAACAAATATAAAGAGACAGAAAAACTAAATACATCCGTTACAACCCATAACACAGTAATGGTGAATAGATCTGACTGCAGGTCTAGCCCCTTCTGCCACAACACACAGATAGAGATACACAGTATTACATGATCAGTGGATTATATTAACAACAATGAAACAACATACCAAAATTTCTGGGAGGCAGCTAAAGCAGTCCTCAGGGGCAAAATCATATCCCTATAAATATATATTAACAAAACAGAAAAAGAGAAGATCAGCAAAATGAAGGAAAATGATCCTGGGCAACAGCTAAATAAATTATGGTATATGAAAGAAATATATTATTGTACAATGGTGGAAGATAAATATGAAAAATTCTGAAAAACATAGGAAGGTTTACATAGTGACTATAACAAAGACAGACAAAAATAATGAGAGTAATAATAACAGCTAGCAATCATACAGCACTTTAAAGTCTACAAAGTGCTCTTCTATATTTTTTTCATTTGATACCTCACAACAACCCTCTGAGATAGGCACTATTATTATTATTCCCATTTTGCAGACAGGAAAACTGAGGCTAAGAGAAATTAAATTAATTTGCCAGACTGACACAACTAGTAAGTTATGTAAGACAGGATTTGAAATAAAGTCCTCCAACTTCAAGACTACCACTCTTCAAATCAAATGTAATGGTCAATATCACATCTATATGGCTGAAGGTAACAATTCCTTTCCATTAAGACACAGGAAACCAGAAAATGCAGTCACACATCAGTCCCAAATGACATAACTGAATCTGCTTAACTGGTTTCTGGAGAGAAGGTCCCATGGGGGAGGGGGAATACTGAGATGTCCAAAAATGTATCAATAAAAAAATTTATAAAAATTACAGCATTCAAGTTCTTAGTGAGCTACTATCATCAACAAAAATATAATTAATAACAGCAGCTGACACTTAAGTAGCACTTTAAGTTTTATATTTAATTATCTCATTTGATCCTCATAACAACTGTTGCGGAAGGTGTTTCAGGTGTTTTCATAATCCTTTTTTTACAGATGAAGAAAGAAGCTTCAGAAAGGTAAGGTGACTTCCTGGACCATGGTAATGCAGCGAGTAAGTTTTGGAGACAGAATTTAAACCCGAGTCTTCCTGGCTTCATCCCCAACACACTTTGCACTCTAACAAACTACAGAATCATAAAGCAATACATACTTATACATGTAATTTTGCTAAACTGGCTTAAATAAGTGATGACCTAATATCTTTTTGTTGTTGTTGAGGCAATCAGGGTTAAGTGACTTGCCCAGGTTCACTTGACTGGAACACAAAGAATTAAGGAGAATAATATGAAATCAGTTTGGAAAGGTGGGTAGGAACCAGATTATTGAGGGGTTTATGTATCAGGTTAATGATTTTGTACTCTTATCCCACAGGCAATAAGAGGTCAGTGATGTTTCTGGAGCAGGTGAGTAATATGGAAAGATCAGTGTTTGAGGAATATCAGTTTAGCAGCTGTGTGAAGAGACCGGCAAAGACAGACGCAAACTGCCCTAATGTGGAAGCTTTTTTAATAGTCCTTTACTAGACTATCTACTGGATTATTTAGTGAAGACAAGTGACACGGGCCTGAACTTGGACAGAAGCTTCTACTCAAAAGAAGGGGACAGACATAAGAGACATAGGGGAAGATAAAAATCAACAAGTCTTGGCAATTAATTGTAAATAAGAATTGAAGCAGAGGGATGATTCAAGAATGACTCCATGGTTTTTAACCTAATGAGTAGAAGAATGATTTCAACAAAAATAAGGAAGTGAAGATATAGGATGGGTTTGGCAAGGAGGGAGGGGCAAGAAAGGAATATTAACTTCCCCTTCGGATCTACTAAGTTAGAAATGTTTAGCAAGCAGATGGTAATTAGAACTGTAGTTCAGGAGTCATATTAAGGCCAAATTTACAGAATATGAAGTCAGTTGCATAGAGAATATAATTAAAGCGATGGTAGCTAATGAGATCACTAAAAGAGTGTGTAGAGAAAGAGGATTCAAGACAGATTCAGGGTTCAAGATAGTAGGAAGGAGGAAGATAATCTAGCTAAGATGACCAAAAGAAGAGGTAAGAATGGTAGGAGAATCAAGGATAGTCTCAGAAGTTAAAAGATTGTTGACAGTGTCAAAAGATGCATAGACGCCAAGTAAAAATAAGAAATATTTCGATTCCCATTATATAGGGGGAATTATAAGTGTTGAGGGTTTAAAGAAACAAAAAATGTTACATTAACAGGTCATGTCTAATGTTAATTAAATAAGTATTTAACCATCTGAGGGCACATCACTTTAGATAAAACTGACTGTGAAATTTGTACTCAACAATCCTGATAACTAAATTTCTTCAAGGCCTAAAAGGTAGGACTTTCTTTTCTTCTGTACCTTCCCACAGAGGCCACGCATGCAGCAGATGCTCAATAATGAGGTGCTGACTATCTGATCTAGAACATTTGTAAATTGCAGGTTGTTTTCTAAATAGAGGAACTGTAAAGTAATGTTATAATTTACTTGGCCTAAACTGCTTTTAATAGACTTGTATGTTCTTAATGAAAATTTCACTGCAGTGAAGACACCTAATTTATGTCAGGAAAAAAAAATGGACACTATTCTCTCCTCAGCATGATTAAGATTAAGATAAGCCCAATAACAAGTACTTCAAGAAGTCTAACTAGCATTTCATTGTGCTTAAAAGGTTACTTGATACTGCTCCTAAAAAAAGAACTCTTGTAAAAGATTATTGGGAAAGAAAACAGGGATGCAATCTCCAAGTTGCTGTTACAGCTGCAGAAGTTCTGAATTCAGTAGACCTAGGGTATAACTCCTGATTTTGCTACTTACTACCTTGGGATGTTGGACAATTCACCCAACTGCTATAGATCTTAGTTTTCTCCTTAGTAAAATGAGGTTTGGATCACACATCCAGCTCTAAGTGTATAATCTTGTGAGAAAGTATTACAAGTCTGGAGAGGAAGACAATCTAGAATTCAATAAAAATGTCAATGTTAATATTTAAGGTCTGTTCTCTTCAAACAGTCCCCTCAGCCTGGCAGATTATTCCACCTTTCCTCCCCACTCACTCTCCCCAAAAAAAGTGGTTGTAGGGATCCTGCCACTAGTCCAACCTACACGGCCCTGGGGCAAGTCACTTTAACCTTTCTGAACCTCAGCTTCTTTATCTGAATAAAGGAGTGTTGGACTAGAAGGCCTCCGGGGGCCCTACCAGCTCTAGATCTGTGATCCCCAGAATCCTGTGACCTCTCTTGAGGCTCAGCTTCTTCGTCTGTAAGGTGAGAGGGGTGGCCTTAGGTGGCCTCTAAGGTCCCTTCAGCTCCAGATCTGATCCCCAGGATCCTGTGACCTCTCTGGGCCTCAGTTTCCTCATCTGTAAGGTGAGAGAGGTGGCCTTAGGTGGCCTCTAAGGTCCCTTCCAGTTCCAGATCTGATCCCCAGGATCCTGTGACCTCTATGAGCCTCGGTTTCCTCAAATGCAAAGTGAGAGGGGCGGCCTCTAAAGTCCCTTCCAGCTAGGGATCTGTGATCCCCAGGATCGTGTGTCCTCTCTGGGCCTCAGTTTCCTCATCTGTAAGGTGAGAGGAAGGCCTGCATAGCCTCTCAGGGCCCATCCACGTCCAAATACCAGCGGTTTGGCTCTCCGGGGTCGACTGAGACTACACGATCAGATTCACGTTCAGAGAGGCACACCTCACTCAAAATCAACGCCGGGGGCGATTGTCGAGAACGGGAGAAATGGACGAACAAAAATCGCCCCTTTGCCAATGCCGGGCTTCCTCCGAGAGTAGGCAGCGAGGAAACGGGGTGGGAGTTCGGGGGAATACAACGAACCCGGAGAACGCCTTCCCTGTCCCCACGCAGGGGGCTGCCCGCCTGATCTTCCGCCCGCGGGAGTGTACCCCAGCCCAAGCTGGGGGCGCCCCTCCCCGCCTGCGCGGCCCCCCGGCGGGGCTGGGTCCGCACCGTCTGCGCCTTCAGGACGGTGGGCGCCCAGCCAAAGCACGAGGAGTGACAGCGCGCCTGCGGGGGGCGGGGGCCCGGAGGGAGCGAGGGAGGCAGAGCCCCGGACCCCGGCCCCAGCTTCCTCCCTCTCCCCCTCAGACCTCCGCGCCCGCGGCGTCCACTCGCCCTCGTCCGCCCCGACCCTCGATCCCCTCTCGGCACTCACCGGCGCGGGGTTCCCGGGGAGGCTTCGGGGGCTGGGGGCGCCCAACTTCCCTTCTCCGCCTGGGACCGAGGCAGCGGCTCGGGGAGCCGGCCCGCTGAGAAGCGCGGCCCCGAGAAGCAGGAGGCGGCGGCGGCGCCTTGGCCCGCTCCGCGCCCGGCTCGGGCTCGAGCTCGCTCCCTCCCTCCCTCCGGCGGCCGAAGCGCCAGATGCCGAGGCTGCCTCAGCCGCTACTGCCGCGGCCGCCGCCAGCAACTCCCGGGCAGGACGGCGTCGCGGGATAATGCTGTCATCGGCAGCGCCGCCTCCCCTCCGGTCCCCAGCTGCCACCGTCCGGCGCCGCTCCACATAGAGCGCGCCGCCGCTCCCTCGCTGTCACTCGCGCGCTCGGCCCCGCCCTCTTCCCGTCACGTGAAGGCGCGCGGGGCAGCCGCCTGGGCCACCTCCCACCGCGGGGCGGAGCCGGGCGCACGCGCGCGCCCGTGGGAGCTACAACAGCCAACGCCCCTTTTTCGCCCTCCCCCTCCTGCCCTCTAGGGCAGAGCCCGACAGGGAAGTTGAGTAACACCTCTACAACTTCTTACACACTCACACACACACACCTTCACCAGTGTCGCCATTGATTTGGCCTTCGAGGTCGGGACCATGCCCCTCCCATTACAAACAAAAAAAGGGCATGAATTAGGCGCCTGCTGTGTACGTGGCTAGAGAGACGCGTTGTATTGAATATTGGTGTCCGGAAGCACGCTAGAAACATTTATTAATCACCTGGTGTGTTCTAGGCACCAGGAAATACAAAGATACTACTCTGTTCCCTCCAAAACCTCTATTTTTCGCCACTATCAAGGGCACCCCCCCCTCCTCTGAGTCCCCCAGGCTTTATTAATGTCATCCTTGACTCCCAGTCTCTGGGAGTCGATGCCAGAGCCTGCCCGTTTCACCTCTGCCAGGTCTCTCACCTCTCTGACACTGACAGCACCTCGGTCCGGCCCCTCATCTATCCCTCACACGCGGACGATGGCTGTAGCAGCCAGCGGGTCTCTGCCCGTCCAGCCGCTAAAGCCATCGTCTGACCACGCCACCCGCAGGCTCAATACACTTCAGGGGCTCCCTATTCCCCCCAGGATCAGACTCAAGCCCCCTGTAGCTCTGCTCCCTGCTGCGCTCCGGACACTGATCTCTTGGCTGCCCTTCGCGCTCCACTCGCTTGGTGACTTCGGGCATTTTCACTCGTCCCGGTGCCTGGAATTATCTCCCTCCTCATCTCTGCCTCCTCCCTTCTCTCGTTTCAAGTCCCAGCTCAAATTCTATCTTCTGCAAGAAGACTTTTCTGATCCCCTTAGGTTCATGCCTGACATTATCTTCCATTTAGGTTGTGTATATCTTGTTTGCACCTAATTGCTGCATGACATCTCTGCACCCCGCTACGGGGGACTGTGAGATCCTGAAAAGCACGGGTTTGGGGTTGGTTTTTTTTGCCTTTTTATGTACTAAGTACTTGGTGCAGTGTCTGGTATACAGTAGGTGCTTAATAAATGCTTCTCTCCCTTTTTTGCTTTTTTGGAGGGGGAAAATGAATTGCCCGAGGTCACACGGCTAGTAAGTGTTGAGTGTCTGAGGTTGAATTTGAACTCAGGTCCTCCCGACTCCAGAACCAGTACGCCACCTAACTGCCCATAAATGCTTCTTGACAAAGTGAACAATCGCTATCCTCAAGATGCTTAAATTCCATAGGGAAGATCTGAGTTCATACGTTTAGAGCCAGAAGGGACTTCAGGGTCTAGTCTAACATGAAGGGACCTCAGAGATCATCTACTTACTGTAACCCCCACCCCTGTACTCTTTAATAGATCTAGAAGACGATGGAAGGAGGAAGTGGGTGCGGCTAGGTGGAGCAGTGAATAGAGCACTGGCCCCTCCAAAAATAAAAATAAAAAATAGGATGGAACCCTAGCGGTCATCTGAGCTCACCCCTCCATTTGGTTGATCATAGTTTTATAGCTGGAAGAGACCTTATCTAAGCCAAGCCCTTCATACTGATGAAGAAACTGAAACCCAGACAGCCCTTGCCAAACATCACATGGGTGATAAGTAGCAAGAACGAGAGTCAGATCCCCACCCTCTCCCTCCAGTTGGGGTTGCCCTTCCCGTAGTACCACACAGCCTCCCTTGAGAAAACACAACACAATGCTTCACAGTTTCAAATCCCACTTCTGACAATATGCTGTTCCCCGTATCTAGAATGCTCCTCCTCCTTATCTTGGATTCTGTCAAGCCCGGACTAAGATTTCACCTTCCACAGAGAGTCTTGCCTTCCATCTCTTTATTATTTCCAACTTATTCTGTATATATTACCTCCTTGTTGTCTTTGTTATTAGACTGTGAACTCCTTGAAGGCAGAACCTGTGTTTTACCTGTCTTTGTATCTCTATGTGTTTAGCACAGTACCAGGACATAGTAGGAACTTAATAAATTTTTGTTGACTAATATATTGACTATAAACTCCTGAGCAAGTCTTCTCTTAGTGTTCCCAATCATCTTTCTAAGACTGTAAGATGCATAATATTTGTCCCTCTCTCCTTCTTGGGTAGAAGTTTTTAATTAATCAATCAATCAATATTTTTTGAAGACCTATTATGGTGCTTGGCACTATACCAGGCTCTGAAGATATGAAGACATAGGTGATACAGTTCTTGCCCTCACATTGGGACTACCCTACACCAAAGGAACCACAAGTTAGAAAGAAAAAAATTCTAGGTACAGGGTTACACACTGATCAAAGATCAAATCAAAGTCGTTTTTGACTTGAGCTTTGCCCAGAGAACCTGGTTGGGGGAGAGGGGTAAGGGAGTGAGAGGAATGGTTAATTACATTCCAGCTTCCTTCAGCACCCCTGTCCAAACTCTAACCCCTTCTTGTCATTTTTCCCATCTAAAAAATAGAAGGAAAAAATGGTTATAGGACATATAATCAAAAGGCATTTGATATCTCCTTATCTCTATTTCTAGTTACATATTAATTACAAAAACCCAGTTTGCCATTCTCTGCCGTTGAGGGCTATTTTTGCTCAGAGAGAGGGTGGCTTTTCACTCATGCTGAGTGATGAAAATAGCCTAACCAACTTATTTTTGTTCCTAGTCAGGTTTGAGATGCCATGTGCCAATTCATTCAATTTAACAGCTTGGTTATTTTGATGACAGTTTATGCAGATTCACAAGAACGTGGCTAC
Source organism: Pseudochirops corinnae (assembly GCA_028646515.1). Lineage (NCBI taxonomy): Eukaryota > Metazoa > Chordata > Mammalia > Diprotodontia > Pseudocheiridae > Pseudochirops > Pseudochirops corinnae. The sequence goes on along the minus strand of CM053585.1, from coordinate 341,273,619 downwards.
TCATGCAGTTTTTAATAAAGTCTTTTCTTGATTTTGCCAAGTCCTTACATGACCAGACCTTGCTTGTTTTCACTTCCAAGTAAGGGCAGTTCTATTAAACTCAGCTAATTCAATTACAGTATAAGTACAGCAGAAATAGGTTAAAACTCAAATCTGAATGGCATATTGTCATTTTAATCAGTTAAATTAATTCACATTTTAATTTATGGTTCTTTTTTTTTTTTTGCTAAGAAGTTGACATTTTAATACATTTAAGGAATTTGGGGGAATCAATGAAGAGAACAGTACTCTTCTGGGAAGTGAAACCAAGCAATAAAACTGCCCTTTTGAGAAAGGAATGTTTCAAGGAGAGTCTTTGTAACTCTATCACTTGGCAAAAATCAAGACACTCATTTGGGATTCTGTTAGAAGATATTCTCATCATTTGTTTTCTGTTTTCTATAGTTTTCGTCAATGAAACTTAAGGAGAATGGCCAGATGACTGCAATTAAATGCGGGTCCAGTTCCAACAGGTTGAATAGTATACTTCCTGGGGTCTTGACTTGGTGATTCATCTCTTTTGAGTTATCTGGTCCTTTTTACAATCAGTATATGTGTCAGGCACTGTGCTGGGGGTTAGGAACATGAAGATAAACACCAAATAGTCTCTGCCCTCAAGGGACTGACATTCTCCTTATGATTTCTTTTCCGTGTTTATCTTCTCATGCTTCTTGTGTTGGAGTGTCAAACTTTCTTTTCAGTTCTGGTTTTTTCAGCAGGAATGTTTGAAAGTCCTCCACCTCATTGAATGACCATATTTTCCCCTGGAAGACTATGCTCAATTTTGCTGGGTAGGTGATTCTTGGTTTTAATCCAAGCTCCCTTGATCTCCGGAATATCATATTCCAGGCCCTTCGATCCCTTAATGTAGAAGCTGTTATGTCCTGGGTTATCCTGATTTTGTTTCCACAGTATTCAAATTGTTTTTCTTGGCAGCTCTTGATATTTTCTGCTTGATCTGGGAACTCCAAAACCTGGCTATAACATTCCTAGGAATTTTATTTTTGGGATCTTTTTTTGGGGGGGGAGGATCTTTTTCAAGAGGAGATTGGTGAATTCTTTCAAGTTCTATTTTGCCCTCTGGTTCTAAAATATCAGAGAGAATTGAGAATTTCTTGAATGATGATTTCTAGATTACTTTTCTGATCATGGCTTTCAGGAAGTCCAATAATTTTTAAATTGTCTCTCCTGGGCCTATTTCCTGGGTCAGTGGGTTTTTCAAGGAGATATTTCACATTGCCTTCTATTTTTTCATTTGTTTATATCTCTTTAATGGTATCTTGATTTCTCATAAAGTCATTGGCTTCCATTTGCTCCACTCTAAGTCTGAAGGAACTATTCTCTTCAGAAAGCTTTTGAGATTCTTTTTCCATCTGGCAAATTTGATTTTTTAAAGGCATTCTTCTCCTTATTGGCTTTTTGGACCTCTTTTGCCATTTGAGTTAATGTATTTTTTAAGGTGTTATTTTCTTCAGTCAGGTTGTTGACTCTCTTTTCATGATTTTCTTGCTCATTTCTTTCTCTTTCTTTCTCATTCTCATTTCTCTTCCCAATTTTTCCTCCTCTTCTCTTATTTGGTTTTCAAAATCCTCCATAAGCTCCTCTGTGGCCTGTAACCAGCTTACATTTTTCTTGGAAGCTTTTGGTGTAGGAGTTCTGTGTTGTCTTCCTTCTGTTCCATGCTTTGGTCCTTTTTGTCCCCAAAAAAGGAATCCAAAGTTGGATTGCTGAGCTTGGTTTGCTTCCTTTGCCTTCTCATTTTGCCACTCAATTAATTTGATTTTTGAGCCTCAATAGAACTCTGCTTCCAGAGGGGAGAGCTTTGTCCCAAATTGCTGAAGTTTTTGCAACTGCTGGAGATACTAGGATGCACAGTCTCTGAAGCCCCCACCAGCTTTGGCTCACTGGTCACGCACCTCTGGATCACGACCCAAGACCACGTTCTTTTTATTTTTTTATTTTTTTATTTTTTTATTTTTTTTGCTTTTTTTGGAGGAGGAAGGTAGGGCAATTGGGGTTAAGTGACTTGCCCAAGGTCACATGGCTAGTTTTGTGTTAAGTGTCTGAGGCTGGATTTGAACTCAGGTCCTCCTGACTCCAAGGCCAGTGTGCTATTCACTGTGCCACCTAGCCACCCCCAAGACCACGTTCTTGATCCAGTCAGGTTAAGGCAAGAGCACTTAGCCTCTGAATAATCACTTGGTCCCCCTTCAATCTGCAGGCTGCAAGCTCTGAAGCAGCCACATCAAGGTGGCTGCAGTGTCTGCTTCCTCTGCTTTCTTGTCCTGGGTGCAGTCAGTCAGACCTGCTTTTCTCCACCAAATTTAGCTGAGTTCCACTGACCTTTTACTTTGTCCTTGTTTCTCATGGGTTTTTTAATTCTGGAAACTGTCACAGCTGCTGATGATCCACTCTCTGGAGTGCTTCAGCTGCAGCTTGTCTTGACCACTCTCAGGCTAAGCCCTGGTTTCAGGCTGGTGTGGGCTCGGCTCCCAGCCCTCCACAATGAGCCCTTCCTCTCCCTTCTGCTGACCTGCTCCTAGAAGGAGATGTGTTTTTCTGTTATTTTGTGCATTCTGGAGCTCTACAATTTGTTTAGCATCATATTTTATAGGTATTTGAGGTGGTTATGTTGGGAGCTGCAGAGTTCTGCTTCTATGCCGTCATATTGACTCTGCCCCCCTCCTCCATTTCTCTTACTTGATTTTCAAAATCCTTTTTGAACTCCTCCATGGTGTGTAACAAATTCATATTTTTCTTGGAAGCTTTTGATGCAGGAGTTCTGACTTTGATGTCTTCCTCCCACTTCATGCCTTGATCCATCATGTCCCTCCAAAAAGGATTCTATCGTCCGTTTGTACTTGCATTGCTTGCTCATATTGGCAACCAATTTACTTGACTTTTGAGCTCTTTGCAACAGTAGAACTCTGCTTCCAAAGTGGAGAGAGCTATGTCCCAAATTGCTGGGGTTTTTGCACTGCTGGAGCTATTAGATGGGTGCCCTCTCTACAGCCCCACATGCTCTGGCTCACTTGTCACACACCCCAGGACCACCACCCAAGACCATGATATGGATCCAAGCAGGTCAGAGCAAGAGCAATTATCCTCCAAATAGTTACATGGTCCCTTACAATCTGCAGTCCAGGAGCTATGGAAGCAGTCACATGACAGCAGCTGCAGCCACTGTTACAGCTCTGCTTTTTGCTCCTGGGGTAGCAGCTGGACCATGCTCCTCCTGTTTGAACAAAGTTCCACACTGACCTTTTACTTTGTCTTTGGCATTTGTGGAATGAAAAGTCTGGAAACTGCTACAGGTGCTTGTGATTTACTCTCATAAAGGCTGTTCCAGACGTGACTGGTTGGGGCTGTCCTGGGGCTAAAACCATGGGCTCCTGCTTGTTTGGGAGTGGCTCCCAGCACACTGTGATGGACCCTTCTTGCCAGCTTTCCAGGCTTCCTTTAGTGGGAGATTTGTTTCTCTCTGTCACTTGTGGGTTCTGCAGCTCTAAAGTTTGTTTAGAGTCATTTTTTACATGTATTATAGGAGGTGGAAGCTTGAGCTGCATGGAAGTCTTCTTTCTACTCTGTCATCTTGTCTATAACTTTAAAGAGAACTTTTCTTTGTATCTCTTGCTGTTGGGCTTTGTTAGTAATACAAATAAATTCTGATGATGGTAAGTGGGTTTATTTTATATCCTGCAAATTTGCTAAAGTTGTTTATTATTTCAAATACTTTTTTTACTTGATTCTTTAGTATTCCTTAAGTATATCATCGTGTTATCTGCAAAGAGTGATAATTCTATTTCTTCTTTTCCTATTCTAATTCCTTCCATTTATTTTTCTTCTCTTATGGTTAAAGTTAATGTCTCTAGTACCATATTGAATAATGGTGACAATAATGGATGTCCTTATTTCACCCCCAATCTTATTGGAAATGCTTCCAACATATACCCATTACATATAATGCTTGATGATGGTTTTAGGTAGATTATCATTTTATCATTATCTTTTTAAGGAAAACTTCATTTATTCCTATGCTATCTAATGTTTTTTAATAGGAACGGGTGCTGTATTTTGTCAAAAACTTTTTATGCATCTATAGAAATAATCATACGGTTTTTGTTAGTTTTCTTGTAGATATGGTCAAATATGCTGATTGTTTTCCAAATATTGAAACAGCCTTGCAATCCTGGTATAAATCCTTCCTGGATAGAGAGTATTGTTCTCATGATAAGTTGCTAAAATATTTTTTGCTGATATATTATTTAAAATTTTTCCCTCTATATTCATTAGAGAAATTGGTTTATAATTTTCCTTCTCTTTTTTGGCTCTTCCAAGTTTAGGTATCAGTACCACATTTGTATCATAAAAAGAATTTGGCAGAACACTTTCTTTACCTATTTTCCCAAGTAGTATATATAATATTGGAATTAATTTTTCTTTAAATATTTGAAATAATTCACTTATCAATGCATCTGGCTCTAGAGGTTTTTTACTAGGGAGTTCATTGATAAACCATTTCTTTTTCTGGAATAGGGCTATTCAAGTATTTTATTTCTCCTGTTAATCTGGGCAATTTATATTTTTTTGTAAATATTC
>CM053585.1:341236346-341268481 GCA_028646515.1 Pseudochirops corinnae | reverse complement strand
GCCTGGCGCCACAGGCTCCACGTGACCACATTGAGCCTATTAGGGAACAGAGTATACTTTCAAATCTGGGAAGGTTCTCAGAGTCATGTAGCCACTTTAGCAAAGGGCCTAGGGGTAGGGAAGATCTTCAGATTCCCATAACAGCTGCCCAAAATCCTTTAGTAGGCTGCAGATGGCCCATAGACTGTATGTTGTGGAGGCCTGTAGTAAAGCATCTGAAGGTGTATTTGAACTTGGGTCTTCTTGACACCAGGTTCAACTCTTTATCCTCTATACCACTGGGCTGCTTCAAAACTGTGAAGATCATTGCAGAACACATTGGTGAAGTTAAAATTTTGTAGACATGTATAATATATAATGAGTACTACCAAGGGAACAACCTCCCCACAGGTTCTGGCCAGGGTACATCCATCCGGGGAGCAAGCCAGGAGCCAGTCCCCTTCTGGTGACTTATTTCTCTTATTTTTTTTCTGGTGGACTTTGTCCATTCGATCAAAAGTGAAGGACTTGTGTGTTTTGCAATGATAAAATAATTCCTTTAATGGTCCATTGGCCCAGTAATAGATTCTTAATCAAGAAGATTGGTCACTGAGCTACAAAATGCAACTCTAATCCGCAGACTTCAAAAGGAGTGACTTGGCCCTCTGGCTCTTGTTCTTCCTTTGTGTCTGTGGGAAGGAGCTGACATGGAGCTCTCTCTCCCTGGATTTTCCTTGGAGGAGGGAGAGGGAAACAAGGGACAAGAGTTAGGAGGAGGAAGAAGAGCACCCCTTGCCCCATTGTAGAAGAAATGATGAATTCACACATGGTAGTCAGCACTTGTGTGGCCTACGTGCACTTGAGACTGGATGTCATGGTTCTGACTTTTATCTCCTGCCTTGTATTTCTTTCTTGAAGATAAAACAATAGTATTGAGATGCATCTTTACAGCCTTGGAGGCAACATTATGAATTTGAGAGATAAGGTACTACTAGGTTCCTGAGTTAGTACTGGCTATTCAACAGAAGACCCACTCTGCATCCCTTCCATAACTTCTTGGTGAAGAAGGTATCCACCAATGAGAGGATGAGTCCAAGCCTAGGCCTTGCCAATATACATGGGCGTTGAGGGAGAGAGTATAGAGCTGAGGTGAAGCTAACAATTCAGCAGTCCTGCTCATGCTCAGATTTTCTGGTGGAAGATCACATCTTTTAACACCAGCATTCTCCAGTTGGTAATATATAGCTCTGAAATGCATCATGGAAACACAAAAGAATCAGAATTATGGGTGACCCAAAGGGCAATGGGTATAAACAAGCCATAAGATATTGGTAATGACTTGTGAGTGAAAAATGCTATAAAATGCATCAAGAAAACATCTGACTAGAAAGGATGGTAAGCTGGTCCTGTAGTAAAAGTGATGGATAACACATTAGACAGGTTGTGTATTTCTGCAGTACTAGGAAATATTCAAAGAACCAGAGGTCTATGGAGGACCAGTTGAATCCTCCAAGGAAAACTTACAGAAATACATGAACAAAATTACATGGGGATAAGGTGTTGAATTTTGTATCTATGAGTTCATACATCATTTAAAATATCAAACTCTGCTATTTCAAATTTAATGTACTCCATTATCATTCCTAGTGTTTTTGCCATAATGACGTACTTTAATTTTCCAACAGTAGGAGATTTATTAATAGTTAGAACAATCACTTAGCATGCATTAAGGAGCTCATGATTTATTGTTACAAAAACGAATTAAATACTGTTTTTCACAAGACTGTGAAGCACTAATTATTCCCATCATAGAAGTCTAAAAATGAGAGTTCAAAATAAATTATGTATTCATAGGTTAAGGATAATTAAGTCTTGTAGAATTCTGCCCACTGCTTCCCACTCACCTTGCCTCTACAAAAGTAGGTACTAGCTAGGATTTTAAGGGCTAGAAATTTTGCCGTCAAAATATGAGGCTTAACTTCAGTATCATTACCTCCCAGGTCACATCTTAAAATCAAAGATATAGATGGATGGATAGATAGATAGATAGATATGTGTTTGTGTTACATATATATGTGTTTGTGTATATGTATATTTCTGCATATGTATACTCACATGAATATGCATATACATCTAGGGAGAGGGAGGGAGGGAAGGAGGGAAAGAAATAAGCATTTACTGCATTGTGCTATGTGCTTTACAAATCTCATCTAATAGATGTTATACATGTATACATATGTACATATATATGTATATATCTATGTAGCTGATTTTGTATATGTACATATATTTTTATATGATGGTTATGATTATTCATACTACAGAGATAGGGATAGAGAAAGGAAATGATCCTGTGATTTCACTGTGATATAGAGAACTCTCAAGATAAGGAAACTCCCCAGACTAATGCAGGTCCACACTTCCCCTGCAACTTAAAAGTCTTAGTGACTACTGGGACACCATTTTAGGAGATCCCAATCAGGCTTCTCTGCATTCCCTAATGCCTGTCCATCCTCTAACCAACAGCCCTGCTGCCAGGACCAGAGCCAATGTCCTGAATATTTTAACCCTTTCAGTTCTGGTACTTCTGTCCTGGGTCAACTGTCCTGATTGGTGCTTACTTTCCCTGGCTCATTATTTCAATTAGATTTCAGCCATGTTTTACCTCACTCCCTACTCTGTGGACATCTCTGTAGCCTTGCGAGATTCCTTGCTAAAACTCATCCTCCACGTCAAACCCCCTAACCTCCATACAACCTACCCCCAGACACCCACACACTAGCTGATCAGAGATCAAATGCTTTGTTCCTGAGAGGAGTATGTCAGCTCCACATAGGGACCCATTCAGCATTCCTGTAACTTTCTGGACCAAACAAGCTCCTCTCTGGCAACTACTCTCCCTTCCCGATTCCACTATAAGTTCCTTGAGGGCAGAGACTTTGCTTTTGTATTTGAATCTCCAGCAGTTAACACAATGCTTTGCATATTAAAAGCCCTTAGTGTTGGACCAACAGAAACTTGACTCAGCATAGTGATCATTTTGGTCCTCTTTAAGATCAAACCAACCCTTCAATCATTAGAGGTTTGCCTAAAGCACTAAGAGGTTGAATGGTTTCCCCAGTCAGGTAGATAGTAAGTACATATTAGTTGTTCAATTGAGACTAATTTGGCTCTGGCAAAGATACTAGAGTGGTTTCCCATTTTCTTCTCCAGTGCATTTTACAAATGAGGAAGCTAAGGAAAACAGAGTCAAGTGACATGTCATGCAATTAATAAGTATCTGAGGCTAGATTTGAACTCAGGAAAATGAGCCTTCCTTCCTCAAATTCCACGCACTTTATCCACTGCACCACCTAGCTACTCTAGGTATATATATATATGTATGGAATGTGTTTTGATTTCAGTTTCTTAGGGAAAAACTTCATTTCAATCAGCAAAGTGCCTACAATGAACAAAGATGAAAAACAGTCCCTACCCTCAAGGAGCTCACATTCAGTATAAGTAAATACTATATAACTTGAGGAGAGAAAGCCCTAGTAGCTAAGGGAATTAACCAATATAAATGTTTTTCTCAGAAGTTCCTTATTAAAAGGGCAAAATGATGTAGGTTAGTAGCTTGAGGGAATGGCAGGATCAAGTGAAGGTCTTAAAAGACCTCTTCTTAAAAGGAGAGGTATGCTAAATGTTTGTTGGCTACAGAGAAGGAGCCAGAAGAGGAGAAACAGAGGATGAGAGTGAAAAATTGATTGAGGAGCCATACTTCCAGAGGAGACAAGATAAGATGGGATTGAGGACAAGAGTATATACATTACAAACATGGCAAGCTAAAAAATTAGAGGCCATTAGATTTCAAATCTTTTTAGTTCTCAAACTCAAGGCTAAGTCATGATGCGGAGAGTTATCCTTTATACCTTTGTGTTTAACAAAGATTTCTTTTCCCTTCTTCCCTGGAATAATTTGCCCCCTTACCTCCAGAAGTCTTCCTCCTGTTCTGAAATCCCAGAGACAAATTTTTATCTACCTCCCATCAAGTCTTAAAACTCCCTGGCTGACCTGTACATTTGGCGGGTAGGTGCTATAGTTTGGTAAAACACTGCACCCCAAGTCAGAAAGACCTGAATTCAATTCTAGTCAAAGACTAGCTATGTAACTTTGGGCAAGATAACTTCTATCTGCCTTAATTTTCTCGTCTGTAAAATGGGGATAATAGTAGCACCTACCTCCTGGGATTGTTGTGAGGGTAAGATGAGTGATACATAAGCTATTTAAAGCAGTGGTTCTCAACCTTCCTAATGCCATGACCCTTTAATATAGTTCCTCATGTTGTGGTGACCCCCAACCATTAAATTATTTTCATTGCTACTTCATAGCTGTAATTTTGCAACTGTTATGAAGCTATCTGATATGCAGGATGTATTTTCGTTGTTACAAATTAAACATAACCCACAGGTTGAGAACTGCTGTGTTAAGGCTTTGGAGTACCCTAAGACTTTTGAGACACCCTGTATTTGTAAAGCATGATGCAAACTGTAAAGTTCTATATAAATACTATTTTGTTATTGTTATTACTATTACTTTTCGTTGCATATGCATTCTATTTTATGTTTGTATTAATCCAGTAGGAGCAGTTAAATGACTCAGTGGACAGAGCCCAGGACCTGGAATCAGGAAGGACCTAAGTTCAAATCTGGTCTGAGACACCTACTAGCTGTGTGACCTTGGCAAGTCACTTAACCTCTGTCTGCCTTAATCCATTGGAGAAGGAAATGGCAAACCACTTCAGTATCTTTGCCAAGAAAACCCTATGGACAGTGTGAACTGAACAACAACAACATTAATCCAGTTAGCCTATTTATATTTCCTCCAACTTGTCTTTTCACAAAATTTGCAAGTATGAGGTATCACATTGCACCAAAATATATAAATTTCAAAGGACCTAGGACAGAAGACCAACAGGAACTTCAGGGCTAATTAACACACCAAAATCAGACCAATCCTACCCTCTTTTTATTTCTGAAAGTACAATAATTTTTTTCATTCTGCTGCATTTTGAAAATATCTCTTCCCATGGTACCTTGAATACAAGCAGCTGATAAAATCTTCAAAAAGTGTTGCTTATTTCTTTCTCACCTGAAGGATTGAAGTCATAAAGAAGCCATGTTATCAACTCACCTGCTTGCTTTTACTCCATCAAATTAGCCTTTTTCTCTTGATCATTGCCATTTGCTGCTGCTGCTGTTGAAATCAGAGCCTGCCCAGAGTCAAAAGCAAATGCCTCTTTGCATACATCAATTAACTGTGAAAAGCTTGCCATAGAATAGTCTACTGTAAGCATATCTAATCAAGCATTCTTCATAGATTCAAATTTATAAATCAGACTTGGCAAATACAGACTTCTATAGAAATGCTAAACAAGCAATCGTGTTGAGCTCTTTAACACTCATTTGAGTCAGTTACAGCTGAAGTTGGACAAATTCCAAAGGCACAATTGGCCGATTCATAAAAAATAGAAAGGACTGTGTAAATCAAAAGTTTAGTTAGGTTTGGCCCTAAATAACAAGATCTGTTGTATAAAGAATACAAATGATTCTTTAATTATTAATTTCTTTCATGCTAAACCAAAGACCTTTAGGAGATGTGGAGCTATGTTCATAGTGTGCATTGAGATGCCCATTAAGTTGAAGAGTAACAACCCAGAAACTGTTCATAGCATCAGTACCCCTAGATAAAAACACAACTATATAAATCAATTAAATGGAAATGCATACGGAGCAAAATAAGGAGCAGTCTTTTGACTAGATTGGAATCCTAGTTCTGACCTGTGTGTTTGTGGGCAAGTTACCACTTTTCTGACTCTCAATTTCTTTGTCTTCAGAATGGGAATAAAAATATTCATGCTACGTATCTCATAGGATTGTGTTAGGACACTGCTATAAAGAACTATATAAATGTAAAATTTGTCATTTAATAAATATGGAACCAATATGTAAATGAAATAAATTTCTAAATAATTTAAAGCAGTGTTAGTTAAATTAATTAACATTTCATCTGGTGACCTATGGACCTATATGGAGAAGAAGCATGGCATAGGGGACAGAAAACCAGATTTGGAGTTAGGGAGTTCTGGATAGAAGTACCACTTCTGACACATACTGACTGAATGACCCTGGGCAAGTCACTGAACCTCTCAGTTTCCTAGAAAATTCTATAACTTTTCTAAGGAGAATGTGCCAACCTGTAGCCAATCTTGCATAGGATGTTTTCTTATCAAGAGTTTCCTATACCAATGAAATCCCATATCTGGTCCCATATCATCAAATTTTCTACACAAAATTGCTGATTCAGTGATGTCAATATACTTACTACCACTACACACACACATACACACACACACAATGACACACAATATATGCATTATAAATATATATTGCACATGTATGTATATACCTATATACATTGTATAAGTGTGTGCATTATATGTAGGTGTTTATGTGTATATATACACATATGGGTATGTTATATCTATGTGAGCATACAAATGTGTATATATACCATGCATATACATTATATATATTCATATGCATACATAGATAATATATATTTGTGTATCTATATGTATGTGTGTTGTACATAGGTATTTACAGCCTATCTAAATAAGCACGTGTGCATATACCTGCACGTATACATTATACATGTGTATTTGCATGCACACTGTTACATTGTGTGTGCATATATGTGTAGTGTGTAACTAAATATGATACACAAGTGTTCTTCCAGCAATGCTATTCGACAACAAATCATGGACCACCAAAATTTCAATGAAAATTACAGGTGATCCAAAAAGCAATGGAAAAGCATGATGTGTGTAAGAAGGGTGCAGCATGTTATGAACAATGGATTGCAGATGAAAAGGCATTATCACAGACACATAGGAAATAAGATGAGCCAGTCATGAATCAATAAGCAGTGAACAGCACAAGTGCTTCAATGTCCTTCCCTATCTCATCTTCCACAGCTCATGTCCATGCCTTCCCATAAATCTTCCACAAAGGATCGATCTAATACAGTGGTGGTTGGGGAGCAGGGAGGGCGTCTTCCTCTAGTTTTCTTGACAATGCATGAATACCAGTGGAGTGCATTGGTTATCCATCCACGATTCCTCTCTCTCTCCATATGACCATCCCACTTCTTTTCTCATATACCTTCCTTTACTCCAATTATTTTTTGTTATGTAACTCTTGGTTGGTATTGCATTGCAGGCTACTTTATGTCTATCTTGCTTCCCTTATACTAGGGATAGCCTCAATTTTATTTTATTTTTTTTAGGGATGCTGATATTTCATGACTTGCAACCAAGTTGGTTGCTATATAAACATACTAATCACACTGTTAACCACAATATTAAGAAAACTTGAGGAGGACCATTGGGAAGCTGGGTAGGAGATCTTTCAATCAACAAACCTTTATTAGGCACCTTTTATGTGCTAGATGTTGTGCTAAGGACTAGGGATACTAATACAAAGAAAGAAACAAATGAGCTTACGTTCATATAGTAAAGGGGAGGGGTGGGAGTTAGAGAGAACTTGTATATTGTAAAGACTGACCTGTTGCTAGGCCCTCACTGAGAAAAGGAGCTAGAGGGCATCATACTACACAAAGTGCTGGAAATCTCATCTTCATGAGTTCAAATCTGGCCTTGGACACTTACTAGTTGTGTGACTCTGGGCAGGTCACTTGACCTTGTTTGCCTCAGTTTCCTCATCTGTAAAATAAGCTTGAGCAGGAAATGGCAGACCACTCTGATATCTTTGCCAAGAAAATTCCCAAACAGGATCACCAAGAGTCAAACACAACTGAAACAACAAAATAATACAAAGCTGAGAGAAGTGACTCTGTTTTATTGCTGATCGACCCAGGTGCCAGGTACTGAAAAATTGTCTTCATCAGTTACATGTAGGGATAGGAAAGCAAAATTAGCAAACTATGAGCCTGGTTGTTCCCTTCTTTCTCACCTGAAGCATCAAGCTCATGGAAAAGACAAGTTACTGTTTACCTGTTTGTTTCACTCAGTGATTTTACTCAACTTCATCTAATCCAAGTGTGTAAGATTAACAAACATTACTGATCACAGTGTCCTTGTGGTTAATAAGGGGCGTTTCAGTCCAAACCACTTGATGACTGACCTTTGAAAGAAATGATTATTAAAGAACAAATTATAGGGGAGCTCTCTGACCTTACCCCAAAATCTACCCCACCTAGACCATCTTGTCTAGGTGGAGTTGCTAGAAAAACCTTACAGAGAGATTCTAGTTTGTGTTTTAGTCAGCCAGGTTGGGGTAGAGGTGGACCCCCTTTTGTCTAAATTGCCCTAGGCAGGGGGTCTTGGTAGTCTGGTTAAAAGGTAAGTCTCTTTGTCCAAGATTGAGAGATCAGAGTCTTGCTTCCTCAACTCCTCATTAGAATAAGCCCACCTCTCATATAATATTCATTCTTTTCATTAATTGTTAACCAATCAGAGTTGATTGCCACCCTCAGGAACACTCATTCTTCCAAGGACATATAAGCATTGAGTGGATTCCATAAGGGGACTTTGGCATTCCAGAGTGCCACCAACCCCTTTAATTAATTATCCACTAGCATATTTAATAAAATGACTAATTAAAAAAATAAAATGACTAATTATCCAGAAACTATGTCTTTCAAACTTTTTATTTGTCACAGTCTAGAGTCCCCCTCCCATTCAGTCCCTACAAATCTGCCTAGTAACAACAATTAGACATAAGGGCAGACTCAGGAAATCAAGGCACACAGGCCACTTAGCCACCATGGTCTTTGTGCGCCCATAGGTGGGCAGATGGGGGCAGTTGCACACACTTTTATATGCCTCTGAGTACTAAACTACCTGACTCATGATCCTTTCAGCATTTATCGTCCCTCTTGTATCTCCTCATCCACGACTAACTCAGATACATATATAAGAATAACTTCAGGAAAACCTCTCCAGACTTGGAAAGAAATAGGGTTACATAAATAAATGCAGAATAAATACAAATTAACACAAGATGGTTAGAGAGAGGGGGCACAAACATTTGAGGGGATCAGAAGAGACTTCTGGTAGAAGGTAGTTTCTGACATACATCTTGGATGAGAATACTAAGGAGTCAAAATAAAGACAAAGATATGGGAAATGGAGTGTCATATGTGAGGAATAGAGGATAATTTAGTTGGATTGCCAAATGTGGGAGGGGAAGTAATATGGAGTGAGATTGGGTAAATTAAAAATAAAATAAATTTTAAAAAATATATAGTGAGGTTGTAGTCAGTTTGTGAAGAGTTTTAAAAGCTAAATAGGAGAGTTTATATTTTATCCTAGAGGCATTTACTGAGTTTACTGAGTAGGGGAATAACATGGCCAGATCTATGCTTAAGGAAAATCACTTTGGCAGCTGTGTGGAGAATGGACTAGAATGATGAGAGATTTGCAGCAGAGAGATCAGGTCAGGAAGAAGAACTTGAACCAGGGAAACCAATCTTCTCTATTTTAGAATATTTATGGAAAGGCAGATAAGAATGGCACTAGATAAAATGGCTTAAACAGTTACTAATCTAAACCAGTAAAGGAAGTATCCACAGTGCTGAAATCACAGAATCATTGCAATTTAAGAATTGCCAATGACTTCACTGTATTACTGTGGAAGAAATAATATATGGAGGGGCGGCTAAGTGGCACAGTGAATAGAGTACCGGCCCTGGAGTTGAGAGGATCTGAGTTCAAATCCGGCCTCAGACACTTGACACACTTACTAGCTGTGTGACTTTGGGCAAGTCACTTAACCCCAACTGCCCTCCAAAAAAAAAAAAAGCAAAAAATAAAAAAAAATAATAAAATTAAAAAAAAAAAAAGAAATAATATATGGGATATTTTCTTTATTCATAGACCTTTAGTGACCATCTAATCCAACCAATGACCTTTAGAAATGAGGATGGACGGAAAAAATGGTTCAATAACTTTCCTAAGATTAAGCAGTAAGTGGCAGAATCAGGGCGAGGAGTAATGTCTCAACATCTAGATTAGGGGAAGGGAACCTATGGCGCTCTAGGTCCTCAAGCTTGCCTCTTTGACTGAATCCAAACTTCACAGAATGAATTGAAGTTTGGATCAGTCAAAGGGCTGCACTTGAGAACCTAGAGGGCCACATGTGACCTTGAGACTACAGATTTCTCAGCCCTGAATCCTAGTCCAATGGTTTGTCCATTCTTTCCTTGCTTTCCATGACATCAGATTGTTTCAGATAGGTTCATCTAATTTTCCTAACAATTTTAAACTACTTGAAGGTGAGGAATAGTTTATCTTGATGTGGGGAGAAGACTGAGAACAGTAAGGAGTTAGTCTCTTTGGAATAGGCCAAGAAAACCAGACATGCCTTTAGTCAAAGGCAAGTCTTTCTCCCACACATTCCACCCAAAGTAAATTCAGGAGGTTATTAACAGGAGGATTAAATCTCTTAATCTTTCTGACTTTAGCTGTGGTACCGTAGTCAAATCAATGTCCTGCTGGTATATACTCTGTGAGTAGGAGTTTTGATTAGAGTCAAGAAGGAACAGAAACAGACAAGTGCCAAGTACTTCAGACAGTTCCTCTCATGTGACTTTGCTCTGCAGAGCAACATGAAGTGCTTCCCTCTGAGTAATCAATAAGCACTTTTCAGTCTGGAAAATGCTTTCTTCCTTATGGATGCTCATTAGTTTCTCTTACTGTACAAGGACCTTTAAAACCTATCCTTGGAAAATGTAAATGGCCTCCTCTTACAGAAAAAGACTTTGAATAAGCTTAATGTTAGGATATACTTAACACCAGAAAGTTTCAACTCCTGATTTTTTTTTTCTTGGCATTTTTAAGTTTTAGAAAGTTAAAAATATTTTCCAACTTTATTTTAAAATCAACTTAAAGATCTTGTACTTGTATAAAAGGAAACTTCAGGGTAGAGGGATATTTAAAAACAACATAATATTGTCATAACCTGCTAATAATTTCTTTAGATTTGCAAATTTATGAGAGATAGCCACTTCTTGGTTCAATGAGAGAGCTGGTTCCCCTCATTCCAAGTCAATTTTATGTGGTCATAGGAAGTAAGATGTAGATAACAATGTAATGTATAAAAGAATTACCAAGATAAATCGACATCCTGTTATTCTTTTATGAAGTATAAAAGAGTTCTCCAAGTCAACAAGAAAAGAGTAGCTGATTGTTGACTGGCCAAAGATTGGCAATGTGTCTTATGACCTCTAAAAGGATGAGTTTGCCAATCTGAGAGACATGCAAGGAAGGGAGTATCTTCAAGGAGCATGATCCTTGAAGAAGAAGGCCCTCCATGGATTCAAGAGAACATTAGTGCTTGTGGTTGGAAGATGAGCTGAAGAAAAGAGCAATCCCACAGAGACCTGATTAATGATTTGCCTTGCAGGATGATATGCCCACAGAGGAGTGTTAGGATACTACAAAATGAGAAAGGATATTGAGGTCCTGTAGTTCAGGAGATAGTAATTACCTTGGACACATATGTTTCTTATGTATGTGCCCTACCACCAGAGTTTGATTGCCTTGTCAATGGCAATAGGTTTTCACTCAGTGGGCATGGTGGTAGAGATGACAGGTTCCTTCTCCACAGGGTTTGCTCCCTAAAATGATGCCTACAGGACCCAGGTTGAACATATGACTGGTGATCTGGAAATGCTGTTGTTCTTAGGACTCTTGAGCTTACCAGCCTGTAGGTAGCAGTTAGTTGCCAGTTGGTGGTACGAGTAGTAGGAATGGTGGGCTTCTTCTCCAAAAGGGTTGCTCCTCTCTTTGATGACTATGGAGGCTGGTTGGAAAGCAGGAGCAGTTGTCTGGAGAGCACATAGAAGGAATACATGGCCAAGGTATATAAATGAAGAGGCATGCAACTAGGGACCACATATGACCAGGACATACAATCAATCAACAAACATTTACTAAACAGGTATTAGACTAGGTATCGTCCTGAGCACTGGGGATGCAAAGATAAAAGTGAAACAGGATCTCATGGACTCCTAGATTTAGAGTTGGAAGAGACCTCAAATGTAACCCCTTCCTTTTACAAATGAAGGAACTGAGGCACCGAGAATTCACATGATTTGTCCAAAGTCATTTGGGCAGTAAATTGTAGAATTAAAATTACAATCCAGGTCCTGTGATTCAAAATTCTACACAGGAATTTCCACTACGTTGCCTCCCCTTCTCTCAAGGACCTTACAATCTAATAGGAGAGAGAACACATATACATGTAAGAAGAGAATACTTACAGAGATTGAAAGGAGGGGAGTAGTAGCCCAGACATCAGAAAAGGCGGAAGGTGGACTTGAACTGAGAAACAATGGGAAGCAAGGAAAACAATGGTTTCCACAAGGCAGACGTGAGGAGAGGGAGCATTTGAAGTATTAAGCATAGCTATTGTAAAGATATAGAAATGCAAGATGCAAGTGTCCTACTGTAGACTAGCAAATAGGGCAGCACAGCTGCACTGTAGAATGCCAGAAGGGAAGTAATTTGTGATGTAAAAAAAGGGCTCAGGTCAGGAAGATAATTAAATTCCAAATAGAAGAGTTGGTATTGATTCTACAGACAATAAAGTCTGTTGCATGGGCAGAGTGATATGATCAGACTTGTGCTTTAGGGAAACAAAATGGTGGCTTTGTGGAGGATGGAGCTGAGTGAAGAGGCAGGGAGACCAAATTGGTATCCCAATAGTTCAGGTCAGAGGGTATGACGGCTTGAACCAGGGTGGTAGCTACAGGAGTAGGAAAGACAAGGATGTATTCAAGAAATGTTGTGGAGTTTGAAGCATCAGGATTAGGCAAGAGATTAAGTGTGTTAGTGAGAGTGAGGAGCTGAGGATGATCCTGAGGTTGTAAATCTGGGTGACTGAGAATAGTGGTCCTAAAGAGAGAATCAATTTGTTAGCAAATCCATAAACATTTATTAAGCTCCTATGGTATGCCAGGCACTGTGCTAAGTACTGGAGATACAAATACAAATTGAAACAAAGATAGTTAAGGAATTTATAATTTAATGGGGGAAGATGACACACAAAAGGAAGCTGAAAGGGCATGGTGGAGAGGGGAGGCAGTAAAAGGATTTCCCACTGCAGTAAGGTCCTAGTTGAGATTATGCAACATAAATTTGGAGGAGATCCAGTCAGTACAATTAGGTTACTTCTTTCAGCATCATTCAGTAGCACATAAGGAGGTAGATGATAAAAATAATCCAGGGTTGGGGTTTGGCAAGACTGGAGCAGCAGTGGGATGACAGAACAAGGGAATCAAGAATAGAAGGTAGTATGGGGTTGAATTGGCTCATGAAAAGTTCAAAATTAGGATGGCAATAGAATATAATGTGAGAAGGGATGATTGCCTGGGAATAAACAAAGAGGTGGTGAAGTGATGGGAGGTGAGATTGTAGGTCATGGTGAGGACAAAGAATAGACTTGAGAAAAGAAACACAGAAGGAAAGACAGAATGATAGGAAATTGTGATTGTATAAAAGAATTTTGGAGATGTTGATTACAGTAGTGGAACAAGGTCAAGGGTGTGACCATCCTTATGTGTAAATGAGGTGAAATGAAGGAATAGGACATAGAAGTTGAGGATATTGAGAGACTGGTAGCTTTAGTTATTTGAGGGAACAACAATATGTATGTTGAATTTATCTAGAAAAAGAGGAGGCACCAGGGTGGAAAAGAAACTGGAGTCAAACACTGAACTCATTGACAAAGGACAGAACATTTACTAGGGGCTGGTAGATAATGGTCCTAAGGATTTGAATTGCATGATCATTTTGGAGAGAGTGAATCTCAAAGGAGGAGAAGCTGATGAATGAATGTAGTGGGAGACTCTGGCAGTGACTATGCAGAATCCTATAGAGGGAAGGAGCATTCAAACTCTACTTCTGGGACCAGTAACTCAGCAGATTGAGAGGATGCAAACAGATCTAGAATGGAAGGTCTGGGACATTCCATCATCCCAGAGGAGCCAGGTCTCAATGAGAGCCAGAAGATGGAAGGATTATATAAGGAAGGGTATAAAATGAAAGGAAGTTTGTTAATTATACAGTAGACAGTCCAGAGGGCACAGGGGAATTGGTGGGCAAATGAGGAATAGGATATTGTGTGGATGGTGCCAAAGTCGATGGAGATGAGAAAGTGGGAAGCAGAAGTTTGTTCTTCAGTATCTTGTGATTCAGTATCACAAGGGTGAGGTTGGGGAAGGGAGTAAGCATTTACATGGTGCTTACCATGTGTCAGGCTGTGTGCTAAGAGCTTCACAAATACGACCCATTTGATCCTCACAAAAACCATTTGAAGGGAGTGCTGTTATACTGTCCCCATTTTATAGTTAAGGAAACTGAGGCAAAGAGAGGTTAAGTGACTTGGCCAGGGTTACACAACTAGTAAGTGTCTGAGGGTGGATTCAAACTCAGGTCTTCCTGACTCCAGGCCCAATGCTTTAACAATTGTTAATGCTCTAAGAGCTCACCTAACTGCTAATGGGAACAAAAGAAGGGATGAGAGATGGATAACTATTACAACATGAGTCCAAGCAGAAGACTCACCGTTGGAAGGGAGTAACTCTGCTCAGAAAGAATATGAGTAGCATGTTCTCCCTTTGTCCTCACATTGCATTTTTCAGCTTCCATGCCTTCAGGGGCAACAGACTGGCTAATGGGGCTTGCCTCCTCTGCCTCCTCCTCTTCCTCATCCGGAACAGCAACAGCACTTCTGGGCCTGGCAGGTGATGGTGTGGACCTCCCATGCCTCCATGCCACCACACACACACACACACACACACACACACACACACACACACACACACATACACACACAGGGATACATGCACATGGAATGGTGGTGGAGGCAAACATGCAGAGTGGTAACTCATACATTTGACTTTGCACAGCTCGTCATGTCTTCTATTTGTCAGTCACACTGCTCCCTCCAGGACATCAGCACCTTCTCTCACCGCACAGCAAGGCACATTATCTCAGGTGGACACTGTCAGGAACAAGGACCTTTCATTGGATGCTCTTGGATGTTGCTCTGCCACTCTTGACTCAATTGAAATTCTTGGCTATTGGTCTTCAGAGGAAAGACAGGAGGAGCTGCTGTGTGTGATCTTATATCTTAAAGCCCAGAGACTTTTTTCCTACTACAGTTTTTTGTTTCTTAGAAAAGTTGTGAGTACCAAAAGCCCCTACTCAGGTTTTCCTGTTTTATTCCTCAGCATTTAAACCAGAAAGTCTCACTTCCTCAGCAGAGTTTCTGGCCAAGGAGCCAAGCTTTTTAGACTAGATATCAGTATCCTTCCAGCTATCTGGTGCATTTAGACTTTGTCTCTTCTCTATTTTAAACTTGATGGTCCCTGAGCTTGGGGTCTCCACTGTAGCTCCTGATAAGAATTCCAAATTTCCTCACAATCTTTGATCTCTGAAAGTTAGATTATAAACCAGGTAATGATTATTTGTCCAATAACTACCAAACAGATTGGGGGGTTCCAGTTTCCCAATTCTTGAACACTTATCTTCTCCCATGTAGATGATTGAATGGGTAAAAGAATAAAGACTGGCTAAGTCCAAGAGATAAAATCATTTTCTCTTCTCCCTGTATAGACCCTTTCATGATGCAGCCAGCCCAAAGCTTTGGAGAGCTTTAGTATCTATCCATGAAAAAGTCAATTCAAAAAAATTCCTTCTATGAAATCGTAAGAGAAGTAAAGGGGACAAAAATCAGCCTCCTGAATAAGATTGTATATTGACAAAGAGAGAGGAAATTTGATTTAGCTAGAAGGTTGGTCTTGGAAGTAAAGAAGACTTCAGATTAGCTGCACGATCATAGGGCAGTGAGGTGGCACAGTGGATAGAATGCCAGCCCTGAAGTCAGGAAGACCTGAGTTCAAATGTGGCTTCAGACACTAACTGTATGACCCTGGGCAAGTCACTTGACCATGTTAGACCCAGTTTCTTCCTCTGTCAAATTAGCTGGAGAAGGAAATGCCAAACTACTCCTGTATCTCTTCCACAAAACCAAACACCCACACAGGGTCACTATGAGTCAAACACAATTGAACAACAACAATGGACAAATTATTTAACTTCCCAGTGCCATAGGCAACTCTCAAGGACTCTGAGTTGTAGCCAGTTTGGCAATCTGCATCAGCTGAATGCAGTTTCCACATTGGGAGTTCCCTTAAACTGACAAAATCACAAATCTGCCACCTTCCCCAATTTCATTCTTTTCTTTTCTTAATACAAAGAACTTACAGGCTGAAAAGAAACCCAAACATTTCACTCCATTTTACAAGCCCCCGGGTGTGTTTTAGAAACTGCCAGCTTAGAGGAGTGTTGCAATTATCTTCACAAATTCATGTTGTGAGAGTATGTGGTTAGGTGTTAATTATCATTTAAAATGGAATTCCCTTTTCCAACATGATTGAGCACTAGACCAAGTGTTATTTTAACTTGCTCTCCTTTACCAAACTGTTGCTTTTTGAGTTATTTAGTTGCCCCCTACTGGCCACACTCCATCTCACCAGCTGTAAAATTCTTGGAAAACAATTACTCCGTGGTCTGGGTTGTGATCACTTTCAGCTCCCTGAAAAACTTCATTCAAAATTCACATCAATACAAAGATATCTCAAAAGCTGATTGAGGGACATAGATCAACTCTAAGTGCATTTACTTCATACATAGTAGTTTATGAGAATAAAATCAGATAAAGTGTATGCAAATATTTTGTAAATGGCAAAGCTCTATACCTATAAGATAGTGTAATTATTTTTATCTAGTTATTATTGCTTTCATTTTTGTGGTGTTACTTGGTATTTTCCACGACCTAATCTGTTTTCTTTCCTCCTAAAGAAAGTATTTATAACACAGTTATTTGCATGTCTTTCTCTCTTGAGATTGTAAATTCTTTGAGGGCAGGGAATGTCTTTTGCCTTTCTTTGTATCCACAGAACCTTAGCATGCAGTGTTTGGCAAATAGCAGGTGCTTAATAAATGTTTATTGACTGACTGACTGACTGACAAAGTTATGAGTCTCCCTGTATATTCTCTAAGTTTTCAACCTATGTTATTCCTTTTCCCTCAACTGTGCTCTTCTGATATATTTTTCCATACCCTCACCTTCCTTGTCTACCTCTGGTCCTTGCTTTGTAGTCATTGAGTATTAGAGTATATGTTGATTTAATTTGGAGGGTCTTAGCAGGTTCTTCACATTAATTCTCTACCTCTTCATCCCCAGCAACTGATTGGGGTTTATAAACTGCCAATTATTTTCCTAGTGGTCTTTTATAAATACAGCTTATAAGTATCACAACATGGGATGACCAAAAATCTCTGAAATGATATTTCTTCTTGCCTTTGGATGTACGATAGAACCAATTTCACCAGGTCCTTTCTTTCACTCCCCAGGGAGGACTCGTGACCTGTCCTTTCATCTATCTATGATTTCCTTCTTCTGATTTTGTTTACAGCAAGAGTGTCAAGATCTCTAAGATTCTGTTTCTGACACTGTGTCCACTCTTAAAGTATCTCACACTTGGAGTTTCTTTTCCCTCTTTAATGTTAAATTTTCAGGTATTCCCAGTTACCTAAGAAAACAAGTCTGGGAATGGGAATTTGAAGATCTTCCCTGCGCCTTAATAGACCTAGGGGGGAGTTTGAAGACCTCCCCTGCTTTTGAAAGTAAACTCTGCTCCCTAATAGACTGAACATAATCACATGGAACCTGAGATGGAGGGCATTTGCCAAAGGGTGGAGCAGAGCCCACAGGAAACTTCGCTGCTGTGAAGATAAACTCTGCCCCCTGCTAGGCTGAATGTAGTCACATGGAACCTGTGGTAGAGGAGTTTGCTAAAGAGGAGCAGAGCCCACAGGATGCTGGGAGCCAGAGCTAGAGAGACGGTGGGAGACAGAGGAGATTGAGGCAAGGAGAGAAAGAGGTTTGTGAGTAAATATTGATCTTGTATTGGTTTGTGGGAAAGGTAAAGGATGCTGTGACTCTTAGTGTTATTATGGCTTCTTAATATCTTACTGGTTTTGGGATTGGGTTTTCTGGTGTCTAAATAAATGTTTCAGTTCTGTCCTCTATCTGGAGGATCTGTTATAATTTACTGTCGAACATTATGCAATATTTATAGTCACTATCCTTATTGTGATTGTGTGTGCTGTAAATCTTGCATTGGCACTACATGAGGCACTTTTTTTTTTGTCTTTTTGGATGAGGGAAGGCAGGGCAATGGGGGTTAAGTGACTTACCCAAGGTCACACAGCTAGTAAGTGTTAAGTTTCTGAGGCCAGATTTGAACTCAGGTCCTCCTGACTATTCACTCCTCTATTCACTGTGCCACCTAGCTGTCCCACCTGAGGTACTTCTTGACCCAACTATCTCTGTCTTTCTCTGAAGCTGTCTTTGATCTTTTTTGTGGTATGGTATCTCCAACTGGTTGGCTCAACTGTAAAATGTCATGGCTGATGAGAAGGGTTGGGAATGGGCTGAAGAGAGAAATCCGTTACTTGTTTTTGTAGCTCTCTGGTAGTGGTAATTGTATCCAGGGTATATCTGGGTGTCTTACACATTGGTGGGGGTCCTTTAAGAGAAATTTTCTCTAAAAGAATCTTCTTGAATGTCGTACAGTTGTAGAGATCCACTGGAGAAAAATTACCATTTTTCTTTTCTTTTAGATTGCTTCCTGGTGTGCTTCCTTTATGATTCAGGTCAGTTTCTTTGATGTAACTTCAGTGTTTACATTTAAGTGATGTTACTGATGTTAGATACTGCTCATATCAATTTCCATATTCATAATCAGCTCAGTCACATATCAGATAATATCAGTCAATAATCATTTATTTAAAAACTCATATACCAGGTGCTGCGCTAAGCGTTGCAAATACAAGAAAAAGCAAAAGACAGCTCCTGCTCTCTGTGAACTTACCATAGTTTAATGAGAATTCCATGGTAGCTCATCCATGTTAATTAAAAAAATTTTTTTTTTAGCGCATCTAGACTATTTGCCCTGTTGTGACATAAGTACAGAGAAGTTCCCTGAAATCCTTCTGGATGCTATAGCATGAAATTTGCTTGCTGGCCTTGAAATACTTAGTAATTTACCCAAAGTGCTTAATCCCTTCTTGGAAGCCCATCTCCCACCACTTCTTTGGGGGCAATCCTGAATTTGATTTGGTTTAAGCTAGCCTGCTAGTCAAACCTGCATTTGGAATTTTCCATGGGTTGGAATTTCCCATACACTGGAAAAATTTGGAGTGCCCTCCATGTTGAAGCAGCCCATTTTTTTGTCCAGATCTCCAGTTAAAATGTTCTATATCTTGCAATCATTCCTGGAAAAATTTCAGATGCTGAATGAATTGCAGGAACCCAGAAATTTTCCACCTAGACAGTTTGGTTTCTCATCTCAAGGTGGGTGGGGTGAGTAACTTTCAGTCAACCCCAGCATAGTATACCGTCCTTGTTGGGAACCCTAATGGGATAAGACTTTCTCTCTAAAAGGGGAAGCTTGATTTTCCTTTTTCCTTTTTCTTTCCTTACCATCTTTGGATTGAGCCAGACTTGTGTAAGCAGCAAGTAGTAACCTATGAGAATTTCATAAGATTATGTATCTGTTAAATTGTATAACCATGCATTTAAAGGTGATGCAACCCCAAGGTCCATCGATGAAAGCAGGACTGAATTCTCATAGACAAATCTTCATTTCTGGATTATTTAAACCTGTGCCACATGGACTTTGCTATAATTCTTTAGGTCAATGCATTTAGGAAGGCAATCTAAAGGATGCTGTAACTTTCCTTTAACATGGGAATTTCCTATATCAGTAAAGTCACAGATCTTAATCTTCCTCCCTTTCACTAGGTCAGTGAAGATGAGGATTGAAAAGACCCTTAGATTTAGCAATTAAGAGATCACTGACAACTTTGGAGAGAACAGCTTCACCTGAGTGGTGAGGTCAGAGGCCAGACTACAAGAGAATGATCAACAAACTTGTCCTGTTCAGCACATGTAAGTAAAATTGTATGCTTCCTCAAGAAACTGTACGCCTAAGATGTTATGTCACATGAATCATTTAGCAATAGATTCTCATACATTAATTTATCTCTTCACTGTGGTGGGATTTTCAAGGTAAAATCCACTACAAAAATATATGACCTGGGCAGAGCAGAATGACATTTCTCCTGGCACTGACATCAGCAAGTCAGTATCATGCCCTTGATAAGAAAGGACTTTCTGACCTTCCTGGCTTCTAAACAGGACCTTCATTAAAATGCTGTGGGGCAGTACCGCTGGGGTGGTGGTGGTGGAATCAGCAGTTAGATACTAATGATTCCTGTAGTCTTGGTGCAGGTCTGCCCTGAGCTGTTGTAGATCAGAACAATCATTAAAAAAAAAGTTTCACTGATGCTTTCTGTCTTTTTTTGACAGTCATTTCTCAAATATCCAACACAGAAACCTTGTCTGACAATGTAGACAATATTATGTCCTAAGAACTTCTCACCTCTCTGCCACAAGGACACATCATTCATCATACCAAGAGACATTTCACTTCAGAATTCTGGTTTTGATGGCTTAATGATTTGGAGACAGAACCCATGAAGTTACACTGGTGACTCCATCATCAACAATTTAAGAAGATAAAAGTTTGTCTTGCTGAATCAGCTGACTTTCCATCATGCGTTTTCTGTAAAGCCTGTTGAAAGCTTACTTAATTTAATCCCCCATTTTGGTATAAAGCTCATTTGTGTAGAAGTCAGGAGACCTGGCTTCTGATTTCCAACTTTGCCACCACTAATTAGGGAATCTGGGGCAAGTTAATTTTTACCTCCACATGCCTATTTATTTCTCCATTCTAAATGAAGATAACAACCCCCTAGCAAGTGTTAGTTAAGGGGACAAGATGAGGTAATATGAAAAATCTGAGATGCTTTAGAAATGTAAGAATGAAAAAATAGAGCTTGAAGAATGAACTTTTCTATCTCAGGGACTGTGGTTCTTAAGAGCTTCTCTATGGATCTCTGAGCACAGGCACAAGAATGCTGTGGAAAAAGTAAGAGAATGCTGACTAAATCAGGATTTAACCTTCTTGCACTATCCACATAGCAACAGTTACCATGTATGATAATAGGCACAATGCAAATACCCAGGAAGTTCCCAAAGAAGCCTTGAATTTTCCCCAGCTAAATATATTTCTGCATAAAATGTTTGTCTCTGAAACATCAGTGGGTTTAGAGCCAACTTCATTAAACCAATTAACTTAATTTTAATTAAACCGATCAATTTTCCTTCACATCAAAACAGAGAAAGAATAGATGTGGAACACTTCAGTTTTTGTTGTCTTCAGAATTTTTCCCTCTTTGAGTTTTATCTACTTGATTTGGTAGTCATTTTGCTAATGAAGAAAATGCTTTTTTCCCTTTCTACATTTTCTCATTTTTCTTTATGAAATGAGGTTCTGTTAAATCTAGTAAACCTTTAGAAATTGGATAAAAGAGAGACTAAATTTTCAAGCTTCTGGAAAGCTTGAAAGAAAATTGCCAAAGTACCAATGAATATCATCTTGTTTGTGGATTTTCATGCAGTAAAACTAGTTTTTCATGATAGGGTGACATTTAGATCACTGAATCCATGGGATCTAGTCCTGGGGTTTAGTCTAGGGCGTCATCTACCCACTCAAATCTCTCTCTCTCTCTCTCTCTCTCTCTCTCTCTCTTTCCCCCCTCTCAGTCTCTCTTCTCTCTCTGTTTCTCTCTCTCAGCTTCTTGTTTAATTCCACCCCCCACGTTTTTCTCGCCCTTTCTCTCTCTGTCTCTTTCTTTCCCTCTCTCTCCTCCTCTCTCTCTTTCTCATTCCATCTCTCTCCCTCTCTATGTCTCTCTCCTCCCTCTCCTCCTCTTTCTTTCTCTCTCTATGTCTATCTCGTCCATAAAAGGAATATCTTGCTAATTATGAGGAGCAGCTTTAGAGGAAGAAGAATCAAACTGGGCAGTGGTGGTGGGAAATAGTACAAATTTGGTGACAAGGAAGACCTGGTCTTGAAAACCAGTTCAAACCTTTACAAGCTCTGTGACCCTAGGAAATCTGAGTGCTTCCTTGTCTTTGTGTAAGGTCTGCCTTTCAGGGATCTTTTGAGGAAATAATTTTGTAAAACCTTGAAATCCCTATATCAATACAAGTACTAAAAGTCAAAATGCAGTTACAATTTTTGAAGTTTAGCCGTGCTAAAGCTGTTCCCAGGCATCCAAGTCAGTTTTCATATTTTTTTGAATGAGGGAAGGGGAAAGGAAGGGAATAAGCATTTATTTAGTATTTACTGTTTGCCAGGCACTCTGCTAAGTGCTTGACAAATATTATCTCATTTGATCCTCACAACAATCTTAGGAGGAAGGTGCTATTATTACCCCCATTTTGCAGTTGAGGACTGAGGCAGACCCTAGGTTAAGTGACTTGCCCAGAGTCATATAGCTAGGAAGTGTCTGAGGCCAAATTTTAACTCAGGTCTTCTTGACTCGAGGTCCAGAATTCTACCCACTGAGCCACCTTGTTGCAGAGATTTCTGTTGGTTATTTGTTAAAATAAATTTCAAAGAGTCACAATCAAATTTTTATCGTTTACTTCATACCAGATGGTCAGTCTTTCTGAGGGTAGCACTTTCTTGATGCCCAACCAGTTAGGCCATATTCAGCTGATATTCCGGGTGAATAAAAGCTTTGGGTGAACTTGCTTCCAGGCAATTTGTGATGACATATACATAGAATTGAAATATAAAATATATTGAAAGTAATTTTCAAGGGAAAGGCACACATCCCCAGTATTATTAGTCATAGTGTCCTTATGTAGGGAATGGGGAACCTGAAGCCTCAAGGCCACATGTGGGAGTGGCCTTTTAACTGAGTTCAAGTTTTACAGAACAAATCCTTTTATTAAGGGGATTTCTTCTGTGAAGTTTGGATTCAGTCAAAGGGTCACACTTGAGGACCTAGAGGGCCATGTGTGGCCTCGAGGCCATAGATTCCCCATCCTTGACTATGTTTTAAACTTGGGAGGATACATATATCTATTAAGTTCCCAATTGTGTTAAGTATATTCTTGTCATGGATTAACTCAAACTTCCTCTTATAGCAGTGGGAAGGAGAGATGGTAATCAGGATTGTACAACCATTCCTCTCTGACCCTCTTTCAACTACTGACTAATTGCCTAAATGAGATTCCTGATACAATCTAGAAAATAGTACCCAAAAAATCTTCTTACCAGTTCCAGGAGTCTTCTATTCATTCTAACAAGAGCTGGTTCTTCCTTTGAGTCTGTCTTCTAGACTCTCTGGGTTAAGTTTTAATTGTCATCCAATTAAGTGTCATCCTTTTCCATCCTATAGCATTGCTTCCTTTCTGACTCACTCAAGGGACTCTGTCACACTTTGGAAATGGATAATCTGTTGGCCACATTTTTATAGTTCAGTCATTATCTGCCTCCTTTTCTGCTTGCCACATTTTTATAGTTCAGTACCATGCTATCTGATCCCTTTTCTCCAATTAAGGCTGTGAAGGATCATCTCCCTCACCTCTTTTAATATTTGTTTCAAAGATCAATGACTAGCATTTTTGATAAATTGATCAATAAAATAAGTATATTATGCTAGTTCCTTCAGAAGACCTAATTTGATCCTATAAAATATTCTTCAACTAAAATATTAAGAGAGATAACTATATGTTTATCAATATGAAAAGTATTTGCACACAGGTAGTTTTGTAGTGACCCATGACTATGGTGATTTATCATAGATTTAGAGCTGGAAGGGACATCAGAAGTCATTGAGTACAAACTACACTGAAAGAGGTTAAATGACTTGCCCAAGGACATGTAGCTAGTAAGCACTGGAGGCAGAATTTGAACTCAGGTCTTCCTGACTCCAAGGCCATCACTGCTCTACCTAGCTGATTTTCATACCACAGGATCATGGAATCATGGGATTTTAAGGATCTAGAGTTCATCCAATTCCTAAGTGAACAAGAATCTCCCTTTAAACATAGTTGATGGAGGGTCTTCTGATCTCTGCTTGAAGACCTTCACTGAAGGAATGGTCTTTTTGCCTTCAGAGAAATTCCCTTCATTTTGGGATGGATCTAATTGTTTTGACCATTTTTTGGGGCTCCAGCCTAAATCTGTCTCTTTATAATTTCTACCTGTTACCATTAGTTCTGTCTTCTGTGCCAATTAGAGTAAGTACTATCTCCTTTTCCACAAGATTGTCCTTGATGTATTTGGAGATAGATATAATGTTCCTCCTAGGTCTTTTCTTCTCTAAGCTTAATATCACCAATTCCTTCCACTGATCCCTATGTAGCATACACCATTCTGGCTGCCCTCCTCTGGACCATCTCCAGTTTATCAATATCCTTCCTATTTGGAACTTTGAAATCAATTGCATGACATAGGAAACACTGGCAAAGGACCATACAGCATGGCATGTGGCATCAGTGAAGGCACTGTATTCCATGAGCAAAGAAGAATCACAGTAACTCAAAAGAAACATGAGATGTACAAATTTTAATATTCCTACTCCAAATGTTTATATAGACATTTGTGCCCAACCTATGGTAGAGCCCTCTGAACTTGTATTGCTCTGATTGGCCACCATCAGACACACTGTACCTTGACTCCAACACAGTGATGTCATTTTGGCCTTCTCTGAGAACAAAGAACAACAAACAAACAAACAAACAATCTTTCCCAAAATGGGATACTCGGAACTAAAACAAAAACAATTAATGCAATATTTCAGATGTGGTCCAAAGTATGGCAGTATCACCTTGCTAGACAAGGACACTCTGTTGTCTTTAATGCAGCATAATATGTTACCTCTCCTAGCCACCATTTCATACTTATTACTTATGCTAAACTTGCAATCTGCTATACCTTCCAGTTCGTTTTTAGAGGAACTACTGTCTAGACATAGCATTGCTATCTTATTCTTGTGAAGCTGACTTTTTGAATCCAAGTATGAGACTTGGATTCATTTATCCCTATTTAATGTCATCTATTAGATTCAGTCCAACATTCCAGGCTGTCAAGAAATTTTTGGATCCTGAGTGTGGTTACCCCCTCTATGAAGTCTTTTTCAATGCTAGAGAATTATGTAAATTTCATAAATAGACCATCTGTTCTACTCTAGTTTTTCTAAGTGAAAGCTAATTTAGTTACTGTTGAGTAAGATACCGTTAATTGAAAAAGTGTATTGTAGTATAAAAGAGCCTTGAACTGGAGGAATGGTCAATATCCTTGGGAAATAGTTTTAGTTTTTGTTTCAATAATTGGGTGACCTTTGGGAAAGTCTTGTCAACCCTTCGAGTTTCATTTTCTTCATCTACAAAATGAGAGTGTTCTAGGAATCATAGACTCTTGGAGCTGGTAGGGATCCAAGCCATCAGTCAGTCCAACCCCAGGCAGGAATGTGAAATCCCTCTACAACATTCCTGACTAGATACTCAAAAAGGTCCCTTCTGGCCCTAACAGTTCTAGCATTCAATGAATTCCACTGTTTTATAATTGATATCATTCAGTTGGTTTAAAGTTTATTTTGTGATATTTATAAGAGATGATAAGACTAGAAAGGCATGTCTAACCTACATCAGATAACAAGTTTTTGGTTTGTTGTTTTTTTTTTTAAGAATTTCAGAACATTACCTATATGGCTATTGATGCCATTCATTACAAATGAGCCACTCATTAGAAGACTTCTCAAAAGCTGAATTTTATTCAACATAATTTCAGAATACATACTCTTCACTAGGTAATTGCACCTTTGCCTCCAATTGGTCACAATTATATTACAAAAGAGAGACAGCGTGACAGACTGTAGAGAAAGCTGGCCTCAGAACAAAGACAACATGGGCCCTAGTCCTGCTACTGTCACATACTGGTTATGTGACTTTACATTAATTACCTTATCTCTTGGTGCTTTAGAACACCCCCTAAGATGATCAAGACAAAGTGTCAACCAACATTGGTAAAGAGAATTTCCTCATATGAAATTTCTTAACACTAGCAAAATGGGTCTAGTTCCTATCTTTATATTGCAAAGACCTCCAAAAACTTATGATTTCATCTCCACCAGTGCTGATACAAACCATAACCATCTTTTAGTAGAAGAGCATGATGGACCTCTTGGCACATCCTTCAAGGAACCAAGGTTATTTTCATGCCATGATGAGTATGACTTTATTAGAGGTAGCCTGAATTAGTGAGTTTTAGGAATATCGAGCCTCAATAATACAATTAAGTACAAAGATAAGAGTTCTTCATATTTCTTTAAATGGCTCTGTGATCTCAACAGTGCAGACATTCCAATGCAAGCAGAAATTGCAATCCATACATGACTTCCTATGCAGTGAAATTCTTAACACTGTTTTTCCATTGTCATCCAGGGAGAATCCACCCAATGTACTGAACGCTTTCCTCTAGTTATTTTAGAATCTCAGGCTCTGTAAACCACTCACATAAAGAGCTTGATTCTAAAGACTGTGTCTTAGTGTCTCAAGTATAAAGAAAAAAGTAAGGTAGGCAATCAGCAACTTTGCAAGCAAGATAAAATATATGCCATTATCTTACCTGCAAAAAAAGAATCTACAGGTGTGCATTCAGTTGATGTTTCTGGTTCTGGGGTAACATGTTAAGGCCTAAATGCACTTAACCATGTATTTTTCCTTTGACCTTCAGGTAATTTATATTTTCAATTCTTCTAAGATCATTGGATTACATGATCCACAACCACATCCTATTCCTTGGGGACTATTTGTGTTCAAGAAATGGGCTTTTATGAGAGTTGACAATTTGGGATCATTCAAAAGTCCTAGGTCATTTCCTAAATGTAATCCAACCCAATCTCTTCTACTTCTTAATTTTGGACCCAAATCATTGTCCATCTGTATTACTTATTCAAAAAATATATTATGTGTGTGTGTGTATAAAAAATATTATCCACCCACATATAATATCTGTAAATACATCTATAGATAGATATGCACACTGGCATATATACACACACATTCATGGTGGTGTGCATAATGGATAGAGTTGGCCTGAGGATCAGGAAGACCTGCATTTAAGTCCTACTTCTGATCAGAACTGGCTACGTGACCTCAAGCAAGGCACCTAACTTCTCAATGCCCCAGGTAATTTTCTAAGACCATGATTTTTAGATCAGATGCCAATCGGCTTTAATACATACAGTTTCCTCATCAAGATTTTCTTACCCAATATAATCATAGGTCTGATCGAAATACACACAACATATAAATGTACTACTACCTTACTAAACATAGTGATATTATCTCATATATAATATAGATCTATATATTTACGTTATGTATACATATATTTGTACACAGATGCCATGTGTGTGTATATATATATATATATATATATACACACACACACACACACACACACACACACACACACACCGGTGTTATAGCACATCTCATTTGTGTATCTGTTTCTTCTGTTATAATGCCTTTCAGTTGCAATGTAATCCTGACTAATTTCAGGCAAGATTAGAATAACTGGTGAATTTGTATTATGGAATGTACAAACATGCACACACACACACACACACACACACACCCACACCCACACACCCACACCCACTTCCATACTTTTCAAGGTCTTCCAACTGCATATCAGTCCAAGTAACATGTGTTGTTTTTACCTACTTTGTTTTTTCATAGTAGCATTCTCTTTTTTAATTTTTAAATTTTTTTAGAGGGGGGAAGGCAGGGCAATTGGGGTTAAGTGACTCACCCAAGGTCACATGACTAGTAAGGGCTAAGTGTCATAAGGTCACATTTGAACTCAAGTCCTCCTGACTCCAGGGCCAGTGCTCTATTCACTGCGCCACCAAGGCACCCCAAGGATTCTCTTTTTAGTTACAATAGATTTCACTGCAAAGACTTTGTAGCCTGGGATTTGATACAATTAGTACAAGGTTACCTTGGAATAGGAACAGTTGAAGTGTTGGTAAAGAAGCCTTTTTTTTGTACTCTGTGCAGAACGTCTTCCATAAAACTGATGAACACCTTAGGTGAACATATGTCTCCCTGTTTCATGCCTGGCTTAATGTCAGTATTCAGCTGGTTGTTGAAGAAAAGTATCTCTGCAATTGCATCTGTCATAGAATCTTATGTAATTTTAACATATGCGTGGGAGACAGCTTTATCTGAGGAAGGCCTTTAAGGCCACATTTTGTTCTATCGAGTCAAATACCTTTTTAAAAAATCAATGAACAATAGACTCAGCAGCATCTTTTGTTCTCTCAGTAATATGACTATAATAATACTTTCATCTTTTGAAATCTTAAAGTGCCATCATGAAATGCGGATCCCCCTGTTCTCACTACAAGTAGGATTATAAGTAGTAAAACATAAAATTAGCATCCTCTCAACTACTTACCTGCCCTAATGATTACTTTTGATAGGAAAGTGGCCAAACCATTGTTCCTCCACAGTGTTAATATGAATTTGATCTTAATCAGACATTAGAAGATGTGCAAACACAGCTAGATAGTAAATCAATATTAAGTCTTCGGAATATCCTTTTTTGCTAAGTCGTGTTTATAGACTATCTTTATTCAATAAGAGAAGGTGATCAGTAGAATCAATGATTTAAAATTCTGAAGAGCCCTCCAGATTTAAAGGATCATAGCTGAAAGAAACTCAACAGGAATCTGGGCAATAAGCTAGTATGGCTACCATAAATCAGGGTGGGGTGCCCACATCTGAAACAGGAGGAATCATTGAATAAAAAGAAGCTACATCAATCCCCTAACCCACTGTCTGGCATGAAGTCAGCACTATGTAAATGCTTACTCCCCTTCTTTCCCCTTCCCCACTTCCTGCCAGAGAGAAGACAAAAGTCGTAACAGAGATCCTTAGCTTAGGAATGGCAGAAGCTTCCTTAGTTCTGGGCCTTCAGGGTTTCAACCATCTCCTAGGCAGGAAGGAGGAAAGCTCTAGTCCTTTCTGTTAAACATTTCCTCCTAGTTCAGAGCTGAGTTCCCCCAGGGAGGGCCTCTGCTCTCAGTTATGGTGGCCATCCAGTTACATTTCCAAGATTCTGGTTGGATCTTATGCAAAATGAATAGCTGAGTACCAAGGTCACAGAGCAGTCTGTATGGTGGGGGACAATTTCATTGTCTTTACTGGTCTCTTCATTTATAATTTGAGTTGCTTAAAGTCTGGGAATCCTTCATGGAATTCTTCATCTACACATGAAAGGACCTCACCCTTACATTTCATGGCCTTTATCTTTATCCTTACAATCTTACCCTTTCTTCTCTTAGTCTGTCTTTGCACTTTATGACCTTTAACTCTCCTGACGTATATATGGAGAATGTGTTTATCCTTCATCCCTATCAGTATCTTCACCAAAGAGATTGAATAAAAAGTTATAAAGAACAATCTTGGCTCTAAAGAAGAGATATGAGAAGATGCTCCCAACTCAACCCTTCGTAGAGGGGGAAGGGCCTGCATATTGCAGATGCTTTTGGACTTTTTTTGGATATCCTTAAAAGAAATGCTTTTTGTTATATGGGATGGCTCCCTCGGAGGTCAAGGGTGAGGGATAGGGGGATAGTTGGGGAAACTTTTTGCTGTTCACTTGTTTCAATCACGCCCAACTATTCATGACCTCATTTGGGTTTTTTTGTTCATTTGGTTTTTGGAGGGCAAACTGTATT
Organism: Pseudochirops corinnae; assembly: GCA_028646515.1. Taxonomy (NCBI): domain Eukaryota; kingdom Metazoa; phylum Chordata; class Mammalia; order Diprotodontia; family Pseudocheiridae; genus Pseudochirops; species Pseudochirops corinnae. Next base: position 341,238,690 of record CM053585.1, on the reverse strand, counting down.
GATTTGCCATTTCCTTCTTCATCTTATTTTAAAGATGAGGAAACTAAGGCAAAAACAGTTAAAGTACTTGCCCAGGGTCACATAGCTAGTAAATGCCTGTGGCCACGTTTGAATTCAGAAAGATGAATATTCCTGACCCCAGGTCCAGCATTCTATCTACTGTGCCTCCCAGTTGCCCATTGTTATTACTATTATTATTATTAATCTTTCTTTCCCAGCAGGACAACTTGAACAATACCATATACCCAAGGATCACTTCAATGTTGTTTGAATTTAGGTGATGTGTTTTTAAAAAGTACCCAATTCACTTAAAATTGTGCTCACCCTCCATATATATATATACCCCTGCAGAGGAATTAAGAACAATAAAAACTGGTGTATGGACTAAGCAAGGAGATTGCTTTCAAAATGCCAGCAGCAATATAGAGTTAAATTCCCAGAGAAAATAATTTCTAATAGCTAAAGATTGATGCTTTTATGTCCTTCTCTGCTACTGATATGCTCTATGACCTTGACCAATTTCTCTTATCTTTCTGTACTTTAGCTTCTTCATCTGTAAAAATAGTGATAAAAACTGTCTGTCTTCACAAAGTATGTTATTGGAAAAAGTACCTGTCCTTCCTCCAAGGAGGATGGCTGAGGTTGCTTGATTTGATATTATCACAATGGCCATCTGTTGAAAAAACTCAATAAAATTCATTTTTAAAATCTGACTTTTTTTCTAGTCATATCATTTTGAAGATATAGATGATAACAATTGTTATAAATGATGCTGGACAGTAACTGGCATGTATGAAGAAAAATGTCTCTTCTCTTAAGCTGAACATTACAAATAGATTTAGAACATATGGAAATCATAAGTACTAGGTGTATTTCTGCAGACATTCAGTGATTTTGTCAGATGTCAGTGTGCATCATTGCCTGACTCCGCCTTTCATTTGTCATTGTCAGTTTTCCAAGGGAGATATACAAATTATGCTAATGACAACCCTAAGTTATATAACAAATCTTTATAAAGATGTAAAGAAACTTATGATGTTGCCTCTCCAAGTACCATTATTAAGTTAGAGGCTAGCTAGCTCACAGACCAAGAACCAGAGGTTGTAAGTTTGAAAATTAGACTTTCATATTGATTTATCAGAGGATTAATGTGGAGACTTCTGGACAAAAGTGGTACCTTCTCAAAAAAAAATAGCAAATTAAAATGTAGGAAACAAGTATAAAGCTGTTCATTTGTGTTTTGAGGAAATTAATAGTATGGATAGCAAAATGCTGTTGTTATTGTTGAGTCATTTCAGTCCCGTCTGACTCTTCAGGACCCCATTTGGAGTTTTCTTGGCAGAGATACTGGAGTGGTTGGCCATTTCCTTCTGCCACTCATTTTACAGATGAGGAAACTGAGGCAAACAGGGTTAAGTGACTTGCTCAGGGTCGCACAACTAGAGTGGTGTACCATTCCCTTCTCTAGCTCAGGACAGCAAAATAAAGAAACTTAAATTATAAATTATATGCACTGTTAATCAATGTAAGGATCTGTAATTTCATGGATATAGTTACATTCTCCCTCCACTAATGCAGATCAAAAACTCTGCAGCTCAGGAGATGATGGCTCCCTCACTCTTCCAGGACCAAGTATAAAATCTTCTATTTAACATTCAAAGCACTCCACAACCTGACCCGCGCTATCTGTACAGTCTTCTTACACCTTCCTTCCTTCCATGCACTCCAAGATCCAGTGACAGTGGCCTCCTGGCTGTTACTCCAATAAGAAATTCTGTCTCCCAATTCTGGGCATTTTTATTGACATTTGGCATTTGTTGGCATCTATTTATCCTCCATGTCTGGAATTCTCTCCTTCTCTTCTCCACCTCCTGACTTTCTTCAAACTCCAGCTAAAATCCCACCTGCTGTAAGAACCCCTTCTTGATCTCCCTTAAAACTAATACCTTCCCTTTGTTGATTATCTAAACAACACATATATTATATATGTTTGTGTATGATATACACAATAATAACACACACTACAGTATAAAGTACACAATATGTATACTATAATATTATATGTATATATAATACATACATGCACACACAAACGTACTAGTTTGTATGTTGTTTTTGTATGTTTTTCATTATCACATGCATACATATGTACAACATATACATAACTACATATATAGTTATTGTATGTTATTCAGTAGTTGTATGGAGCAATTTGTATGTCATCTCCCCCATCAGACAGTGGGAGCAAAGATTATCTTTTACCTTTCTTTGTAACCTCAGATTTTAACACCATGTCCAGCACAAAGTATTTCTTAGAACTGACTGATTGACTTGGAGATTTGTC
>CM053585.1:341213573-341235846 GCA_028646515.1 Pseudochirops corinnae | reverse complement strand
GAGGCAGTATGGAGTTGTAGTTAGAGGACCTGTCCTGGACTTAGTAAGACTTGTGTTCAAGTCCTGCCCCTGACACATACTAGCCATTCAACCATAGGCCAGTCTTTAACATCTCAGGTCCTCAGGCAATTCTCTAGGAAGCAGAGGGAGTTTCCACACCAAGATATTCCTCACTGGTCCAGAAGAAAACAACAAAAAAATTACTATAAGAAAATGATCAATTTCTTTTTTTTTTAATTTAAATTTTTTGCTATTTTGGAGCAGGGAAGGCAGGGCAATTGGGGTTAAGTGACTGGCAAGGTCACTGATCAATTTCTTAAAATCAATTTTTCTTTCATGAAAATATTTTTATGGATTTGCTGAGTTGTTTTTATTCATTCTATAGGCTAATTACTCTCTCTCACATTGGAAGACAACTCCAATTTTTAATGTGAATCAATGAGATAATGTCATCCACTTAACAGAATTCATTTCACAGCTGCCTTCACAGGCAATCGGCACTTAGAACAATCCTTCACACATAGTAAAGGTTCCATAAATACTTGCTGAACTGTTGGGTGCCTCTTTGATGAAATGAGGCAACATTGAAAGTAATTGGACACGTTCTCCACCAGGTGGCAGACGCGACACAGCAACAGGACAAACAGAAATTTGAGCCTTCATTGTTTTTCACCCTTCAGGACACCAACCTGTAGAGAAGCCAGGAGGAATGAAAAGCATATTTGAGGAAACCACAAGCATCTTGGCAACTGACTGAGTATTTTGGATCTTTTAAATGGAAGCTGTATTTAGGGCAACGAGCAAACAAGAAACGAGCAGTTATTAAGTGTTTATTATGCACAAGGCACTGTACGGAGTACTGGGAATTCAAAGACAGAATGAAAAAAAAAAAGGCTCAGAATGAAAAAAAAAAGGCTTTGACTTAGAAACTCACCTATCCGTCATCAATTTCAGAAACAAAACTATCCACCAGTGAAACTTGAGGTTTGATTTTTTTTCTGAAGCATCTGAATGTCAAGATGGATTTTTAAAATCAATTTGAATCAAGAACTGACATTTTTCCTATAGGAAAATGAATTTTCCACTCATTAATCCATGTAGCATTTAGAAGATCATTACACATTTATGTAGAGCTGTAGACAGTCTTATTTTACAAGCACAATCCTCATTGCATTTTCCCATTCGATTAGAATGTAAGCTCCTTGAGAACAGGGACTAGTTTTTGCATTTCTTTGTATCTCCAGTGCTTGGTACAATTCCTGCAACACAATAAGTGTTTCATAAATGCTTGCTGATTGATTCATTTATTGATTAAACATTCTGGTGAAGTAATATAGTTATCCTTTTTTTGTTTGTTTTTTGTTTTTTGTTTTACAGAAGAGGAGAAAGAGACAGACAGAGATTAAGTGGCTTGCCCAGTCACATAGGTAGGAAGTTGCAACTTGGACATAGGCCTTTCAATTACACGACCCAAATTCAGTGTTGTTGATTTTTTTAAACACTAGAAGAAGCAGAATTTCAGAATATTTTGAAGGACAAAGCTGTGTCAATGGATGCAGAGAATTTGCACATATTGGAGATCGAAGAATGAATATTTTTGTAAAACCATAATATCTGCTTATAATGATTTGCCTTTATAGTATATTTGTACAAATAGGAGAAATTGTATCAAATTAGAGTAAAATTATAGAAAAAAAATTCATGTGTCAGTTGACACAGTTGACCCCACTGGTCTTGCTGATGTTTTAGCAAACCATGCATTTACCAGTGAATGAACAATGATAGCTTCACAGAATAATCAGTCTCCTCTCCCTCCTAATCATTGTTAAGTTACTAGGGAAAGGGATGGGGATGGGTCTTTGATGTCATTAGAATATGGAACACCTGATAAGGAAATACCTTCTGCCAATATAGGAGCAAGCATTTATTCAGAGAGTTTCTTCTTATTAACAATTATTATTATTAGTCTTAACAAGGTTAAGTGATTCACCCAGGTTCACACAGCCAGTATGTGTCAAAGGCAGGCCTGGAATCCAGCTCTCTCTGGCTCCCAGGCCAGCTCTCTGCTCACAGTGACACCCTGCCTAACCAACCACCCAGCTGTTTACCAGTTATATGGAACAAAGGAATAGTGACAGGTTTAACAGGACCACTCTGTGGGGACGTAGCAGATGTGCCTGGAGAAATATTAGTACAATAAAGTATAATCTTCCCACTGGCATTAGTTTCTTTCTGATGTTCCCAGAATTTCTTCAACTCTTTCCTCTGTTACCTGTTCAATTTCACAATTGCAGTGCTAAATGTGCTCCAGATAATGAGTCAGTTGACTCAGAAAAGTAAGCATAGAGAATTGATCAGAGGAGCTGTGCGATGAATCTGATGTGTTTAGCAGATGATGAGACTTTGTTTGGGACTTTGATTATATCTCTCTGTGGAGGGCTGGGAAAACAGCTTAAGGAGGATTCAGAATATCTTCTGACCAGTAGGAAGGATTTTATTGACTCAGGCTATATGGATCTAAGGGGGATGTGTGTGTGTGTGTGTGTGTGTGTGTGTATGTGGCTTATAAAAGGGAGCTTTCATTGCCTACCCAACTCAAATTTTTTTCTTTTTCATTTTGTCTTCCATTTTTCAGAGCACAGACAAGAAAACAGCAGAGTTAATAGCAGACTTGGACCCAAGAAGCTAGGTTCATTGGGGGAAAGGTTCCTCAGCAGGAATGACTGCTTGGAGGTAGGAGATGGGAGGAGCAGTGTTCTATGCAGCCTGGGAGATGGGTTTTCTTCCTTGAAGTCTGAGAGAAGAGTTCATGGACTCTACATTCCCGGGCTCTATGTGCCCTAGATCCACACTGTAGAGGCAATGGGGGAGTTACTCATGCTCTTAGCCTCATGACCCCAGGTAAGACAAATGTTGTGACCACTAAATGGGGAGTCCCTAAACTCCAAGACTTTTGAAAGAGAAAGGGAGCTCCTGGAAGGTGCCAGCCTTGAAGTTACCTTGCTAGTAACCCCAAGTTTGAGATTTGCCCAAAAGAGTCCAATTATAACCAGGTTTTTTATATTTTAAAAAATTCTTATTGATATCTTTTGTTTTTATATTAAATTTCTCTATGTATCTCACTTTCCCTATATAATAAAAAATTTAAAGAAAAAAGGAAAAATTAAAAACTTATCAACATATTTTTAAAAATATAAAAATATATGCAATACGCCACACCCCTAGACCTCCCACCTCTGCAAAGGAGTCAGGGAGGGGCACCAAGAGAAATCTTCTCATATCTGCTTGTTCTTCATAATTTTGCAACATTCATTTTTGAAAATTACATTGTGGTTGTTCTTTCAATTTATATTGCATTTATTGTTTTCTTGGCTCTGCTAGCTTCAATTTGTATCAGTTCATATATGCCTTTCAATACTTCTCTGTGTTCATGATGTTCAGCATTTTTTATAGCACACAGTAATATTCCATTACATTCCTCTACTACCATTTTTTTAAACCATTTCCCAATCAATGGATATCATCTCTGTTTCTAGTTCTTTGCTACCACAAAAAGTGCTGCTGTAAATACCATGGTATGTATGGGGACTTCCTTTTTATCAATGCTCATTTATCTGCTTAGTATATATACCCAGAATCTCTGGTTTGAAGGGTATGGTCATTTTAGTCACTTTATTTGCATACTTCTAGAGCAAAGGTTTTTAACCTTTTTGAGGGTATCATAGACCTCTTTGGTAGCCTAGAGAAGCCTATGGATGCCTTCTCAGGACAATACTTTGATGCCTACATTCATAACAGAAGGAAATGTTACATTTCAACTAGAGATTAGAGAATTTTTTTTTTTACCATCCAATTCATGGATCCATGAACTCTATCCATGGACCCTTGGTCAACAACTCTTATTTTAAAGAAAGAAGGGAAATTCCTGGGTAGTTCTAGGTTCTTGGAGAGAAAAATGATCTTGGAATCCAGCATTTTATAGAAATAAAGGGAGTTCTTGGGCAGTACCAACTTCTTGAAGAAAAAGAAGATCATTCATGTGGCCCCCAGAGCTGGGAAGACTGGCAAGGGACTAAAGGCATGAAATGAGGGAGCAAAATACCTCAATTTTGATCTCTATTACCACAAGTTATTCAGAGAGTACAGGTCTGCTGGTGTATTTTTCCTTCCATTCTGGATTTTCTAGAGAAATACAAACTATAGGCTGGTACTATGAATCTAGAGTAGGTGTTCTTTATCTTTTTTTGTGTCTTGGTCCTCTTTGGCAGAATGGTGGAGCCTATGGACTCCTCAGAATAATATTTTCAAATGTGAAAAATAAGATATATAGAATTACAAAGGAAACCAATTATATTGAAATATGGTTATCAATTTTTTTTTTTTAAAAACAAGTTCACAGTCCCCCAGGTTAAGAACCCTAGAAGATTGCAGCAATCCTAGCAGAAAGGTATACTCTCTGGAGAAGGAGAATCCGATTGCCTATTTATAGGTCATGACCACCATGAAAGTAACTGAAGATTATAAATAAAAGATTGGTGCAATAGGTGAAGAGATAAAGAAACAGCATGAAACTTAATAAGATATTCCATATTAAATCAACATATCCCTTGATAATCTGTAATTTCAATGCAAAGTTGGGAATAGGTGAGGACTGTGAGCAATATATTGGAAAATATGAATCAGGAATAATAAATAAGAGGCTAAAGATTTGTGGAATATAAAGAAATCATGCCTATACATCAAGAAAACTTCCTCTGAGGAAATGATCACAAGGTATTGGATATAGTGAACACAAAATAACATCACAGGAAATGAAATTGATTATGCTTTAACAGGCAAAACCCCATGCATTATTAATGTGAGATTCATTCTAGAATCAACTGTGTATAGTCAGATCACCAACTTATTAGAACAAAGATTGAAATTAGTATAAAACTAGAAGAAAAAATAAAAACAATTCAATGTCTTTATATGAGTTTTTAATGTCAAAATTTGGAGATGAATAGAATAAAAGACATAGAGACAGCCTACACAAATTTCATACTGAAATTTAACCAGTGTAACTAAATTGCCATAATAAGGAAACCAAAGAGACTAAGTATTTTAGTTAGCAAACATGATTTCCTTTTTGCCAAGTGGAGAGAGATCCACACAAAGGTAACACCAGTTCAGGATATCAAGTCAACTGTAAAATCTTATAACAAAGGATGAGAGAATTTTATGAGCTGTATCTCCTTTATGAACAGAGGGAAAAAGTGAAAGATAAAACCTATATAAAGAAAATCTGGTTAGAGATACAGCTATTTAAGCTATCACAAGGGCATTTAAAGGTAAAATTGAAGGAAGATAACAACCGGAAGAAAAATTGAAAAGACCTGCAAAGATCTAAAAATTTATATAACATGTTGCTTTTTACCATCAAGAACAGTGTGACCACTATATTTACACTCAAAAATGATCCAGGGTGGGGAGAGGGCCTTAAATAAAGTAGAAAAGGCACTGAAGTAAAGAAAGATGGCAAGAGCCGATGGATAGAACTAATTACATATAGAAGCGACCTGTGCTGGAGGCAATGAGGGTTTTAAGGTATTGAATCACAAATTATCTGAAGGAAAGGATAATACCAAAGGTGTGGGGAAAATATTGAACCTAAATGTTGTTTTAAAAAAATTAAGACTTAATACTGTTAAAAATATTGTCCATGATAAAATAGCTACTGACCTATATACCTATGTTTCCATTTATATAAAATTTTATGAGAATAACCGGCAAACATAGAGGCCCTTGATGATTATATTAGTCAAGAAGTGTGTCCCATCATTTTAGTAGTGTCAAACTTTTTGTGACTCTAAGGTTTTCTTGGCAAAGATACTGGAGTGGTTTCTCATTTCCTTCTCTAGCTCATTTTGCAGATGAGGAAACTCAGGTAAATAGGGGTTAAGTGACTTGCCAATGGTCACAGAGCTAGTGAGTGTCTGAGACCAGATTTGAACTCAGGTCTTCTTGACTCTAGACCTGGTGTTTATCCACTGATCCACCTACCTGCCTTAGCAGAGAAGAGACAGACCTTTTAAAAATGATAGCCCATAGTAGACTACATCTTTACCATCACATAATTGACTGAAAGATGTAAAGAATACAGGGTCCCATTGTACTCATTGTTTATAAAGCACATTTGATTTGGTACAGCAAAATGCTACTTTACCGATTCTCTTCCAACCAGGTATCTCTCATCTATACATCAAAATTATACAAGATCTTTTATTTTTTTTTTGAAAGGGGTAAGGCAAGTCACTTAACTTGCCTGAGGTCACACAGCTAGTTAAGTGTCAAGTGTCGGAAGTCGGATTTGAACTCAGGGCTGGTGTTCTATTCACTGCACCACCTAGATGCCCCTACAAGATCCTTTAAAAGATATGACAACCCATCTGATGATCCTCTGATCATTAATATTAGGTAAGACATTTAGACATATGTTTGCCATTGTTTGTGACTGTCATGGAGGCAAATCTGTTCAGAGACCAAGTTGAAGAGGGATTTGCTCTGGATAGTGAGGTCCTCCAGATTCTTCTACCTGTGGGTGATATTGTGCTGGTTGTATCAAGCCTAGAACACTGTAGAGCATCCTGGAAGGAATATGTAACCACTCAAAAGTTTGGCCTAACTATTCATACAGGAAATAAAAGTGAAGTGAGGAATGCCTATTGTTCAGATTATGACACCCAGTGAAATGAAAAACCTATAGAATTTAACCATCAGTATATAGATCTTGGAGTGATACTGTAATCTGAACCCAGAATTAAACAGGAAGGGGAACCTGAGCCTAATTGCCTTCAGGGAATGATAGAGCTCCTTTAGAAACTCCATATTTCTCCCTGAAGCTAAACTCAGCTTTTTAATGTCAAAATTCTGCCATGTTGTATGGCTGTGAATCATAAAATGTGACACTCTCTGAAGAATTAAAAATAAGTGCCACTGAGAAGGCAATGGAAAGACACATGGAGAGGTTTTGAGCAGGCTGTGACATGTAACAACAGAAAAGGAGCTTCAAAGAACTAGAGTGAAGGATATCATCAAAGAAATACATGATTAAAAAAATATCATCTGGGCATATGGCGAGAGCAAAGACTAACCAATACCCAGCACACTTGGACTTCTTGTATTCTTGTAATGTCAGCAAAAAAGCAAGAAGGGTCCCTAGCACATCGTGTAGATCCATCACAAGAGTATGTGGGTAAGAGTTGTGGCGGATACATGAGCAATTGTGTTTTACATCATCGGAGAAAATATTCATATTGCTGCCATCACAGATTAAGTATTAGAGTTTGGGTACTAGGGCTAAGACAGCCCGGTGGCACAAAGGCAGAGTGCTAAGCCTGGAGTCAGGAAGACCTACGTTCAAATCTGGTCTTAAATATTTACTAGCCGTGTCACCCGGGGCAAGTAATTTAACCTCTGCTTGCCTCAGTTTCCTCCTCAATAAAGTGGGAAAGATAATAATAATAGCATCTGCCTCCTAGGGTTGTTGTGAGGATCCAATGAGATAAGATTTGTAAAGTGCTTAGCAAAGTGTCTGTAACATAGTAAATGCTGGATTAATGTCTAGCTGTTATTATTACTGTGAGCTTCTAGTATTACTTTTCATCTTCTGTGGGGTGACTGTGCCATACCTGATGTATATTATTACCTTAAGTGTTTATAAAGGATCTAAGGTACCTTTTGCTCACATCTGGGTAGGCCTAACACACAAGGTATATTTTGAGATTTCCAAGAGGCACCTTTGGATAAGGGCAACAAGAAACAATTTTGGAAGGCTTTCCTTAAGCTGAATTCAGTCCATGTACACCCAGAGATTAGGGTGATATATCATAGAAGACCAAAAGTCTCCTGTGACTTAAGGCTCAACAAAGGGCCAAAAGAAAACAGAGTACAATGGAAAGAATATTGATGACTTCTGATCTAATTCTGATTGCCACTAATTGACTGTATAGTCTAGGGCAAATTATTTAACCATTCTGGCCTTTGAACAACAGTCTGCAACCCCCATTTCCCATCCCTGGGGTGTACCCTTCCACTTAAACCTGCTGATCAACACCTCTCAGACTACTCTAGAGTCTGAGGGGGGCACTGGATTCAACAATATTGGTTCTTCCTTAAAATAAAAACAAGGTAAGTTACTTACCTCTAACTAGGCCCTCTCAATAGAAATTACAAAACCGTGGGAACAGATAGTTGAATAAGCCTCCTGCAGAATTGGCTACAGACCAGGGAACATTTGCTGAAAGCAAATGAATGAATCCAGAAACAGTGGGAACCAGCCATCCTGCCAACCAGTAACTCAGTGAGTTCCCCAGATTTGTCCATGAGTGGGCAAAGGATCTCCCAGGGTTTCTGGCACAATCCAAAGTGTTTCAATCAATCAATAAGCAATATTAAGTGTCTACTATGTTCTTGGCACAGTACTAGGTGCTAGAGATAGAAATTTTTAAAAACTGTCCAATAGAGTCTCTCATAATGAATTTTTTTTTTTAAGAAATGAAAAGATAAGTAAATTCAACAAAAAAAAGAAAAGAAAATCTCCACTCTCAGGAAGTTTATATTTTACCATAGGTGACAACATGTGCATATAAAATACATACAGAATAAATGTGAAATAAATCTGCAGTGGTTAGAGGCAGAAGACAGTAAGAGAAGTGAAGATGAGGAAAAGGTTGAATTTGGAACTATACCCCCAGACTTTTTGTTTAGTAACTCTTTGACCCAGCAATACCCTACAACTTGTTCTATAAACCCAAAGAGATCAAAGAAAGAGGAAAAAGACTACTATGTGCAAAAATATTCATAGCAGCTCTTTTTGTGGTGGCAAGGAAATGAAAACCAAGGTAATGTCCATCAATTGGGGAATGGCCAAACAAGTTATAGTATAGTAGAATATTATTGTGCTATAAGAAGTGATGAAAGTTTCAGAGAGCTTTGGGAAGACTTATATGAAATGATAGAGAGTAAAGTAAGTACAATTTATACAAAAACAACATTGAAAGAATCAAGAACTTTGATCAATATAATCAAATCAAAATGTAACCAAATAAAAAAAACAATTCCAGATGACTGGTGATAAAACATGTTATCCATGTCTTGACAGAAAGGTGATGGATGAGCTCAGAGTGCAGACTGAAACATACTTTTTTCAGACATGTCTAACATAAAAATTTGTTTTGCTTGATTGTAATTTGTTATAAGAGTTCTGGTTTTTTTCTTTTATTTTTCAATAGATGAAAAGAAGGTAGGTAAGAGGAAGAGAAACTAATTTTCACTGATTTGGAAATTAAAAAAAAATTTTTTTTTTTAAAAGAAATGCTTGTAGTAGTAGTGCCTGAGATGAGTCTTTAAGGAAGTGGGGAATTCTATGACGGAGGAGTGCATTCCAAGCATGAGGGATCACCAGTGCAAAGATATGGAAATGTGAGATGGAGTGGTATATGTGAAGATCAAAGAAAAGGACAGTTTAGCTTGACTGTAGGGCATTTGGAAGGGGGGTATAATGTATAAGGAGACTGGAAAGGTAGGTTGAGGTAAGACTATTAAGAACTTTAATTCATAGGGTTTACTATGGATGTCCCATAGCCTGGACCAAGGTGTCCTTTGTTTTATTATCATACTACCACTACCACCACCAGAAGCTTAATCTATTTCACACACACACACACACACACACACACACACACACACACACATCCCATAGAGAGTTGCCTGGGGGCACTGAGAGTTTAAGTAACTTGCCCAAGGTCACATAATCATTGTGTCAGAGGCAAAATATCCTGATTCCAAGACCAGGTCTCTATCTAGCATGCTTTGTAGAATTTCAAATTATATAGTATTTATTCATCTGCTTAAATGTTACATTAACCATGAGACTGTAATCTCCATTAAGGGGCTTTTTTTCGTTTTGTCTTTGTGTCCCAAGCATCTAAAAGTAATACTAATAATAAATATTTATATGGCATTTTAAGATTTGCAAAGTACACTATATATGTTAGCTCTTTTGATCCTCACCACAACCCTGGGAGGTAGGCACTATGATTATTATCCCCATTTTACAGATGAGGAAACTGAGGCTAAGAGAGGTTAAGTGTCTTGCCCAGGGTATTACCACTACTGCTAGAGTCTGAAGCAAGATTTGAACTCAGGTCTTCCTGACTCCAAGTCCCATGCTAACAGATCTAGTTGTCTTAACACATAGTAGGCACTTAATAAAGCCCTGTCGGAGTTACTTTAATAAGAGCACGGAGTTATGATTCTGTCACAGTTTCAAAATCTGAAACATTAACCTAGGACCACCTAGGACCAAAACCTCCTACACCTGATATCCAACCTGACAGAACAATGATAGTTATTCACGCATCTGGGCCTCAGGAAGGAAAGGGAGGAGTGTCATGCAATGTGATCCAGGTGCAGGAAAGCAATGAAAATAATGGATAGAAGAAGGCCTTCCAGACCCATTGTTACCTGTATGAACACTGGGTTATGCATCTGGCTTAAACAGCACTCCTATAGTTTGTCAAAAAGACATGAACATCCTATTTCAAGACCTGCTGAGCCAAGGAGCGGTTGTTAATCTTCCTAGCCTCCTCCTCTACTCATAGAACCCTGCCCAGTGCACTGAATTTATACAGCCTGTGATCCAGGGCCCAAACCAACACTGGCTATTTGCTAAGTTGGAGGAACTCAGAAGTAAGAAAGGGAATTCCCTGTGTACCTAAGGGGACAATGGAGAGCATGTCAAGTTCCATTTAAAACAAAGAAGCTCTATTGGAGGAGGAACAGTGAAAAACCTACAGGGTTTGTTAAACTTAAGAGACAACTCCTGTTTCAGACCCAGGTTTTCTGCCCTGTCATCACCTCTCATAGAACTGTTGCATAATCCCTATACATTCCAAACAGTCTCAAATCTCAAATTGATTTGCAATCTTATAGATTTAGGTTTAGGTGATGCTCCCAATGATATAAGTCAGAGCTATCCATATCCACCCATCCTGTGTGACCCTTGCCCATCTTGTCCCAAAAGTTCACCATAAGGAGTCCACCCAACATGCTAGAGGCCTTCCCTGCTTTATCCCAATAGCACAAGGATAGAATGGAGCCTTCTGTCTACCTGTTGTCCCTCACTCTTTCCATCTGACCTGCCCATTTTCTCTTCCAGTCATACAACTTCTTGCTGATGTCCTTTAGTCTTTCTCTTTTTCAAAGTTCTTTGCTGGCTCTATGTGACAGCCTGCTCACGCCCACCATGTACCCTTCCATTGCTTTCTGTGTAAGGATTTTGGTGGCTGTGGTATTTTATGTCTTGTGGCCATTTGGCAGCATGGGTAAAATGTTAGTTTTGAAAAGATGGGTCTTTGTCTTGAGGTACAGCACTAGGAACTTGAGCAAGAGTTTACATCTGGCCCTCCATCTTGATCTGCCCTGACCCTTATCTTTTTCTTGTTTTTTTTTGGAGGGCAATTGGGGTTAAATGACTTGCCCAAACTCACATGGCTAGTTAGTGTGTCAAGTGTCTGAAGCTGGATTTGAACTCAGGTCCTCCTGACTCCAGGGCCAGTGCTCTACTCACTGCACCACCTAGCCGCCCGCCAAGACCTGACCCTTATTAACAATTAATCTCGTCAACCCCTTCATTTTTATATATAAAGAAACAAAGGCCCAGGGAGTTGTTTTTATATCACTTTCATTTCTGAATAAAGCCTTCTCCTATGCCCTACTCAGTGACCTATCCTTTATAACAAAGAATAAAAAAGGATGAAAAAAATCAAATTGGCAAAACCAGTGACAAATCAACCAAATCTGATAGTATATGCAATAAACAACTCTATTTTCAAAAAAAAAAATAGCTAAAAGTATATTGCTATTAATTTCTCCCAACAATGCACTGAGATAACTGTCATTTTAATTTTTTAAGCAAGGCAGCTTGAGTTCTTACCCAAATTCACACAAGAAATTAGTAGTAGAATCTAGGTTCAAACTCAGGATCTCGGACTTCAAATCCAATTTACTTTCTTTCCAATTTTCCACGGGGCAAAATTATTATAAGTGGAGAAGGAGAGGAGAGAGAGGACACCGTATAATTCTATTATTTTTAATAACAGTTCTTGGAGAATCATTACTATGTTAATGGATGGCACAGAGAGAGAGAGAGAAATAGAGACAAAGAAAGGAGAGGACAAGAGATGAGAACACAAGACAAGAGAGAGAAGAGAGAGAGGAGAGGAGAGAGAAAAGAGAGAAGAAAGAAGAGAGAAAAACAAAGACAAAAGACAGTGAGGGAGGGAGAGGGAAAGAGACAAGAGAGACAGAGACAGAGGATAAAGAGAGTGAGTTCTCACAAGTCTCTGTTATCTTCTTAACATAATTGTCCCACTATAGGCATCTGAACTCATAGGAAATAGAACCATGGGAAATTATATTTGATCCACTCTTGGGGTGAGAGACTCATGAAAAATATAGCCCTTTTCCATGTGCCTACGATATCATACTTTAAAGTTTGACCAACTTTTTACATCTATTACCTCGCTTGATCCTTGTAACAAACCTATGAAGTAGATATTTAAAAGTATGATTATTTCCACTTTACAGATGAGGAAACTGAGGCTTAGGGAATTGAGAAGATTTGCCCACAGTCATAAAATCAGTGTTTGTGAGAGATAGGTTTTGATCTCAGGTGTCTACTGACTCCAAGTTCACTTTTCTGATAATTTTAAATAATAACCAGCACATTGCCTCTAACAATTGAGGGTTATTTCAGCTAATAATTTAAAAACATTCCAAGTATCCTTCAGATTAACTTATTGTTGTGAACCCAATGTTTACTGGGTTTAACACCTGGATCCTTTTCCCACCCAGAGTGATATGCTCTTAGGGGTGAGGGGAGGGATTATCATTCAGTTCCACTATTCTGCCAGTCCTGTCGTTGGGCTCTTCCACAGCCCGAGATGCTGTCCAGATGACTTTCACAAAACCTCCAGAGATAAGAAAATCTTTGCAGTCAATCATCTTCTCCTAAAATTAGTGCCATTTCCAAGGTAACTGCTTCAGAACAGACAGGACACATCATGAGTAGAGAGAACATTGATGAAGGATTTCAGGCAGGGAGTGGAAAGAAGAGAAAACATGACAGAAAATCGAATGTTTGCTTTTTATGTACAAGAGAAACATCCTGACTCTACCATTTTCTCAGTCTTCGAACTTGAGTGAGTTACTTAACCCTGAGTGGTTCCTTTTGAAAAAAATCAGAATAACAGCATCTCAGAAGGTTGTTGTAAGGAATTAATAACAAAATAGATTTAATAGTTTTTTGAAAACAGAGTTGTGTATTGCTTATTCTGTCAGACTCATTGGATATGTTGGTTGGTTTTGTTCTGATTTTTTCATCTTTTCTTTTTTGTTCTTTGTTATAAAGGGATGAGTCTGGACACCAGGACACCAGGGCACCAGGACACAGCAGAGGGTTATATTAAGAAATGAAAATGATATCAAGACAAAAAAAAATCATTAATTCGTCTAGAAGAAGGAAAATATAGTTCTAATCCTTGAACTATATAGACTCCCAAACCAGATATACTATAGATCTCGTGAAAAAAAGAATACTGATTTTAGTGTTTCTGCAGTAGAAATGTATCAAATAAAATTGCTGACTTTTCACTCCATTTTATGTGATGTAAATCGGGACATAACATGTCAAATGATACATATGATTCTCAAAACAATGACCTCAGCTTTTCCTGAGCATTTTATAATGACTTCCCAGTGCTGATATTCAATTCCACAAAAGCTTCATCCATGAATGCAAACCGGTGTTGATTACCATAGCCTTCCACATCTCCATGGTCTTTTTTTTTGCTATCACCTAATCTATTTTTCTTCCCTGATCTATAATCCTGGGGAAACCATTTGAATTCCTGGGTTAAAGCCAGGTGAAATGTTACCCAGTGGTCTGCATCTCCTACTTAGTTCCCAGAAGGCATGTAGAAGACATGAGTTTCCAGTCTCTGTAATGTGGCCTGGGGGCTGAACATGAGTGCTAGGAAATGTGTTTTGATAGTTGCCTTCTCTTCAGGTTGCTGAGGGTTCTCTGTAAAATTATTTTAGGAAAAAAAAAGTCATTTTTGAAGATCAAGTCATTCCTCCCCTAAGGAATGAAGCAAGTAATATATATTGCCTTCCCTGTGTTCAGAATTCTTTTTAAAAGAATATTTGGGTTTTGCCTGCTTTTGCTGGGGGAAACTTGTGGCCATTTAAACTGGGTGTCTGTCCAGTGAAGAGGGGTGCAGGTCATTTGTTGAATTTGGGCTATGGGTCTGGGATGCCTTTGTCCAAGGCATTCCCCAACAGAATGCTTCCCAGTATTCTAGACCTGAGAAGCATCTGCTACCATCTCCCAAGAGTGAAACCCAAAGGTTTCTTTTATTTTTCCCCCAATCAAAAAAAGTGAAATAACTGGTAATATATGTGCTATAATTAGCTGAGAGAGGCATAATCTATAGAGACATGGTCTTGGAACCCAGATCCAAGCCACATATCATGGTTGTATGACTCTGGGCAATGCTCCAGGCAAATTCTCCACAAGCCTAATTTTAGAGAAAGTGACAACAGGCATGTTAGAATTTCATACATTAATGAAATCATGGGTCCAATCCCTCTCCCTGTCCCAGGTACATTGTGCATTAAAAAAAATGCACCATCTTATATGAAAGAAGATTCAAATGGTAAATACGGGAAGAGTTGTGGATCAGATGGGAGAAACAACATGGTCCAGGATTGGGTGACATCTTTCCCAAAGGCATATTCCAGGTGTGATCAGTTGTTGGCAAGTACCCTTTACCTGTTTGGCCTCTATCAGCATCATTGTTCCCTGGGGATTCCTGTCTTATCTTTTTCTCTTTCACACTCAACTTTGCTTTGACTTCATTATCTATGAGGGTCTCATGGCAAGGAGGAAATTTATGAGACTTTATTTTTTTTGCTTTTTGGAGGGCAATTGGGGTTAAGTGACTTGCCCAAGGTCACACGGCTTAGGTGTCTGAGGCTGGATTTGAACTCAGGTCCTCCTGACTCCAGGGCGGATGCTCTATTCACTGCGCCACCTAGCCATCCCTTGATGAGACTTTCTAAAACCCCAAAACCTTCTGATCAATTTCCCCTTTATTTCTTTTTATGCTCTTTCTCTCTCCATACTGAACAATACAAATCCTCCACAAGATATTTAAAATACAATACTATTACTTTTTCACATTGTAAGAACATCTTGAATCACATTTTCTGTCAGTTGGAACTCTGGATTATTCATGGAGTGCATCTTAATGAAGATTATTAAAACACTGGTTAACAACACAGACTTTGTTTTCTGTCTTAGTTTCATTGCAACTCACATAGAGCTTGGTCTTCATTTTCTTGGTCACTATATAAATAAGAACTTTCATATCTCTGGTTTCTCTGTTTTATCTTTGATGTCAAACTGAACTCCTGGGAAGTGCCTGGCCTGAACATGCTTCTTTGGTCTTCCACTGACAAAAATAATTCTTCACTAGGCTTTCTTCCTGAGTCATATAAACCTAGGTCAGCAACTCTAATTCACAGTTCCCTGTCAAGATTTTCCTAATTGGTTCTCCTTCCTAGTCCTAGGATTGGGTGGATCAAATCATCCTGCTTTCTCGGCACCAATCTTTCAAATACTTCCTTTAGTTCTTTTCATTTCAACCCCCAACCAGTCTATACATTCAGGTTCCAGTTTGAAGACCTCAGAATATTCACCCTTCCTGGCTTCATTGTCCTCATGTTCTTTTCATATGTTTTTAACTTAGTCAGAGAGATATATACTTAGTCATTGAATCATGGAATGTTAGAGCTGGAAGAAACCTTAGAAACTACCTAGTTTAAATCTTTTTTCTTCCTTTATATACATAGTTCACAGAAGGAGTTTTCTTTGTAGTTCCAAACCAACCTCAATTATTTGGGACTCCTCCTCAGTTCACCTCTACCAACACCTGTGGAAATTTCATTTGTGGTGCTGAACTCTGAAAAATGATTTTTTTCTTTTAAAAATGTTTTTATGTTTAAAAATGATCCTTTATTTCTTTTTTTGTGCTTTTTGGAGGGGGAAGGGCAGGGCAATTGGGGTTAAGTGACTTGCCCAAGGTCACAGGGCTAGTAGGTGTTAAGTGTCTGAGGCTGGGTTTGAACTCAGGTCCTCCTGATTCCAGGGCTGGTGCTCTATTCACTGTACCACATAGCCACCCCAATGGTCCTTTATTTCACTCTGCTGAGGCAGCCAATGGCACAGTTTTGGACCTGGAGTCAGGAAGACCTGAGTTCAAATTTACCTTCAGACATTTACTAGCTATGTGCTTCTGGCAAACTTGTCTCAGTTTCCTCAATTCTAAAATTGGACCTATCACCCGAGGTTCTCTAGCACAGTGCCAGCACATATCAGGGGCTACATAAATTGCCTCAGTTTCCTCATCTGTAAAATGAACTGGAGAAGGAACTGTTGAGCTACTCCAGTATCTTTGCCAAGAAAACCCCAAACGGGATCACGATGAGTTGGACACAACAACAATGACAGAATCCTTATTCCCTTCCCTTCCCCCACAGAAAATGCAGAGTCGAACAATAAACACTCATTTAGTGTTTACTATGTGCCCTTTGTGTGAGGCACCGAGGATACAGTACAATGAATGAAGTAATACATACTCTCAAGGAATTTAAATTCTAATGGAGGAAACAAGAAATGCACCTTGACACACACACACACACACACACACACATTTGTACTGGATAAATATAAAGAGAAGAAATACAAAATAGTTAGGCAGTTTAAAAGGGAGTTAGCAGCTGAGGGGATCAGGATAGACTTTCCCAACAGAAAGTGGTGCTTAAGATACATCTTGGAAGGAAGAGATGCTATGACATAAAGGTTAGAAAGCATGGACACAGCAGATGGAATATTGTGTGTGGAACAAAGGAAAGGCCAGTTTTTGCTGGATCAAAGGGTACAGAAAGAGGAATAATGTACAGTAAGACTAAAAAATTAATTATAGCTAGTGTTTGTGTAACATTCACTATGTGCCAGGCCACTGCCATGAGCATTGGATAATTATTATCTCACTTGAGCAATACAACAATCCTGTCAGATAGGTTTGACTGTTACCCCATTTTATAACTGAGGAAACTGAGGCAAGCAGATTAAGTGACTTGCTCAAGGTGATACAGCTATCAAAGAGGCTGGATTTGAACTCAGGTTGGGGTAAGGTTGTAAAGTGTTTTAATAATTAAGCAAGGATGTTGACACAGGCTGATCCTCTCTGGAGAGACTGCAGAAGTCTGAGCAGATGGATTTTGTCTTTCCTTCCCCTCTCTCTTGTCCTTCATTTTGGCTTCTTATTTTCCTGAAGACAAGGGGGACAATATTGCAGGGCTTTGAAGTTATAGCACCAGGATTCACATGTCTAAGGGAGACTGAGGACAGGACAGGCCCTGGAGAAGGGACAGCTGTAGATACCTCCAAGAGAACAGATGGGGCTTTAGCTTAGCCCAGGTCATCTGTGGCTGGGTCAAGAGACCAGAGGGCCTGGGCCCTTTCCAGGTCTGAGGGCTGGGAACAATTTTCTTTTAGGGATTTTGATTTATACTTAAGTGGAGAGAGGTTTGTTGCCTAGCACTTCAAACTTAAAATAGCAATAATAACCCAATCTTTTATCTTTCCTTTCTGCCAACCCCTTCCCCCTTTTTCTCCATATCTCATGCACTCATTCATTTCCTTTGGCTGAATTTTTGCTCAAACTATTATTAGTTGGCATGTGAAATTTCTCTTAAAAAAGTGTCACTCTTGCTCTCCCCAGCTCCCCCATTAAATAAACTGTTGATCCCTAACAAAAAATAATAATAATGATAATTAAGCAAGGAGTTGATTTTTGATTCTAGAGGCAATAGAGAACCATTAGAATTTATTGACCAGGGGAGTAACATGGTCAGATCTGTGCTTAGGGAAAAGTTGCTTTGGTAGTAGTATTGAGAATGGACTAAAGTGGAGTGAATGGAGGAAGATAAAACAATTAATAGATCATTACAATAACCTTGGGGGCAGCTAGATGTTAGGGGATAGAGTACTGGGCTTGGAATCAGGAAGACACGTTTTCCTGAGTTCAAATCGAGCCTCAGACACTTCCTAGACGTGTGACCCTGGGCAAGTCACTTAACCCTGTTTAACTCAGTTTCTTACCTATAAAACAAAGTACAGAAGAAATGGCAGACCACTCAGTATTTTTGCCAAGAAACCCCCAAATGGGATCACAAAAAGTCAGACATAACTGAAAATGACTAAACAACAGTGATTAATTTGCTTACTGAAAATAGTGTATTTAAAATGGAATATCCTAAGTATTTTAAAATTGTTGTATATAGAATAAGTCACTTTCATCTAATCTAACCTTAGCTAGGTGGTGCAGTGGATAGAGAGCTGGGGTTAGAACTAAGAAGATTCATTTTTCTGAGTTCAAATCTGGCCTCAGAAACTTACTAGCCATGGGACACTGGGCAAGTAATTTAACTCTGTTTGCCTCAATTTTCTCATCTGTAAAAAGAACTGGAGAAGGAAAGGCAAACCACTCCAGTATTTTTGCCAAGAAAACCCCAACTGGGGTCACAAAGAGCTGCATATGACTGAAAAACAACTGAACACAATAATCTAGGCAATGGGTGATTGATATGGGCTGAAATAGGATGGTGGCTGTGTGAGTAGAGAGAGATGTGACATGTTATGGAGATAGAAAAAGCAGTATAAATCATGGAGTCATCAGCATAGAGATAATAATTAAACTCATGGGACCTGATGAGGTCACCAAGAAAGGGAGTATGTAGATAAAAGAGTAGGGAGTTGATGACATTACTTTAGGAAATGTCCACAGTTAAAGGGTCTGATATAGATTATGAACCAGCAAAGGAGACTGAAGAATGGATAGACAGGCAGAAAAAGAATCAAGAGGCAATAATGGCATAAAGCCCAGCAGGGAGAAAACATCAAGAAAAGAATGATCAACAGTATTAAATATCTCAGGTAGGTCTAGAAGGATGAAGACTGAGAAAAGACTATCAGATATGGCAAGCAAGAGGCCGTTGGCAATTTATGAAGGAGAAGTTTCAGGATAGTAATGAGATTAGAATGAGTTAGGAAAGGTTGAGGACTGAGTAAAGGAAGAAAGTGTAATTAACCTTTCCAAGGAATTGGCAATCAATGTGAAGAGATAAGATACTGGACAAATAACTTGTAGGGATGGTAGGGTCTAGGGAAGGCAATAGAGAGTCACTGGAATTTATTGAATAGAGGAATGATATGGTCAAATCTGAGTTTAAGGAAAATATTTGTGGTAGTAGTCTACAGGATAGACCAGAATGGGAGGAAATTAGGGGAAAGAACAAGCATTTATTAAGAGTTTATTGTGTGCTAATGCACTGTGCAAAGTGCTTTACAAATATTATCTCATTTGATTCTCAAAAGAACCCTGGGAGGTAGGTGTTATTATTAGCTACATTTTATAGTTGAGGAAACTGAGGTAGAGAGAAATTAGGATCACTTTCTGACTCTAGGCCCAGGACCAGCTGCCTAGATGGGGAGAGATTTGAAACAGAAAGAACCAATAGAAGAGTGATATGTATAAAACTATTTACAACAGCTCTTTTTATGGTGCCAAAGAACTGGAAACTAAGGGGATGCCCATCAGTTGGGGAATGCCTGAATCAATTATAGTATAGGAGGTCATGGAATCCTATTGTTCAGTAAGAAATGATGGAAAGGATACCATGAGAGAAACCTAGGAAGACTTGTGCAAACTAATACAAGGTAAAGATAGCAGAACTATAAAAAAATAATTTATATTAATACTATAATGAACAACTTTGAAAGACTTAAGAACTGATCAAAGCAATGATTAACCATGATTGCAGATTAATAAAGAATGCAACCTATCTCCTGACAGAAAGGTAGGTGATACGTTAAATATGTAGAATGAGATACATTTTTTTTGACATGATCAATATAAGAACTATGTATGGTTGTTACTAGTTTTTCTTAATTTTTTTTTGTTTGCTTTTTCCAGTTGGGTATGAGGGAGAGAAGATAAATACTTGTGAAATAAAAAACAAATTAAGAGAGAAGAGACAGAGACAGAGATGTGGGTGGCAAAAGAGAAATGAACTACCAAAAGAAACAGTCCCAGGGACCCTTGAAGAACTATTACACTTCCAGCAAAGATGCTGTTCTCAAGAAGAAAATTATATTAAAACAAAAAGGATATTCGTACCCTGCAGTCCTGGAGGTATGACTTATCTTATCATATGTGCTCCCTACATGTGTTTCTCTCTCCCAGCATACTAAGTTTATATACCCACTCTTTCTATACACTATGTTTATTTGTGGAAGGGTGTACCCTAGGTTTATGAGGGCAATGTTTTATAGCTACCAATCTTATTACGTCCACATAGTATAACACAGTTTCACTTGGCTCTCCAATGGAGAGTATAGATATTGTCTTATTTTTAAGATCCAACTGGATAGTTACAGAAAAGGCAGTTTGTGTGAGTAGTTGGAAATTAGTTGAAAAAAAATTCTCACTGTGAGGCACTTCTCCCTGTGGGGTAAGAGAGTGTGTATTTTATCTCAGATCTATGAGGATCTATCAAAATTCTTTGGAGAAGACAGAGAAGGAAGATGAGGATAAATTTCTTCCTTGTCAAAACTGTCTAAACTGTGATGCTATAAAGAAACATTCTAAGGAGAATCCTTTAGAGAGTCTGCTAGCTAGTAGAATATATTTTGGACTTTCCTGTGATGTCTAAAGAGAGGGTAAAGAAAAAAGACTTACTTACCTTGTTTCCTAAGAGACTGAATTTAACTCTTATCTCAAGGGGAAATTGAAAAAGATTCTTAGGAGATTTTAATCAGTATCTGAAATGAAGGCAAAAATTGTGTTTCTGGAAGTTATTCATTCTTATATTGAAGGACTGAGGTGACTCTATGAACTTTCTCACAGGCAAAACATTGGAAAAAGCAATCCGTGGCTTTTTGTTATTGCTGTCACTTGTTAATAAGTTGTATATGAATAACTACTATTAGGAAAGGGGATTTCTTCATTTCGTTATTTAACAAGTTGGTGTGGGGACTTGAGGTGTAGCTAGGTAGTACTATGGACAGAGCACCAGGCCTGGAGTCAGAAAGACCTGAGTTCAAATTTGAACTAACAGACTTATTTGCTGTGTGACCCTGGACAAGTCACTTAACCCTGTTTGCCTCTGCTTCCTCATCTATAAAATGAGTTAGAAAAGAAAATGGCAGTTTTTTTGTCAAGTATTTTTGCCAAGAAAACTCCCAAAAGGGGTCATGAAGAGTTGGATATGACTGAAAAGAACTAAACAACAACAAAAGTGGAGACTTGAGCTAATTAGTTCACTAATGAGAAATAGGTTGCTATTTTACCAATAAGACACCAAACAATATCATGCCTTAATGGCTTGAGAAATTAGAATGACAAAATTAAATTTAATTATGAGTCTACTGGCAGGTCAATGAATGTGAATGTATGATTTACCTTGCTACCCTAGTGAATAAATGCCTTCACTTTGAGCTGAGTGTATCTCCTGACTGATTATTTAAGGTAAGTTTACTGATGGGGAGTCCACAAGCTCTAGTTCTAGGAATGTGAACTCACAACTTGCAAAACTTTGAGTGCTGAGTTAGGAAAGTAGCCCAAGCAGGAGGGTTCCTACATCCAAAACAATGGAGTTGATCTAGTCCAAATGGACAGCTAGATGGTTTCTATGTTTCTTTCCACTTCTAAATCTATGGTTCTATCAACTCTTGTCCTATGAATTTCCCATTTTTCCAATCCAGACTTTGTAACAAAGAGCTTAAAGAGAGAAGGAAAAAAATACTTCACCAATACTAACACAGCAATTAAATCCAACAATAATCCACATCTTTAGTTGTCCCCTAGCCTGCAAAATCCACAAAGGAAGGAAGATACATTCTCACATCTCTTTTTTTGCGACCAAATTTGGTTATAATTAATTGAATTCTTTTTGTAAAATCTTTGTCCAATAACCAATAAACTGGAATAGGGCCATGGGAACTAAATCATATCCATATTAACACTCTCACTTTAAATAAAATAAGAAAGTTGATAAGATTTAGACGAAATTATACCTCCTTTGTTTTTAAAGGGTTTTTTTT
>CM053585.1:341190725-341213073 GCA_028646515.1 Pseudochirops corinnae | reverse complement strand
GATGATATTTTAAAAGGTGAAATTAAGAGGTAGAAGAGGAATAGAATGAGAGGAGACAGGGAGAGATAGAATGGGGTCAATCATTTCATACAGAAGAGGCAAGGGATAACTGTTATAATGGAGGGGAAGAACAGGAAGGCAAAAAGGGAATGGGTCAACCTTACTCTCATTGAATTTGGCTTAGGGAGGGAATGATATACACTCTAAAGCAGGGCAGAAGAGTGGGGGGAAGGGGATGGGGGGGTTATGGAGGGGAGGGCAGGTTGAGAGGAGGGTTGTTAGAAGCACACACTTCTGTAAAAGGACAGGGACAAAGTAGAGAATAGAACAAGGGGAGGGAGGGATGGAAAGGAGGGAAATATGGTCAGTATTATACAATATGTCCATTGTGGAGATGTTCTGCATAACTACACATGTACAGCCTGTATTGAATTGCTTGTCTTTCCAGTGGGGATAGATGATGAGTGAGGAAGGGAAAGAATCTAGAATTTAAAGTTCTAAAATCAAATGTTTATATTATATATATATATATAATATATACATATTATATATATATATATAATTATTATTTCCATTATTTACATGCAACTGGGAAATGAGAAATACAGGCACTGGGATAGGGAGATCCATCTTGCTCTACCAGAAAGTCAGAGGGGTGATGGGGGAGGATATCAAATTGGGGGAGGGTGTATACAGTGGAATTGCTGTTTTGGGAGGGTGGGTAGGGGAAAGATAGAGAGAAAATTTTTAACTCAAAATCTTGTGGAAATCAATGATGTAAACTAAAAATAAACAAAAGTTAATTTAAAAAATAATAATAAAAGAAGTACAAAGGACTTCAGAAATCTAATCTAGTCTTTTTATTTTACAGAGAAGGTCCAGAAAAGTTGTGCATATTCTACATGACAAAAATTAGACTTTTCTTACCCAGGTATCTCAACTCAAAATCTGGTGTTCTTTCACTATATTACACTTTCTTTTCAATCCCCTAATTTAATCTACAGACTTAGATTAGAATAATTTTTAAATAGTTTACCTTGCTTACATTAATACTTTGCCCAAACCCTTCCTATAATATGCATACATTTCTAGGACTCTGTTATTTCCATTGGTCTCAGAATCCTTCCAGCTTTTGTCCTTTCTAGCAGAAGAGACCTAACTGCCTGCTTATGAGATAATCAAAGAGCAGGTGTTAGCTAACTTTAATAACGCTCCATCTGTTCAGGGTTCATGCAATCTGTTTCTGACAGGGCAGAAACAGAATGAACTAGAAAAAGCCACATAAAACATCTTTACTCTGACATTGGGAAATCCATATAACTGTTCTTCCCAATCAAAAGTTCTCCTATAAATTTATTTTTTGTAAGATAAATGAAATAACCCACCTTAGCATTTTGCCACAACTGAATATAATTTGAAATTTTCATGAAGTGGCTATCTTCAACCAAGGTTGACTCTAGCAACCAGTTCACTCATATAGACACAGAGAGGGAGAGGGAAGAGAAGGAATAATAATAATAATAATAAAAATAATAATAATATAATATTCAAGTACCTGCTCTGTCCCGGAGACTATACTAAGTGCTTTGCAAATATTATCTCATTTGATCCTTACAACGATCTTGTGAGGCAACTTTGCCATCATTTTCTCTATTTGATAATTGAGGGAGTAGGGTAAGTCACTTACCTAGAGTCACACAAGTAATAAGTGACTGAGGCTGAATTGGTATTCGGCTCTTCCAAACCCAGCACCTTATCCATTGTCACTTAGCTGCCATTAGGGAGAGGTACAAAAGTGTTTTAGGATTGTGTTTGAAGTTCTTATATTCTGATGTTAACAGGTGAGAGTCTCAGACAATTTTTTGTTGGAAGTGCAGACTAAATTGTGTTAGAAAGACCTTATCATAGATTTGACTATAATTTCACACAAGGGTGATTTGCAAGCTGACCATGAGTTATCCCAGTGGTTGCTAGAATACACAAGATACCCATGGGAGAGGGAACCCCAGATGTCACTCAGTTCCTGAGGCTATCTTCCCATACATCAGCATATTCATCAAGAATGTGCTTTTGGGGCGGCTAGGTGGTGCAGTGAATAGAACACCAACCCTGGAGTCAGGAGGACCCGAGTTCAAATCTAGCCTCAGATACTTAACACTTACTAGCTATGTGACCTTGGGCAAGTCATTTAACTCCAATTGCCCTGCCTTCCCCCCTCCAAAAGCCAAAAAAAGAAAATATTTTAGCTTCCTTTTTTCTTCCTCTCCCATGATATCACCCTGCTCATACATGTGTGCTTTCATCCTTTCCTTCAGGCTGTGATAATGAAGTGGCCCTTCTCTTTGCCAAAGCCAATCCCTTTACTTATGACCTTGATCCCATCCCATCCTCTTTTCTCTAGCAGATGGTCCCCACACTTCTCTTTGCTCAGTCGCCTGTCAATCCTTTACAATCTGGCTTCCCATTTTATTATTTAACTGAAATTGTTTTCTCCAAAGTTACCAGTGATCTCAATTGCCAAATCTGATAGGTTTTTCTCAATTGCCATCTTCACCCTATCTCTTGCGTTTGACACTGCTGATCATCTTTTCCTACCAGAAATACTCTCTCCTCTTTTTTTTCTCTCTTTGTTCTTTTCCCATTTGTTTCAATGCTTCTTCTCCGTGTCCACTGATGCCTTATCAACCATAACATATCCCTACCTACAGGTGTTTCAAAAGGTTCTCTCCTGGGCCTTCTTTTCTTTCTGGACATGGTTTCTCTTGATGACCTTATCAGCTAGCAACACTTTAGTCATCATTGCCATACCAGTGACTCACAGATCTACACATCCAGTTATAATCTTGCCCATGAACTTCAGTCACACAAACCAAGTTAAGTGACTTGCGTATCGTACATAATACTCTATTTGGTCTAATCCTCTCAAAGTCAATGTGTACAAATCAGAACTCATTGTTCCTACATTTCCAACCAACCTCCATTCTAACTTCCCTGTTGGACACCACCACTCTTCTAGTCTCCCAGGTTCTAATATTAGCATTAGTATTAATTATGTTAATAATGACATTAATGACACATTAATGTTGCTCACCCCATATATTCTATCAGTTGTCAAATCTTGCCATTTCTACAACATCCCTCGAATCTGACCACTTTTCTCCACTTACACAACTACTACCTTACGTTAGGTCTGTATCACCTCTAGCTAGATTCTTTTTTTCTGGCTCTTTTTTTTTTGGAGGGGCAATTGGAATTAAGTGACTTGCCCAAGGTCACATGGCTAGTAAGAGTTAGGTGTGTGAAGCTGGATTTGAACTCAGGTCCTTCTGATTCCAGAGCCGGTGCTCTATTCACTGTGCCATCTAGCTGCTTCTTAGCTAGATTATTGTAACAGATTCCTAAGTGGTCTCCTTACCTGAAGCCCCTCTCCCCCCTCCAATCCATCTTACATACTACTGCCAAGTAATTTTCCTTAAGCATAGATCTGACCACGTGATTTCCCTACTCTACCAAATCCAGGAATAGTTTTTTGCCTCTAAGATAAAGTATAAATTGCTCTGTTAAGCTTTTAAAGCCCTTCACAACCAACCCCACCCTCCCAACCTTTCCAGACTTCATTGGCCATTACTCTCCTCCCACACCCAGTGAGCCAGCTAAACTGATATTCTTTCTGTTCCTCACACTGGGCACTTGTTTGGAGCTGGGCATGACTCAGATCAATCTCCTGGTAGTTTAAATTCAAAAGGAGACACTTGTGAGTCATTCAACAGTTAACAAAAGAGATTCACTTAGGCATAGCAGGAGAAAGCTATTCAGCAAGAATAGGCATTGAGGACACTTGGATTGATTCAGCTGAGTGAAGCTCCCTTTTGCATGAGTTACCCTTCGTGATCAACCAGCCAAGCATCAAAACCACTTTTCCTGACTACCTTGTACTCAGGTGATGAAGAAGGAAACAGGCAGCAAAGGTAGGCAACAAGCATTTATTTTGTTGTTGGTGTTGTTCAGTTGTGTCTGACTAACTCTTCATGACCCCACTTGGGTTTTCTTGGCAGAGATACTGGAGTGATTTGCCATTTCTTTCTCCAGCCCATTTTACAGATGAGGAAACTGGGGCAAACAGGATTAAGTGACTTGCCCAGGGTCATACAGTTAGTAAGTGTCTGAGGGTGGATTTGAACTTGGGTCTTCCTGACTCTAGGCAGGGTGCTCTCTTCCTTTTGCTACCTCGATGTCCCTAAGCGTTTATTAAGTGCCTACTCTGTATGCCAGGCACTATTCTAAGTACTTTACAAATATCATTTCATTTGATCCTGGTAGTTGCTATTGTTAACCCCATTTGACAGCTGAGGAAACTGAGGCAGACAGCATTTAAGTGACTTGCCCGTAAGTGTCTGAGGCTGCATTTGAACTTAGGTCTTCCTGACTCAGTCTAGCGCTCTATCAACTAAGCCACCTAGCTGCCACTATAGTCTGAGCCTCAAGTCCCCTGAGCCAAACAATTATCCGTGAATACCTCAGTTCCTTTTAAAGAAAAACTACCCTAACTTGCACGAGGGCACTCCCAACCCAGCTTGTTGTTGAGTCATTTTTTGGTCATGTCCTACTTTTCCTGGCCCCTTTTGGAGTGTCTTGGCAAAGATACTGGAGTGGTTTGCCATTTCTGGCTCCATTTCATATTACAGATGAGGAAACTGAGGCAAATAGGGTTCAGTGACTTGCACTCAGAAAATGAGTCTTCTTGGCTCTAGGCCTGGTTGGTGTTCAATCCACTATCCCACCTAACTAGTACATAATAGGTGTTTGACAAATGGCTATAGATTGATTTCTAAATCAAAGGGGACAGGCAAGATTACCTTTCTGTTTATTTTCAGTTCTCAAATTCTATAATTGTATGATTGACCTTACCTGAACAGTTCATCACTTAATTCTATAATAATCTTGATAAAAGCTGACCTGTAGTGGCAAATTTGAAGTAGAGTAGAAAAGGAAAACCTGTAGTTTTCCTTCTGGTCTCTGAGGCAGCATTGTCCATGGCCCAACAAGATAGCAGGCAGGAAAGAGGAGTGAGGATAGATATACCAGATTAGCTAATTCACTCATATCAGGTTTGAATTGGAAAGGCAAACAGAAAATCAACACAGCATCGTAGCGAAAAGGAAGCTGCAATTTGCAATCTAGGGAATTGCCAAAGGTCATTTCAATGGCCATTCAACATGGAACACTATACAAAAAAGCTGGACTCAAAGGGGGTTCCAGGACTGGACTGGATGTCAACAGTCCAGTGGGGCTAGGAGTTGTCAGGGCTATAATCCCATCTTTTCTCCATAACCTTCCTTGTGGCAGATGGCTAAAGCCTAAACCTCTAATATACTGTAAAATGATTGGCTAATCAACTATTCTAGATGTAATTGATCATGTCATATGCCGTGAAAAATAACAATTAAAAAACAACAAAATTCATGCAAGAGTTGGTCCTATCTCTCCCAAGAGCATAATAAAGTATTTTAAAAACTATATTTGATTTAATTCTTCTCCTTGGGTGAACATAAACATTCTACCCCACATTAATATAAATTAACTATATATTTGAAGAAAGAAAGAGATCCATTATATTGATATATCCATGGCTCCCATCACCATAAATGTTAAGAGACCATTTACTCACTAAAGATATAAAGAGATGAATTGGTTTAGAAGTGAAGGTTAAATTTCTTTAAATTAGATTCTTGGAAATGAAATATTGAGCACTTACAGATTAAAATGGAGAGTACAGAGCATATTTAAAAGCAGATTTCCTCTTAAGGTCCATAGAACTTTAAATACTATATAATTTCCAACAGCATTACTTCCTGTAATGCATCTCAACCCTGTAAGCGATGATGAAAGAATAGGCCTTTCAGACAGCTTCCTTCTAAGAATGAAATTTTCTTAATTAGCAAAAACCCATATATCAGAACCACAGTGATGGGCTCCCACAGGTCAGGTTCAGTCTTGGGAGACTGAATTCGTCAGTGAGCAAATTATAAATGGCAATATGGTGGCAATGAGTTCAAAACGTGGAGGACTGGGCTCCTGGTTAGTGGGAAAGCCACATCATCATTTTTATTGAGCCCAGGCAGGGGTGGGGAATCTGCAGCCTCAAGGCCACATGTGGCCTTCTAGGTCCTTGGGTGTGGATTTTTGACTGAGTCTAAATTTTACACAACACATCCTTTTATTAAGGGGATTTGTTCTCTGAAGTTTGGATTTAGTCAAAGGGTTGCACTTGAGGACCTAGAGGGCTACATGTGGCCTTGAGGCCACAGGTTCCCCACCCCTGGCCCAGAGCAAGTTTAGGCCTCATAAAGTAACTACTTATTATTGTGATTACTTAATTGATTAAAATGTTCTATTATTCATTATTAAATAAAAATACTCGGCCTTAGGCAATAAAACCATTTGCTCACAAAATCCTGTAGCATTTGAGTTCAGCTAGTCAGTTCTCTTATAAGGATCAGAATACCAAGAGGCATACAAACAAGTTTATTACAAGGAATGTAAAGATTAGAAAACAGGCCACTAGATGGCACAGTGAGTAGAGCACAGGGTCTGGAGTCTGGAAAAACTGAGTTCAAATTCAGCCTCAGACACTTACTGTGTCTGTGTGACCTTGGACAAATCACTTAACCCTGTTTGCCTCAGTTTCCTCATCTGTAAGATGAGCTGGAAAAAGAAATGATAAACCACTCCAGTATCTATGCCAAGAGAACCCCACATGGGGCCACAAAGAGTTGGGTGTGACTGAGACCAATGAACAACAAAACGAAGATTAGAAAAGATATTTGACTACCAAAGGGGCTTGGTTGGTGAAGAATGGTGTTATGGGCCAGAATACTAGTGGGAACTGGGGAGGTTTACTTTAATACACACTCCCGTAACACCAATCTAGGTTGTTGCCCTCCTCTCCCCCACCCTCCACCCCTGCCAGGGCAGTGCTACCTGGAAGCCCTACCTTGAGACTGTTTTCCTTCAGAATCTCCTACTCTGAATTTCTCATATGTAAGTGTCTCAAGCATGCAGCATCATGGGAAAGGGACAAGGACCCTTCCTATAAGTGGCTTGAGTCCTCATCTAGATTATATAGAAGGAAGTAGAAACTAACCCACATTCTCTTAGAGGATAAGTGTCTGTTTGCTGCACTCATGATTGGTTCCCAAAGTAGATGATGCTGTCCCCTGGGAGGTGCTGGAATGATGGGGGGGCAGTAGTAGCCTTGGGTACAATTAGGAGGTGTTGAATAAAAAATAAGGGGGCAATGAAAGCATAAGGAAAGAAAAGAAGAGAAGAAAATTTAGAAAAACCATTCATAAATGTGTTATCTATTGTGCAGAGTCATAAGGATTACATTATTTTCCAAATAAATACACAAATTGCAAGTTATAACTCATCAGTGGTCAAGTCCACTAACAGGTCTTAACAAGTAAGTGTTGGCAGGTGAGCATGTTGCACATGGTTGGGAAATCCAGAATGCATTGACAGGAATAAGTGAATGTAACAACTTGTTTATAATACTATTCCGTAGGGTTAAATGATATAATATTGCATCATCAAAATTTCAATGCAGGAAAACCCCCACAAATTTACAATAAATTCTTAAATTTAAGATGGGTTATTTTTAAAAATTATATTTTTTGAAGAAAGAAGATCGGGGGTGGTGGTGGTGCTGAGTAATAATTTTTTTTAAAGAGGGTGGCAGAGGCAGCTCCATGGTGCAGTGAATAGAGCACCAGCCCTGGAATTAAGAGGACCTGAGTTCAAACCTGACCTCAAACACTTGACACACTTACTAGCTGTATGATCTTAGGCAAGTCACTTAACCCCAACTGCCTCACCTCCTCCCCCCCCAAAAAAGGGGGTGGTAGGCCAAATAAGTCTAGGAACCTCTGGTATAATACTTAGATTGTCAGATTAAATGCCAAGTAATAAAAGGAGGGGAAGAACGAGCATTTACATAGTGTCTCATATGTGACAAATATTGCTTTGTTTGATCCTCACAACTACCTTGTCAGGTGGGTGCTGTTATTACCATTTCATAGCTGAGGAAAGTGAAGCAAACACATGTTCAGTGACTTGTCCGTGGTTACTCAGCTATTAAGTATTTGAGGCTGGATTGGAACTTAGGTCTTCCTGGCTCCTGGCCCAAAGCTCTATCCATGGCTACACCTTGCTGCCAGGTAAATCTTTCTGGTTCTCACATTCGTAGGATCATAGATGTAAAGTTGGAAGAGACTTTAGAGTATATTTAATACAAGCCTTGTGTTTTCCAGATAAGGATACTGAGGCCTGGAAAAATTAAGAGAGCTGTCCAGGGTCACAAAGGTATCAAGTGATAGAGATAAGATTTGAAACCAGATCTGACTCCAGATCCAGTCTATTTCCACACAGCCTAAGTAGAAAGTGAAAATGAACCCAGCAGGGGTTTAGGATAATTCCTAATGGTCAAGGAGAAGACAGCTATAAACTTGTGTTACCATACTGGCTTTTAGTCTAGCCCTCTAGAGGTACTACAGGTAACGTCTCCAACCAAGGTTGGAGCTCCCCTCTCCAACAGATCTTCTTTTGGAAGTTGTAGTTAATAACTAGATATCATAGAATAACAAAAACAAGACATTTATGTTGTGCTTTTAGGTTCATACAGCATTTTTATCTCATTAATAATATAAGTATTATTAAACCCTTTTTGTTGTTTCTGTTCAGTTATATCTGATTCTTCCTGACCCCATTTGTGGTTTTATTGACAAAGATACTAGGATGGTTTGTCATTTCCCTCTCCAGCTCATTGTACAAATGAGGAAACTGAGGCAAAGAGGGTTAAGTGACTTGTCCAGGGTCACACAGCCAATAAGAGTCTGAAGCCAAATTTGAACTCAGGAATATGAATTTTCCTGGCTCCAGGCTTGGCACTCTATCCACTGGAAGACCTAGATGCCCATATAATATCCTTTTAACAGATGAATAAACTGTTAAGAGAAGAAAAATTTAGAAGAGAAGAAAAATTTAGAAGAGAAGAAAATTTAGAAAAACCATTCATAAATGTGTTATCTATTGTGCAGAGTCATAAGGATTACATTATTTTCCAAATAAATACACAAATTGCAAGTTATAACCCATCAGTGGTCAAGTCCACTAACAGGTCTTAACAAGTAAGTGTTGGCAGGTGAGCATGTTGCACATGGTTGGGAAATCCAGAATGCATTGACAGGAATAAGTGAATGTAACAACTTGTTTATAATACTATTCCGTAGGGTTAAATGATATAATATTGCATCATCAATATTATGATATTGATAATATCAATTCATAATATTATGAAGGTTCACAGAAGCTGCCCAACTTCTCTAGCTAATAATTCTCAAAGCTCAGCCTTTAAACCAGGTCTTTTGACACCAAGACCAACATACCAGTACAACATGTGCCCTCTTACAAAGGAGCTAGTAGACTTTCGCTCATGACTTTCAGGAAGTATTTAATGTAAGCAAATGATTTTATTACCTAAGGCCCAGTCTTTGTGCTTAATAATGAATAATAGAGCATTTTAAGCCATCAAGTAACCATAATCATAAGGAGTTACTTCATGTGGCCTGAACTTGCTCTGGGCACAATGAGAATGAGGGTGTGGCTTACCCCCTAATCAAGACTCTAGTCCTCCTCATTTTAAACTCATGGCCGCTACGTTGCCACTGATAATTTTTTTCATTAAGGGATAACAATCAAGAAATACTGGAGGACCTGGAGTCAGAAAGATCTGAGTTCAAATCCAGGTTCAGACATCTCACACTTACTATTTGTGTGACCCTGGGCAAATCATTTAACCCCAATTGCTGCCCCACCCCCCCCAAAAGAAATACTAAAAAAATTGAGGGCTTGGGAAAATGATGATCATGGTGATGATGAAGATATATCCGCAAACTATTCCAATAATTTTAATTTAGTATATTATGTAAAGTTATTTGAGAGATAATGTGGTACAGTAGATAGAGAGACTGGTCTTGGAACCAGGAAAGTCTGAATTCAAATCCTTCCTCTGACACATCCTGGCTATGTGTCCTTACACCCAGTGCCCCTAGACAAGTCTTCAAGAATATAAGTTGTAGAACAGAATAAAAGCTGTAGATCAGCATGGGTAGAGGGAGTTTCTTCACTTGGAAGTACCCTACAGCAGCAAGATCACAATCCCAGTCCCCATCTTTATCCCTATAAGGTCATTTCCAACTGTACGAATATGAGAGTTTCTCACTCAAAACTAGAAGTTTTAGGAAAAAATCTACAAACAATACAAACTGAAGTAGATTAAAAATAACTCCCAAAGCCCGCCCTTTGTGGGTCAGAACTAACTGCTGAGCACACTGTAATTATACTACAGTAAATGAGTTTCAACCTGGGCTAATAATATCATTCCAAGTCCTCAAAAGCTGTAATTACCCAGAGAGACTATACGCTTGGCAGGATTCTCAGTACTGGTGAATCTACTGTCAAATCACACATCTGGCAGAGGGAAAAGTCCAACTTGAGGTTATTACAATCAGTTCAGAGGAATCAATTCAGAGCTTTGTGATTTAAGATAGAATAAATCATATGCCCAAGCTCAGTGAAAACAAATACAGCTAAAAGCATAAATATGGTAGATAATTTCTGAACACTTGATCTCATTTCTCTAGGACCAACATTTATATAAATTCACAATGTGCTGTCTGAAGCTGCCGACAATAGCAGCTGTGTCCCATCAGGCTGAATGGGGAAGAGCGTGGAGCCACAGCATTCCTGGCATCTGGGAGAATGGAAAGCAGTGTCCAAGGCTGCTGAATTTAATAAACCCTGAGAGCTTATCCATGACGTAGCATGTTTAACTCAGGTTTAACTTGATAAAAATTTATTTCACAAACTTTTTGTGAGGATTTTACACCAGCCCAACAAACAAAGCCTTGAACTCTGGCAAATCACTTAGCTTATCGAGGCCCATTTACTCATCTCTAAAATGAGGGTATCGACTAGATGGCCTCTTTCAATTCTAGGGTTATGATTCTATGCCTCTCTTGCTCTTAAGGACATGAATTGATCTCCAATGGTTTGGACCTGTTGCTTTGTATTGGATAAATGTTTGTCTCTGGTGTACTGGTACTGTTGGCAAAGTCTTATCATCACTGCACATACTCCTTAAATAGCTAGGTCTACCATGGAGTCCTACAGGGTGGTCCGCCTGATAAGTCTTGATTTTTGGATGTGGCCAGGTAGGACAGGATATATTTCAGTTGTTCATGGAATTGTAGATTTTGAGCTGAAAAGGACACCAGAAAATCACCTATAATTGGATCTGGCATTTTTTTCTGCCCTGCATAAAGATGGTTGTTATTAATTTTTCTCTGGTATTATATTTATTCATCAACATTCCCTCTAAAAATCATATATCCAAGTAGACCTAGAGATAAGACTTCTCTAAGAAAATACTCTAATTTTCAATTTTTTGTTACATTGACATTCTTTTATAAAATCTCATTGTCATACCACTTCCCCCAAAATAAAATGCTTCCTTATAACAAATTAGTGTGATCAAACAAAACAAATCAACTCATCATTAGTGTCTGAAAAATATATTCCATGTATAAACCATGGGTCAGTAAGGGAATTTGTTTTGCTTGACTATTGACATTTATTTCAATGGTTTTTTGTTTCACTTTTTTTTTCTCCCATGGGAAATGTGTAAGGGAGAGAAAATAAATGCTCATTAATTAAAAATTAAATTTTTTTTTTTAAAAAGTATGCCTCATTTAGCACCTTTATTCCACCACTTTTCTCCTGAGAGTGTTGACTATTCATCTTCTGAAGTCTTGATTGGTCACTGACTAGATTAGAGTTCTGAAGTCTTTAAACATTATTTTCCCTTACATCATTGACATGATTGTGCAAACTATCTTCCTGATTCTGCTTACTTCATTCCATATCAATTCACAGAAGTCTACCTAAGTTTCTCTGAATTCTCAATATTTGTTTCTTAGAGAAGTAATAATCTTCCATTACATCATATCACAATATGTTTAGTCATTCCCCAATTGATGGACATCTACTTTGTTCCCAAAACTTTGTTCCTAAAAAAAGTGATTCTGTAATGGTTTTTTATTTATTTTCCATCTTTCCCTAGGGCAGTAGATAATATCTTGTATGCAGCCTTCACCCTATACTCAGGAGAATACAAATATAATGGAATGCACCCATGCACACAAAAAGGTTCATAGGAGGTCTTTTTGTGATGGCAAAAAAAACCCCAACAACTAAAAAAATCAATAAAATTATGAGGGGTGTCCATCAGTTGGAGAATGGCTAAAAACAATTATGATGTACCAATGTCACAGAATAATACTGTGCTTTAAGAAATAATAAAGGTTTCATAGAAACTTGGGAATGCTTGCATGAACTGATGCAGACTGAAGTAAGCAGAACCAGGAGAACAATTTACAAACACTGCAAAGATAAATAATTTAGAAAGACTTAAAAAAAAACTAATTAATTCAATGGCCAACTATAATTCCAGAGAATTTGTTTTCTTAACTATCCATACCTGTTATAAAGGTTTTATTTTTTTCTTTTTCTTTCAAATGGGGAAGGAGGTAAGAGGGAAAAAAATTGTCCAAAAAGACACAGTAGGATAAAACTGTCACTTAAACTTTTTTTAAACACATAAAAGAAAACAGAAAGGTCAGGAGGAAGGAATTGCAAGACAAGTAGGAAGGCTTTTAAAAGTTACATGTTGAATTTATTTTATACTTAAAAAGAAAAGCAATCTAAACGTAATAGAGACTTGCAGTCTCATTTTATGATCCTTCCCCCCCCTCATTCTACTATGTATATAGAAATTATTTTATTTGGTGTTTATTGAGTTTAGAATTAAAAAAAACAACGTAAAATTTATACCCTGCCTACATTAATGTTGGCAATTAAGTACCAAAAGTATAGGAAAACTTGCCTTCTCCTTCAATATGAGTTCCTCTTAATAGTTCCTTTGAGTACCCTTATTTCCTTATTTCATTCATCTTTCTTTTTTTTTTCTTCTTAAGGTTCTTTTTAAAAAGCCAAGCTTAAATACAAAAAAAAAAATCAATAAGTACAGAAGGACCCAAAATGAAGATTCTATAGGAAGCTGGGAATCTCCATTTCATTCTGCTTTTTAAACAGTATTTAATAAATTCTACATATTACTTTCCAAACTAACACCTCTTAATTCCAGTGTTTTTCTATTTAATTCCTGGTTAATTCTTTCCTAGTTGTCTTATACATAGCTTGTTTTGTATATATTTGTTTGTGTGTTGTCTTCCCTATAAAACTGTAAAGTTCCTTGATGGCAGGGATTGTCTTTTGTCTCTTTTTGTATCCCTAGTACTTAGCACTTTGCCTGACACATAGGAGGGACTTAATAAATGTTTATCGAATTGAACTGAAAACTGTCTTGCTTGCCCTTGCTTCCTTTTGAATTTCCTTATTTTTTTGCTTCCATGCAATTAAAAAAATATTACAGTGGCCCTCTTAAAAAAAAAAAAGCTTCCTCATCCATTAAAAACCAAGAGAAAAAAAAAGGAAGAAAAACTCCTTGCAAGAAATAAGTATGGTTAACCAAAAGAAATCCGCATAGTGGCCATGTCCAAAAATGCGTGTCTTTGCATTTTGTGTCTATCATGTATTGGGCAATGAGTCATGTGCTTCATTACAGGTCCTCTGGAGATAGACATGGTTGGTCATTGTATTAATCAGAGTTCTAAAATCTTTCAAATCTGCTTTCCTTTATAAAGAGCTCTTTTTTCTTTTTAAAAATTGTTCTGGCTCTACTCATTTCACTTTGCATTAGTTTATACTATCTGAAATTCCCTGAAATCATGTCATATGGTACAATAATATTCCATTATATTCATTTCCCATAATTTGTTCAGTCATTCTCCAGTTGTCTAAGAGATAATCTCAGACTCCTTTTCTTTTTTTTTTAACTACCTTTTAATCCTTCCCCTCTTCCTATATTCTTCCCTTACCTTTCACTAAAAGCTTTCAACAAAGTTCTCTATGGCGGTGCCCCAGGTCTATAAATCCAAGTGAGCCAAGTGCTAATCTTGGATTCTGGTGCAGACAAATTCTTGGCAAGTGATTTCTTGGACTGTGTAGGTCGTGATGAAATCTTCAAACCAAAGTATTAGACGCTTTACAGGCATTTGTTTCCCAAGGCATCTAGTTTTCTATCAAATGTTCTGGGGGATTTCCAGTTTTTGTAACCATATGTCTGCACCAAAGCCTTGTCCAAATTTATTCTCACATGGCATAACTTTGTTTTGGACATACTGTGCATTTCAGAGAATGCTGGGAATATTTTGATGTTATTTGTCTTCAGGAATCTTAGCTAGGTTTCTCAAAAATGACTCTACGTTATAAGACAAAACTGAGCTCATATGAGTGACCTACCCAATAGGACTTTTCCCATCCTGCCTCTAATGTCTGTGCTTTCCCCAAATTGGTGTGATTAATTTTTTATTTATATGATTTTATTGACTTACCCCTGCTTGAAAAGAGAGAGGAATAAGTGAGAGTTACAAAGGAAAAGAATCACATAAAATAATATTGTCCTCTACTTTCTGAGAAAAAAGCAGCATAAAGATTTTGTGTATTTGTTCCTGGAAAACACATCTTTAGTAGACTGTTATGGAATAGATTGGGTACTTGAGTATAAGCAATAGTGCCCATCTGCTCAAATATGTTTACTGTCCTGAGTGAGAACCATCAAATGAGCAGTCAGACAAAGGTGACCAGAAATATAATTTACTGGGAAACTTCATATAAGCAGAGATCTAAGACATGAAACAGTAAATAGTGGAGACTGCCTGTATCAACAATTTAAAGAAACTAATGGACACATTAGGGTCTTTTTGGACAACCTGTTCCTTCTCACCTCCCTTCTCATTTGAAGTGAAGGCTTCCTTTATCAATCTATCAACAAGCATGTATAAACACCTATACATGCCTGGGGATATAAAGAAAGGCAAGACAGTCAGTGCTCTCAAGCATGAAAACATGCTAGGAACCATTCAAAAGCATGCTAGGTAAATTTCCGTGGTACCAAAGCATTCTTCAGTTGCCTATCATGGTGAAGTGGAGATACTCAGCTTTATGTAGAGTTCTTATTTTGGATCTGACTATGTGTATTGAGATATTTTTATGTATGTGTTTAAGCCGACCGTGTAAAAGTCCTCAACTATAAGTTGTTCTACACAAGACCAGGAAAATTAAATATTATCTTCTGTCTTAGACCAGCCTTGGCTGCAGCATAAACTAATGACTATTTTGCTCAGGATTCTAAGGATTAAAAAATATGCCTAAAAACAAAACCAATTTACTCATGAAAACTATTAATGTAGTTTGAAATTATTTAGGAACTGTTGAACAGAAAGCAACCTACATAAGCCTGTTGGATTGAGAAAAGTCTGAGTAATAATATTTAGGCTTAAGGGAGGCCTAGTGGATACAATAAAAATGTTTTTTTAATTGATAGTTTTTATTTTGATACAGAAGCAGTTAGATAGCTCAGTGGATAGAGTTCTGGTCCTGGAGTCAAGAATACAAAGAAACATGGAAAGACATATGTGATCTGATGCAAAGTAAACAGAACCAAGAAAGCTACTTACAATGACTAAAAAAATACAATAAATAATCACAGAATAATCAAAAGTGAATGTTGCAGAATTACAAAGAACATGCATGACTCCTCAGAAGAGCTCCCACTCCATTCCTTTGCAGAGGTGGGAGGTCCATGGGTAAAGAACATTACATATATTTTCAGATTTTTTTCAATGTATTAATTCGCTTTGCTGATTCTTTTTTCTTTTTCCTTTTTATCCCTTTAAAAATGCATTATTTGTTATATGGGATGGCTTTCTGGAAAAGAGAAGGGAAGGAATTTTGGTGAAGCAAGAACAAAATATATCAACGAAAATTTATTAAAAAATAATAATAGTAGGTTTTGACTTTAATAAACAATGACCATACTTGTTATCTGCTACTACAATCCTACTCTGATGCCTCATTATGGCAGGGAGATAATCATACTTTGTGTGGAAGTTGTACCCTAGGTTTGTTTAATTAGCTGTGATTCTAAAGCAGGAATTCCTAAACTGGTCAGATATATAGATATGATAGGTACATAGACATATAAATACATAATAGATATGACAGGTATAGATAACTATTTTAATGTAATTGGTTTCCTTTGCAATCCTATGTATTTAAAAACATTATTCTAAGGAGTCCATAGACTTCACTAGACTGCTAAAGAGGTTCATGACAAGATTAAGGGACTTTGTGCTAGAGAAATTGACATCCCTGTAGTGGCAGATTAGACTTTGCTAACATGAAGAAAATCTAAGGAGGAAAAATGTCCCTAGGTTAAAGAATGTTGTCCCTAGACAGGATAATACAAAGTACCTGCCAGACCTGTAGGACTTGTTCAGAAAATGTTCCATTAACTTGGTCATTGGATCCAAATAGCTGTTATCTTCATCAATCTCCTAACTTTGTACTTTCTTCTCCAAGCATTGTACTACTTATGAGCCCCCTACCCTACATCTTTCAACTCTGTACCACCCTCAAGTCATTCTTTGTCTCCTCAATCTAGCTGCAAGACTGTAAATTGGCCATCCATACTCTATATCAGAGGAAAAGATGACTATGAGACTGACTTTAGTGTCTATGTTCTGATTCCCCACTGTAGGCACAAATAATAAAATGCCTTGATTAAACCAGGAAAATACAGACTACTAAATTAATGCTTTAGCATACGACAATGGGGGAAAAACTTTTTTAGGTCCTTCCAAGCTGGAATGGTTTTGCGTATAAGACTATTATGAGACTTTCTGTTATTTGAGAACTAGCAGAGCTAAACATAGTGAAGCTAATCATTAAAACTGTTGTCCATGGTAATACCTGGCAGAGAGGCAGCTAGGTGTCAAAACTAGGGTCAAGAAGACTCCATCTTGCTGAGTTCAAATCCAGCCTCAGACACTTACTAGCTATGTGACCCTGGGCAAGTCATTTAACCTTGTTTCTCTCAAATTCCTTATCTTTAAAATGAGCTTGAGAAAGAAATGGCAAACCATTCCAGCATTTTTGCCTAGAAAATCCCAAATGGAGTCATGAAGAGTCAGACATGACTGAACAACACCAGGAGGTATGATACTTTTTTCTTTCAACCAGAACCAGTAATGATGATCATATGTGGAAGGCTTATAATCTGTATGGGGAAGTAACTACACTGATTAAAACACATTCTTGAAGTATTTTATCATACATTTTGAAAATTAAAATGCTCCTTTAATTACTATGCTATTCATATCCTCAGTCAATCAATATTTATTACATGTCAGACATTTTTCTAAGTGCTGCATGCCTATCCTACCCAAAGTAGGCAGGAGAGAAGCATTGTCCTACTGTAAGGGTCCTTAAACTGAAATCCATGAATGTTTTTTTTTTTTAAAATGTGGATAACTCTATTTTAATATAATTGGTTTCCTCTATACTCCTTTTTTTTTTTTTGCCTTTTTTTTGGAGGGCAATTGGGGTTAAGTGACTTGCCCAAGGTCACACAGCTAGTAAGTGTGTCAAGTGTCAGAGGTCGGATTTGAATTCAGGTCCTCCTGACTCCAGGGCCGGTGCTCTATTCACTGCGCCACCTAGCCGCCCCTCTCTATACTCTTAAGTATTTTGTTCTATGCATTTAAAAACATTGTTCTGAAAAACAGTCCAGAGGTTTCACCAGAGTGCCAAAGTGATCTATGACACAAAAAAGTTGATGAACCCTGATCTGGCAGACTTACATCACGGGGATGTCTCGTCAGAGTATTCTGAGGCAATAAAGTGACCTGATTAAGTGGATACTACAATGTCACTCACCCTCTGCAGCAATGAGCCCTGAAATGTCACCTAGTCACATTGGCTAGAGGATCATCAATTTCATCTGATGCTATAACTTCCTTGGTTACTTGGGGACAGGATGGCATGGGCAAGAGACATAAAAATGGCATTAATTCAGGCAATTTTGTGGGGAACTGAAACAAATTGAGGCTGACTTCTTCACATGATCTAGGGGCATGTTTCACACCTGTTGGTAGAAAGCCTCTTTGGTTAGAGAAGAAATTTCACAGTTGAATTATTTGAAGAGTAACAGCTCTAACTCCCAAGGGCAGCAGATTTGAATTGTGTTGAATGTCAACAGATGTTGGCTGCGAATCAGTTGTAAGTTTTTAGCGCTCAGAATCTGCTGGAATTTTGTTCTTTCCCCATCTTTCCAGGTTCTTTCACCTGCATGGTTCGTTTAACTGTTAATGAAAGTAAATAAGATTTCACTATATAAGGGAGGCAGCAAAGTCCTAATGGAAAGAGTATTGGCTCCCAAGGCAGAAGACCTGCATTCAGATTCTGCCTCCATTGCTTCCTAATTGTATGATTTTGGGCAAGTCACTTAACCTCCATGTACATCAGTTCCCTCATCTGTAAAAGGAAAAGGTTGAACACTGAATTTCCTCCAAGCTCTCTCTATATGACCTATGACAGGTGTTCTTAACCGCGGGGGGTGGGGGGGTGGGGGTGGGGGAGGTCTTGAACTTGGTTTTTTAAAATTTAATTTTATTTATTTTTTGTTACATTTTAAGTTCTGAATTCTCTCTCCCTCTATCTCTACCCTGCACTAGAAAAGGCCACCATTTCACACACACACATACACACTCACATACACATGTATATACACATTTCTCACATATGCACATATACA
This sequence comes from Pseudochirops corinnae, assembly GCA_028646515.1. Classification (NCBI taxonomy): domain Eukaryota; kingdom Metazoa; phylum Chordata; class Mammalia; order Diprotodontia; family Pseudocheiridae; genus Pseudochirops; species Pseudochirops corinnae. Next base: position 341,194,241 of record CM053585.1, on the reverse strand, counting down.
TATGTATATATGTAGGTATCTGTGTATGTGTGTATATATTTTATGTTATATAATATTATATATACATGTAAAACCATACCATGAATACTCCTATTTATCAGTTCTGTCTCTGGAGGTGGATAGGTCCTTTGTAGTCCATTTGAGTATTTATAATACTCAGAATAACTTAGTTATTTACATTTATTCTTTGAATGACATTGCTGTTACTACATATAGCGTTCTCTTGGTTCTGCTTATCTTATTCTTCATTATTTCATGCAAGTCTTTCCATGTTTTTCTCAAAATTAACCTGTTCAACATTTCTTACAGGCACTTAAAAAAAAAACATTTTGATAAGTCTTTCAAGATAACTGATTCCTTTTGTAATCCTTCATACTTTAACTTACACACTTAAAAAAGTTATTCTGAGAAGTGATCCACAGCTTTCATCAGACTGCTAAAGCGGCCAATGGCACAAAAAACGTTAAGAGTCCTAAATCTAGGAGATGGCCACTGAGATCCTAGCACACGAGATCAGTGGTTCTGAGAGCCTTTTAAATGATGAACTAATTCTTTTCTTATATCTGAGAAGAGGAGAATTCTGTTAGTGGTCAGAACATTTGGCACTGAATGAACACTAAACATCATTTGGTACATTAAGTTCTGAATGAATACTTAATATCCCTCAGGCTAGTAAAGCAAAAATAAGAGTTGTTGAGTTTTTTGTTGTTGTTGTTGTTGTTGTTGTTGTTGTTGTTGTTTTTTACCATTTCTGAAAGCTTTGCTTTTAGAAGCTTGTAGGATTCAAGTGTTTGGTCATTACTGTTAATAATAGCTCACATCTTCCATACAAAAATCCCTGTGACATAGCTTGTATAATAGCCCCATTTTACAGATGAGAAAATGACACACACATCATTAAATTAAATGACTTGTCCATAGTCACCTAACTAGTAAATATTGATGCTTGGATTTGTTTTACGATGAACTCACTTTTTATTATGGTACGATCGGTGCTTTTTCTATAACACCATCCTCTGTCTTTAGAGGAATCATTAATAACCCTCCAGCTTCCAGGTCCCTTTGAAGGCCTTTTCTTCTTTTCTGATTCACTTCATATTTAAGTCATTCTCTGGTAAATTTTGAGGGTCCTTCATTCACTACTGCTTATTTCTCCCAGTATGGAAGACCATCATTTCTTTAGGACTTTTCCCACAGTTTCTTTTCCACAACTGGTACAATATATCTAACAGTCAATAAAGAATTTCCCTTAAGAGCTACAATTTTTGCAAGTTTCCTTGAAGTATAATATCCACTCTTAAAAGCCATAGAATTAAAAATACAAGAAAATAGAGAAATAAAGTACGTGTTTATATGGCAAAATCCAACACTCAAATGACACACAACTGACAAGGCTGAGAAACCAACTCAAATAACTTTCATTGTCAAGGTCAGATTTCTGAGTCAGTCAAGTGTCAGTAGAAGCACACACATATACAACCATTGCTGACACAAAATGAAAATATCAAAATCATTCCTTATCCCAAGTAATTTGCATATATCTATGACATCCCTAAGCTGGACTAGAAGGGAATATGTAGATAGGAAAAATTTTGTTACTCCATACCCTAATATTTTAAGTAGGTCCCACAAAGCTAGGATGTTCACATCCCTAAACAAAAGTTATAAAGCTCATATTCCTAAAGAAATGAAGGTCTTTCCTAGCAGGAAAAATAAGCAATAATGAATGAAGGACCTTAAAAGTTCACCAGTGACAAACTTAAATAGGAAATTAGTCAGGGAAATAATATTTTACTGTCAGGGAACTTTGTGGTGTTGTCAGTTGTAATTTTCCATCTCAATGTTCTCTGGATGACTTGATACAATAGTTTCTACCAGGTTTGGTTTTCCCTTGATACATTTAGAACTGTTGCTATTCCCAGTGGATACAAAAATCATGCAGTAGACAAAATTTGTGAACAGAACCCACAGCCTTCCTTTTTTGTTTATTTCTTTTCCTCTTAATGGAATTTCTTTTCTCATCTGCATAATCCATCAAAACATACTGGGTATCATGGATGTCTTACATACCTTTGTAAAATTTAAGTCAATACATTGCCTCTCCTATGGGTTTTGGCATTTTCTCTCACTATGTGATGAAAGGCCTTGTCTACTGTTAAATCAATGTCAGCCATCAGGTAGTGGGTAGTTATTTTGGGGATGTGTATGAAAGAACCACCCCAGATCATAGCACCATGAAGTTTCTTGGTATAAGATCAAATGAGAAAATATATGTAAAGCACCACGTAAATCTTAACAACAACAACAAATCTTAAAGCACTATATAAAAAGTTAGCTATTATTACATTGGAAAAGACACTGGTCTTAGAGTCAGTGGACCCAGTTCAAACTCCTGTTTTGAACCATACTACCTGTGTGAAGGGGGGTAAGAATCTCTCTCTGGATCTCAGTTCCTCAGCTACAAAATCAGAGGTTGAGCCACATGGCATCTGAGGCCCCTTCCAGCTCTAAATCTAGGTTTGAATTTTGGCTTGGACACTTAGCAGTATAACTAGGACAACAACTTTACTTGGCTGAGTCCTCCAGCTTGCTAATGTCCGTTTCATACCACAGTGACCAGAATTGAACATGATATTCCAAAGGAGGTCTGACAAGGACAGGGCACAAAACTATTGTCACCCTCTTCCTGGAAGCTGCACCTCCCCCCTCTTAAAGTAGTCCAAGATTACATCAGCTTTTTTGTCTGTCACATCATATCTCTGACTTATATTGAGCTTACAGTACACTAAAATCCCCAGATCTTTTTGGAACAATTGTTTGAGGGACAGCATAAAACATAATGATTTTTTGATGACATTAAACTGGAGGTAGGTAGGGGTCTTGATTAATAATAGAATTTTAGTACCATAAGGGACCTTAGGGATTATCTACTCCAACTCACTTGTTTTCCAAATGAGGAAACTGATAGCTAAGGTAGAAAAATGATTGACCTAACATGATGGACCTAGTAAATGGCAAGACTAGGATTTGAATCTGGGTTTCTGACTTTAAATTGAGCACTTTCCTACAATGTGTATATATGCACACTTAAAATAATAAATATAATATAATAAATATAAAATATTTTATTAGATATATTATTATAAAATAATATATAATATATTATGCAATTATTATTATTATTACTATTGACTACATCCAACTGGAACTTGAGATACACAGGCACTGTGGTTGGGAGATCCATCCTGCCCTACCAAAAAGTGACATAGGAGAGAATAGACTGAGGGAGGGGGGCACACTGGGATGGCTGTTTTGGGGCGGTAGATGGGGGAAAGGGGGAGAAAATATGTAACTCAAAATCTTGTGGAAATGAATGATGCAAAGTAAAATGCCACCCACCCCCACTGGAAGGACAAGCAATCAAATACAGGCTGAGCATGTGAAATTACGCAGAACCTCTCCATAGTGAGCACACTGTGACAGTCTGATTAAATGTCCCTTCTTCCTATCCTGCCC